>CM053598.1:32569489-32596103 GCA_028646575.1 Pseudocheirus occidentalis | reverse complement strand
ACCACTGGTGTGGGTGAGGAGGGAGAAGAGTTCCCGTGCCTAGCAATTCAAGCTGTCCCAAAAGGGGATGGAATGTTGCCTAGAGGGGTGGTAGGTTCCCCCTACTTTGAAGTCTTCAAACAAAGGCTGGACTTTCATATTCAGACTGGACTAATTGGTTACTGAATCATTCATTTGGAAGTTGTGATTCATCATGTCATTGATCATTATATAGATTGTACTTGTGGGGCTTTTTACCTCACACTACACATTAGTTCACATAAGTCCTTCTAGGTATCTACCTCATTTGCCATCTCTTCTATTACAATAATATTCCATTATTCCAATAACCCATAATTTGTTCAGTCATTCAGGAATCTACTTTTGTTTCCAGTTCTTTGTTACAACAAGAAGCATCATTACTTCTGTGTTTGTGAATCTGCAGGTCTGAATTGAACAGAATCAACTTCCTAGTGATTCAAATAACCAAACCCATGAGAGCTGATGAAATAGCAAGAGATCATTCCAAAAAAGTGTAGAAACAGACAGTCCAGAACAGAGCCCTGGGAATATCTACAATTAATGGTCAAGAAATGGGTAATGATACAGTAAAGGAAATAAGAGAAGGAATGGTTTGATAAAGAATCAAAGTAAAACAATGTCAAAAGAAGACAAAAGGAGAAAAGCTAATTTAGAATGAGAGTGCGGTCACCAAAGTCAAAAGCTATCCCGAAAGTTATCCCAAAAAAGCTATCCCAAAGTCAAAAGTAATCCCAAAAAGAGTAATTTCAGTCAAGTGACTAGGGGGTACCAAAAGCTGGACTAAAGCGAGAAGGAAGAAATGAAGGCAATGAGGATAGCTAAAGATTTTTATGAGTGTTACCAAAGAAGAGCTATAAGATACCTTGAAGGAATGGCAGGGTGGCTGGATTTTTAAGAACTGAGAGGAGGGAGACACCTGGTCATGTTTTTAGGCAGCAGAGGAGTCAACAGTGAAGGAAAAATGATCAAGTTCCCCAAGGAGATGGGAAGGAAATGTAGCATGGTTGGCCTTTTAGCAGGAACAAAAGCAAAAAAGATAAAGGATGATATAAAGAGGTTCTGGGGAGCAGAGGGAGCTCACAGTGCATTCTCAGCAAAGTAGGAAGAAAGGTCCTTGGTTAAGATGGAGAGAGAAGGGATGACAATGTGAAGTTGAGGAGGAAATTAGGTGGTTTAGACTTCCCATGGAGATTCAAAGTTTCATGCAGAATTTAATTTTTGTATTCTGCTTTGTGTGTGGAAATGTTCTCTTTTTTGACAGTCAAGTTTATAAGAAAAACTTTTAAAAGACTTAAAAATATAAAATTATATCTTATAAATATAAAACATATAAAATATTTTTAAAACTTTAAAATAATTAAAACTTTTTTTAAAACTTTTAAAAAAAGGAAATTTCAGAATTCTCTGCCATTGCAGGGAACATAATATGAGTCAAATGGGGAAGAATAAAAGGCTTTCTTTGTAATGAGATCCCAGAATTCACAGTGGGCTTGGTCTGTATTGTTGAATGATTTTCTTTAGCAGTGTGCAAGGAGGAGTAGAGAAAGCAGATGATGTGGATAACTCAAAGTTGAGTTCTGGCAAAGGGAAAGAACATGGGGGTTAAAAGATACAAGGCATATTTCAATACATGATGGAGTGATAAAGAGCGCATCCCTTCCAACAGTGCCAGTCACAACATATATCCAGTATTCAGGTACCCTACACGTAAAAGGAGGCAGGGAGGACTAGATGATCTTTCAAGTTCTCTCCTCCAGATGTAAATGATAAAAACGGAGGAAACTTCCCTTTAAAATTAAAAGTAACTCAGTTCACTGCAGAACAATCTAAAAGAAAAGGGTAAGCAGATGCTCTTGAAAATTTCAAATGATCTAAAATTTTAAAACTATTAAAAACTCAGTGGGTACCTCCCCAGGCCACAGTAGATAAATGGCCAGCTGACAACTGCCCAAAGACTACCAACTGTTAATGACCATTTGAAAAAATAATCACTCTCACTAAAAATCAAAGAAAAGTGAAAATTTAAAAGCTGCTAATATATCACTTCATACTAACAAACATGATTAAAAGCAATGAAGCTATTTTCTCAATTTTGTAAGTTTGACACATTTACCACTTAGGGCTATACCTCAAAAACACCAAAGAAAAAGGAAAAGATCCTACATTAAAAAAAAATATTTACAGAAGCTCTTTTTGTGGTGGCAAAAAACTAGAAACTAGGAGATGCGAATCAGTTGGGGAATGGCTTACTAAATTTTGGTATATAAATATAATGGAATACTACTGTATTGTAAAAAATGAAGAAAAACAGTTAGTACAGTAGATAGAGTAATTGGGCCCAGAATCAGGAAGAATCAAGTTCAAACCCAGGCTCAAACACTTAGAAGTTCTGTGACTCTGGGCAAGTCACCCTACCTGCCTCAGTTTCCTCAACTGTAAAATGGAGAGAATGATGGCACCTACCTCTCAGAGCTGCTGTGAAAATCACAGGAGAAAACATTTGTAAAGTATGTCCAGCACACACTAGGTGCTTAATAAGTGTTGACTTACTTCCTTTCACAAAGAGACATGCAAAGACTTATATGAAGTGGTGAAGAATGAAGTCAGAAAATAGTTTTTTAGAATGACCAAAATGAGCAAAGCCAGAACAATTTATATTATAGCATCAATTTTTTTTTTTAATTTTCTGAAGGGGGAAGGCAGGGCAATTGGGGTTAAGTGACTTGCCCAAGGTTCCACAGCTAGTAAGTGTTAAGTGTCTGAGGCCAAATTTGAACTCAGGTCCTCCTGACTCCAGGGCCAGGGCTCTATTCACTGTCCCACCTAGCCGCCCCTAGCATCAATACTTTTTTAAAAAAAAATTTTGAAGAATTAAAACTGATGAAGACTGAAATGAGCAGCACTAAGAAAACAACTAATAACATAAGAATAACACAAAAAGAGCTCTGAAGGCCTAAGAATCCTGACCAACATAATGACCAGCTGGGAGGTTCCAGACCATGGACAATGAAGCAGACCATTCCCCCTCTCCTGACAGTGCAGGGAAGGCCACATTCAAGGTACAGGGTGAGACCATGTTTCTTGGATGTTGCCAATGAGGGGATCTGTTTTGACTATGCATATTTGTAACAAAGATTTTGTTTTTCTTTTTTTTCCTACCTGGGGGTAGAACAAAAGAGAAAAAGTAAGATTTGTTAATTTAAAAAATAAAATTTAATTTAAAAAAAAGAACTTAACATAATAAAAACAATGAAATTCAATGCTAAAAGGGTTGTGGGGGGGGATACTCTTAACATTCATTCACTGCTTTAAGGATCGCAAACTTGTGAAATCTTTTTGATGAACAACCTGGCAGAACAAAAATTACAAAAATAATTAAAGCCTTCAATCCAATAATTCCATTGCTATGAACACAGCCTGAAATTATTAACAAAAACCATTCAAAAAACATCTATCTGTTGAGAGATTTTTTTCATTTCAGAATTATATGTAATTGCCCCCCAAAAGCTGAAATAAACCTAAAGTTCACATATGGGAATGTTAAATAAGGTACTTTAATTTAATGGAATATTATAATACAATGAAAACTGATAAGCTTGAAGAATACAAAGAAATAAGGAAAATATAATGCAAAGTTAAAAAAAAAGGAGACGCAGAAGAATGAGATTAATATGATCTACAACCATTTAAGTGAAAAGAAGAAAAACAAATGTACAAAGAATTCTGATGGAGGCTTAGGCATAAGTGAAAAATTATATTTTATAATGTTCAAATTAATTAATTAAAATGTATATATTTACTGAGTATGTGCAGTTAGTTGCATTGCTGTTCACTATTAAGTTTTAGTAAAATTATGTAAATTTTTTTTTTAAAAAGACTGTCACCCAATTCACCAATAAGCATTTAGTAAGTTTTTACGTGGTAGACACTGTGCTAGCCACTAGGAATACAAAGAAAAAGCAGAAATAGTCCCTACCCTCAAAAACTTGACCTTCTAATGAGGGGAAACAATATATATAAATCAGAGCATACAAGATAAATACAAAACAGACAGAAAGACCCTTAGAGGAGATGGAACAAGCAGCTAAGGTGACCAGGAAAGGTCTCCTAGGAGAAATGCTTGAGCAGAGTACAGCCAGTCAAAACCAGAAACAGCTGGAGGCTGGGGAAGAAAGCACAGAGTGCACAAATTTTTATTTGCACAAAGGTGTTGCACAAAGTCAGCACAAAAGTCAAGGGCTAGGGAATGGCACTGTCATGTTTGAGACTACAAGTAGGCCTACATCACTGGAGAGTAAAATGCAAGAATATTGGAAAGATAGGAAGGAGGCAGATGGAAAAGAGTTTTAAACGCCAAACAAACAACCTGCACTTTCAGGACAGAGTGAAGAATGGGGGAATGGGGGGGAGGGGGCAGAAAGTGGGGGGGACAGAAGGGAAGGGGCAGGGCTCCAGGGTCTAGGCCGGGAGTGGGGAACCTGTGGTAATAAAGGGATTTGTTCTATAAGACTTGGACTCAGTCAAAAGGACTCACCCGAGGACCTAAAAGGCCACATGTGGCCTCAAGGCCATAGGTTCCCCACCCCTGGCCTAGGAGAAAGCATCTAGCCTAGGCTGGAGTGTGTGGAAAGGAGACATATTCAAAGAAGCTGTAGAGGAGGCAGTGCTTGAGCTAAGTCAAGATCACAAGATTTGACAACTGACTGGATATTTGGGGTGACATAAAAGAGAAGTTTAGAACAGTGAAGGGTTTGGAGGAAAGCAATGAGTTCTATTTCAGATACGCTGAATCTGAGATGCCTGTAGGATAGTAAGTTTGAAATACCCAACATTTAGTTGGTAATGTGTGACTAGAGCTCAAAAGGCAAACTAGAGACTGCTGAACATTGGAAAATATCTGCAGAGAAATGACAATTCGGCCTATGGAAGTCCATGAAATCACTAATTTAAAGAACATAAAGAGAAGAGGGCCCAGGACTAAGTTTTGGGGGATTACCCACGGTTAATTGGCATATAGGAAAAAAGACTGAGGAGAAAGCAGTCAGGTAAGAGAACCAGGTGAGAACAATGTCATGAAACCCCTGAGAGTATCCTAGAGGAGAAAATGGTCCATAATGGCAGAGGATGCAGAGGTCAAGAACAAGGATAAAGAAAATGTTACTAGATTTAGCAATCAAGAGACCACTGGTCACTTTGAAAAGACCAGTTTCAGCTGAGTAATGAGGTTGGAAGCCATAGTGAAGAAAGTTTAGAAAAGAGTGAGAGAGGAGGAAGTGAAGGCATTAATTATGGATAGCTTTTTCATGGAGTTTAGCTGAGAGAGGGAGAAAATTTGCCATCTGATAGTTGCTGGGCATGGTAGGATCTAGTGAAGGATATGTAAAGATGGAGGAGATTTGGGTGTGCTTGTAGGCAGCAAAGAAGGAGCCAGGAGGTAGGCAGAGAATAAAAATTAAAGAGTGGGTTGAAAATAGGTTCAATCTGCTGAAGAAAGGAAGAGATCAAGGGAATATGTAGAATAGAGGTACAAAACACAAGGTCTGAACCAGACAAAAAGGTAATTGGAAAATATCTAACAAAGCAAATAAAAATTCAATAAAACATAGATGATGTTATTATGTGTATATGGCTTAGCAGTCCCTGTTTCTATTTGAGTTTGACACGGTATAGAGAGAAACTGCCTTTAGCAAGCAGAAGGGAAATCATCTAAAAGAGGAGATGGGGGGGGGGGGGGGTGGAGTGCATGGGTTCAAGCTACGAGATGAAGACAGGGCTCTCAGGGAATGAACTGAAGTTTTCTGAAGTACAAGGCAAGGTCCTCAGGAGTGAGGATGTGGGAAGTGCAGCGAGTGAGTGGTATGAGAGACTTGAGAAGGAAAAGTGTAGAACAGCTAGCATGGTAAGTGTGACAGAGAAGCAACTGAGGAGGAAGAAGGAGGAAGGCTGCTCTGCTGTAGTGAGGGCCCCAGCTGAGACCACAGTTTCAGGATGTCCTACAGTTCTGTTTTATAGCACATAAGGAAGAACTGATGCAGTATTTGAAGGTGGGAATCATCCAGGATGTCAGGAACATTAACAACAGAAAAGGCTGAGATGGCAAAAAAACTCATTTTTCAAGGTCCAACAGATAGATCATTCTCTTCCTTTCCTTATTCCACCCAATTAGCTGTGCACCCTCCTCCTTTCTGCTCCCTCAACAGCACTTTGTCTCTCTCCTACAGCATTTGTTATGTACTGCCTTGTACTCCAATGATTTGAGAATTCATCCTTTGCAGATTCTGTCAGATGGGATTTTATTAAGTAGTCTGGGCCTGTAGATTCTAACTCAAAGACTATTAGGTGCTTCTCTACTATCTTCTCACCATCTTCTCACCCATCTTAGGTTTCAATTTTCCCTACCCTATTTGCTTCTTGATGAACAGAAATAAAATGGGAGCAGGGTAATTATACTTTCTCTAGGTCATCTGTTAATATGACACTATTTTCCATAAGCAGTAATTCTAATCCTTCCTTATTCATCTTCATGACTGAACATTCAAATTCACAATTCACCAATTATTAGTAGTAAAACTCAGGTCAATGCAATGACCAACTACAATTTCCAAAGAACCTATGATACAGCACTTAGAGTTTACAAACGGCTTTCTTTACAACCACTCTGTGAGGTAAGTCATACAAATATTAGAAACCCTATTTTACAGAAGATAAAACTCAGGCTCAGAGACGGAAATCAGGCCTGCCCTAAATCAATGCTGGAAACAGTATTTAAAGCTAGGCTTGTCCTCGTTCAGTATTTACTAAGCATCTACTCTGTTGCAAATATATGTATTATATACTGGGAGGCACAAAGCTACATAGAATAGCCCCTACCTTCAATGTTCTTACAATCTACTAAAAGGAAACAAGATTTATACAGAAATAAACTTAACATAAAATAATCTGTTAAGAGTTGGAAGGAACTGAAGAGATCACCTGATCCAACCTTCTCACTGTACAGATGAAGAGTCTGAGCTCTAGGGGGGTTAAGTTTGTTGCAGTAATTATCCTTACTATGCACAAGGTATGAGACCATTGACAATTCACTTAACTTCACCAACCCTTGGTTTCCAAATCTGTAAAATGGAAATATTGTACTATATATCTCACAGGCTTGTTGTGATAGAAATGCTTTGTAAATCTTAAAAGTATCTAAGTTATAGTTATTGTTGCTAATTGTTATTACAAGCACCATGATCCAGGGAAGAGGATCAAGAAGTCTTCGGTTCAAATTCTGCCTACAGAGCATTATCTGTCTGACTGTTGGTAAACAAATCACTTAACCTTCTCTGAAACTATACAAATGGGTGAGTTGCCAGGCTATATCAGTGAAGGGAATGCCCAGACTGCAAATCCTTTACACCAATGAAGTCTCAGGTTCAAGCCAAAAACAAAATTATCATCATCATTATCATGATTCCCTGAGAAACTAGTTTCCTCTAGGAGCTCTATCTATTGGTTTATGCTGGGACAACAGGTGAGTCGGTCTATTTTGGGAACCTTAACAACAGAAAAAAGTAGCCTATGGAGAACTTAGTGATTTCTGACTAGCATCTGACTTTGTATTGAAGCTAAGAAAGAACTATAAGGTCTACTGGGACAAAACAGAAGCTTTCTAGACTCTCAAAGTGTAATACAGAATCAAAGAAATTTTTTTTATTAGCTTGAAGGAACCTTTGATATCACCAGTCAAACATTTACTATATACCTACTACGTGCAAGGCACTTAGGGAGAGTTGGAAATGCAAAGTATAATAAAGAACAATTCAACCCAACAAACATTTGTTAAGTACCTTGCCCATGAGTCTATATTCCTATGGGAGTCTGTAACTTTCTCTTATGTTAAGAAGGACATGTGCACACAGAAAGGTAATGCTATATAATTCTGTTTCTGAGGAGTGCCAAATGTACAGATACTAAGTGCTCTAAGGGTTCAGAGGTACCATAGGAAATGACAAATATGAAGAATTCAGAGAAGTATGGGAAAACTTATATGAACAGATGCAGAGCGAAGGAACCAGGAAAACAACACACAAAGACTATATTAATGTAAATGGAAGGAACAACAAAAAACTCAGTCCCTGAATATTGTAATTATACTGACCAAAGATGGTCCTAGAGTAAAGAAAATAGATTTCTCCACTTCACTGAAAGAAAGGAGGGAGAGAAAGAGTGGGGAGACTATGAACATGGAACACTGTACATAAGGTCAAGCATGGTAGATGTTGGTTAGATCTTTTTTTTCTTTTAAAATCTCTGTTAAAAGAAGCCCAAAGAACAGTACAGTAAAATAAATATAATGGAAAATATAAGATAAAAAAGTAAAATGTTTTTAAATCTTAAGGGTTTAGAGAAAGAAACCATAGCAAGTTGGAGTAGACAGGGAAGGCTTCATCTTTCATGGAGAAGGTGAAACATGAATTGGGCTTTAAGGGACGTCAATAAGTGAAAAGGAAGGGAAAAGGTTTTTCAGGTACAGGGAAATCATGTGATCAAACTAAAGCCCAAAGAGATGAACTGGGATTTGATCAATGTCTCCTAAATGATCAGTGGTAGGGCCTAGACAGGGGAAAGTCAATATTCAAAAAATAAGCTCTAAAATGGTTAACCATAAATGTTCCTCATTCAAACTGCTTTTTCCATTTCTATAACTTCAACATATTCACTTAACAACAATGAACATCTGTTAAAGAATTCAATTTTTAAAGTTACTGCATTTTCTAAGTCAAAATGCAGCAACACAGTAGTACTACTTTTATGGGGGAAATTACACAAAGACAGACACACACACACACACACAAACACACACACACCACATATCTGATCCGATGTGGAGAAGAAAATTCCTGACATCTATAGGTCCTTTGCTTCATGTGTCTCTTAAAACAAAGGGTTGGACAAGAGATTAGACTGCTGAAATGCAAACCCAACTGTTAGTCCCAACTCTGATCCTGACTGAATGGCTGATCCTGTCTCCTCTTTCCTGATCCAGCATCTACCTCCAACCCCTGACACTACTCCCCCTGAGAATAAAAAAAAAAAATATATATATATATATATATGCTGAAATGCTAAAGAAGTAGCATTAAGTGGAAAGTAGAAAGAAAAAATGGAACCTGGTTACAGAAAACCACAATCTCCAGATCCAGGACTTCAGCCATTGTTCTATTAGCATTGGGAAGTCACTGAAAGTTTTTGGGCAGTGGAATGACATAATTAGAGCAGTACAGATCAGTCTAGCAACGACAGAAAGGCTGAATTAGAGAAGGACACTACCAGGCATGTGGTCATGAAGGCGTAAAGGATCAGCCTGCTAGGTTTAAAGTGCTTGTGGCATAGCAACAGAAAATGGCACCAAAGTAACCTCAGTTCTTTTTCCTAATTAGTACAAGATTGATAAACCAGAGAGTGTAGCATATTATCTTAAGCTCAGCAAGGAATTTGATAACCTTATTCATAATGTTCTGGGAAACAACACATGGACTAAATGATGATAGAGTCAGATAGCAATGACAAAATTGGGGAGCTGAGGAGTGAGGAATCAAGTGTTACTGCTCATTAGATTGTGAGCCTGGGTGACTAGATGTATAGTAGTACCTTTGATAATAATAGGTCAAGTTAGGAACAGGTGAGGGATTTCAGGAAAAAATAATTTTGTTTTGGACATGCCAAGTTACCCATTATCCCTACCCTATCCCTAGACCCCCAAATCTCTAGACAAGCCTAGGACACAAACCAGGCAGAATGTCTTCAGAAACAACTCTACTCAAGTAAGAGATTCCCTTGGAAAGATTCTAAATCACTCTGAACATACAACTGCACACAAGAGATATCCAAACTTCAGGTTGATCACACATCTACGATAATCAGTACGATAAAGGAATAGGGTTTAAGAGCTTACATGTATGACACTCTTTTATATCTATAGATTCTATTGATGGCTTTGCTCAAGTCCCTTTCTAGGCTTTCAACAAAGGTCCTGGGCCAAGATCACATACCCACTCTCCTGAGAGTACCATGGATTGCTACTTCAGTGTTTTCTTATATGGTTCAAATTAAAAGAACAGAGTATAGGATGGTATACATTTTGAAAGGCTATTAAAAACAAAGACATAAGCCATGTTCCAAAATGAAAGAAGAGAAAAGATTTTATAAGAAAAACAGAAACTAAAACAACATTGCCCTAGTGACAAGATATTTTTGAAGGTATCTATAAAACATATGAAACTAATAAAGAAACAAAGGGACACATGCTCTGTTGCCCCCTCCCCCAACTGCTGAGTACAGTTTAATGCTTAAATCTTCCCTAGACTGCTGGCACTGGTCTTCAGACAACCCTACATGGAAACAATGTGATCTCATGAACATTACTCACATTAGCTCAAAATTTCTTCTTATGGCTTCTGGGATTTTGGGTTTTGTAACACGCACAGCCTATTAAGAAAAAAAGCCAAAGTATGTTTTAAATATATATCTAAATATATCTTTAAATCAATAGCTTTGCAGCCCTGAAGTGTTTATGAATATATCACAATTAGTTCTGATGCCCAGAAACAGCAAAAAGGAATTTCTACCTGAAAATTCTATACAGGCACATCCTACTAAACATTATTTGTTAAATGGTTCATTGGCAAAAACAGAATTTTGCCAGGAGCACTTAATTTCATAGGAGCACTGATCACACACAGTAAGTGACATGGCAATAAGACGCAGATCCAAAGAAGTAAACAACCAACAAACATGTACGATAGACTCTGTGTTCCACGATGCTACTCAAAGAATAAAGTGTGGCCCTCTCTTATCCTCATGACATGCAGCTTGGAAGAAGCATTTACTCCACCTGGCCTGAAAAACAAAGTTACCCACTTTCTCCACAAAATAGTACTGATCTCCAGTTTTTTATTTTCTCTCCACCTTACAAAGATTCAAAATACTACAAATCAAAAGATTGAGTAGGCTTTTAGTTCCATTAGTCCAAAGGAATTCTGGTCATTTAGTGCAATTACAAAGATTTAATAATGAATGTATTTCTCTGTTACCCAACCTGCCGTGCGGATGATAGCTGTATAGCTAAAAGACTGAAAGAGAATTTATTCAGGATAGTCAAGCAGCAGAAAGACATGCCACAAATAGGCACACTCTTTTCTCCTCTGGGCCCAGGCTATCTCAGAATTCATCTGCACTATCTGAATGCTCAGATGGTTTGGGGATAGCTGTCACTAACTCTATTCCTTCCAATAAGCTGGAGGACCACGAGGCCATCTACCCTCCCTATACAACCTTGTAGACCTCCAGCACTGATATCTGCTCTTACTGAAATAACCAAAGGACCCCTGTGACTTTTACCATTTGACCCTTGGGACTTTGGGGCTTTTTCATTCACCCTGCAGCTAAATTTCTACTGGGAGCTACTTGTCAGCAAGGAGCGTCTAACTTTTTCTATTTGTATTCCCAATGCTTAGCAAGTGCTTGTTTGGCACATAGTAGGCACTTAAAGCTTTCTCATTTATCACTTATTAATTTCTTGTCTACCTTTTAACAGCTAAGAACGTTACCTTCTCTATGTTATATAGTTTTACATAGGGCACAACACTTTTGGACATTCTACACAGTTCTTCTAACCAGCATGTGTTAACGAAGACCAGAATTTACCTAGAAAGTATCACTTTTAGGGCTCTAGTTTATCAAGTACTTAAAAGCAGAAAAGTCAAAACTTTTTCACTGCTAAGCCACTAAAAAATGAAGACATTTCAGATTTTCCTAAAGGAAAAGACAAAAACTTTAGTCCAAAGGGCAAAATATAAGTTTCTAAATGACAGCCCTGCTTTAACCACTATAAGAAACAACTAAATCTTTAGATGCTAATGAAATTCTAGTGCTCTTAAACAAACTACAAAATATTCTACTACTTTGTCTTTGCATTAGGTTCTGGTTGTCTTATTTACTCTGATGGATTCACAATTTCAAACTGAGTTCTCCCTCTACTACTACACATTGCAACCTTACCATGACTCATCTATTTTTTAACCAAACCTGTACTTTCACTGGTATTAGTAACTCCCAGTGAGGAAACTTCCTGTGCCAATGAAGATCCACAACTGTTCTGTAATATGCAAGCTTAGAGAGTTGCCTCAAACACCGAGAGATTAAGTATATTGTCCATAGTCTCACAATGTGTTGGTGGAAGACTTGAACTCAGTTCTTTCTGGCATGGAAGCAAGTTCTCCAACCACTAAAATCCCACCTTCTGCAGAAGGCCTTCCCAATTCCCCTTAATGCTAGTGCCTTCTTTAGGTTGATTTCCAATTCATCCAATTCACTCCAATATATCTCGTTTGTTCATAGTTGCTTGGATGTTGCTCCCCCCCATTGGACTGGGGGATCCTTGAGAGAACAGATTGTCTTTTGTTTTAGGGCAGCGATTCTCAACCTGTGGGTCGCAGCCCCTTTGGGGGGTCAAACAATCCTTTCACAGGGGTCACCTAAGACCACTGGAAAACACATACTTGGAAGGGGGCACAAACAGTAGAGAGGAATAGGAAAGGTCTCATGCAGAGAGTGGCCCTGAGCTCAGGAGGAGGTGTAGGTGACATGTAGAGGAGAGGAAAGTATATACTTTCTTGTATACTTTCACTGCTCTTTGGAGACAGCTGTCACTAACTCTATTCCTTCCAATAAGCTGGAGGACCACCAGGCCATCTGCTTGTAGAATATACTTTCCTCTCCTCTACATGTCACCTACACCCCCTCCAAGTATATTTATGAAATATAACTTTGAGACAATGTGGCACAGGAAAACACTAGATCTGGAAGCAGGAAGAAGTGAGTTTCAACCCCACCTCTGATAATGGCTAAGTAAATAAAGATGGGTATATGGCCCTCAGCCTTTCTAAACTTCAGCATTTTCACCAGCAGTAATACCTATGGTTGGGGTGCTTTCATTAAGAACGCTGCCTGGATGGAGAGAAGTCACCCAGTTCCCACAAACCCATGCCAGAAAAACCTAGGAGTTCACACCAGACAGAATAATGATCAATAAATCTAATGAGAAAAACTACAGTGACTTTTCCCCCATACAACCACACAAAAAAGACAGCCAAAAGCATGAGGATGATGGGGGAGGGGGGGATCCACCAGCAAAGGTGGTGCTCCTTGGTACATCAAGAGATGCCCTCAGACATATGCAATCTGTGTCCAGATGAAACAAAAGTGGAGGGCTCCCCAAAAAAGCCCCTGGGTGGTTGCAAAGCACTATGATAGGGACTAGAAAGTTCTGGAGAACAATACAATGGGCAGCAACCAGTATGACAACATAGTGCTCAGTCAATAAACACTGATTAAGCACCTACCATGTCCCAGGTACTAGGCTAAACGCTGGAGATACATAAAGAAGCAAAAGACATCCCTGATCTTGAGGCACTCACAATTCAATGGGGAAGAAGAGTTCAAGTCTAGGGGATAGAAAGTTCCTAAAAATATGTCCTGAAATGTCAAAGAGAGTCCTGAAGATCCAGCACTTTGAACCTCAAAGATCCAAGGAGCAGCCTAACCCCAAGAGATGGAGGTCATGCACAAATCCAGTAGACCCAGCATTCCACCCAAAGGTACATTAGTGGGTAGAGCCTGACACAAAGTCCCATTTCATCGACTAAAGCTAGAGAGATAGTCAAAGATAACCCAAGAAAGACCAACCAATATAAAAAAATCATTGTAAATCTGAAGATAACACAAAAATCAAAGAGTAACTATCACTGTAAGAAATTCAGACACTCAAAGAAAAAAAAATGGATTTTCCATGACTAAATGAATGCCATGGAAAGTTTTTCAAATATCAATAATTTTAGAGGATCTGAATAAGAACATGAAATACCTTCAGTGCTTAGCCTTGGGTTACACAGTAACTTTGGTTTTGATATTACTGTTACAAGGCCCCCTTCCTCTCATTTTCACCAAAATCCATCCTCCCTAATTCAAAACTCAGGGAAAAAAAAAAGGTCTCAATAAATAAGCAAAGTTAAGCAAAATGAACCCACATAGGGCCCACGTCCAAAAATGTATGTCTAGGGGCGGCTAGGTGGCACAGTGAATAGAGCACCAGCCCTGGAGTCAGGAGGACCTGAGTTCAAATCCAGCCTCAGACACTTAACACTTACTAGCTGTGTGACCTTGGGCAAGTCACTTAACCCCAACTGCCCTCCAAAAAGCAAAAAAAACAACAAAAAAAAGTATGTCTCCTTCTGAATCTTGAGATCCTCATCTGTGTCAGGTATGGGGAGCATGCTTCATCATCAACTCTTCAGAGTCCCCACTGGTCACTGCACTGACCACAGTTCTTATGTCTTTCACAGTTGTTTTTCTTTACAATGTTGCTGTTCTTGAATAAAATGTTCTAGTTCTGCTCATTTTACTCAGGGTCAGTTCATACTGACCTGGATTCTCTGAAATCATCTCTTTTGTTAATTCTTATGGTGTAGTAATATTCCATTACATTTATAGACCACAATTTATTGTACCCTTCTTGGCTTCCAGATCTCCCTCCCCTCCTCCTTCTCTCTATCCCTCCTCCTACTTGATTCGGGCGCTTGTTTTGCTTGCGACAATTCCCTTCCTGATATTAGCCTCTTCTTTACCACCCCCCACCTCTTCCTTCCCTGCTGAATTGGTTGTATCTCTACATGAAACTGTGTATGTCCAATCTTCCTTGTTCCCTTCAGAGAAGAGTGCAGTTCACCAGGTGTCCACTACTCTCACCTCTTCTTCCATGTCTATATCCTCATCTTCTCTCACTCACCCCATGTTATGAGAATTAGCGTGTTCCCTCCTCCCCAAAACCCCCTTTCTACACTCATGATTTCCTACTTTCCCCTCCCCTTCCCTTTCTCAGAACAAACCCAGTTTCTCCCAGGACCTCTGCTGCTCTCATTTAAGTCTCCCTATACCCTCAGAAGCACAGGAAAGTTCTAAAAGGCCACTAGTTTCTTCCCTCTCATTAGAATCTTCTCACTGTACAGCTCCCATCACTTGAATGTATTTTTAATAATAATAATAGCTTGTATTTCTATAGAGCTTTAAGGCTTGTAAAATACTTTACAAATATTCTCTAATTTGACCCTCACAACAACCCTGGGAGAGATGTGCTCTCACTATTACCCCATCTTACAGATGAGGAAGCTGAGGGGGAGGTTAGGTGCCCCAGGGTTCACATAGCTAGTGAGTCTCTGAGGCTGCATGTGAACAGATCCCAGGTCCAACTCAAGTCCGTAGGGAACTAAAGCTTTAGTCTCTTGTCCTAAGATGTTAATTGCTGCTAAAGTTCCCACTGAGACTTCTCTGAGTCCTGTTTTTTGAGATTTGTTTTTGTTTTAAAAAATGAACTGTCCATCAAAAGTCGCCCAAGACAACAAAGGCATCAGGAGGAAAAGTTGTACCATGAAACAATGTGGGGATCCTGTGGCCTGGACGCCACAGATGGCCCTCTAGGTCCCTGAGTGCAGCCCATTGACCAACTTTAAAGTTCAAAGAATAAATCCCCTCAATAAAAGAATTTGTTCTATAAAACTCAGACTCAGTCAAAAGGTCACACAGACCTAGAAGGTCACATATGGCCTCGAGGCTGCAGGTTAAGCATACAGATCTGATCATGTCACTGGCTCACCCTAGTTTAGACCCTTATCTTGGGCTATTCCAATAACCTAAAAGGCATCTCTTGCCTTTAATCTCTCTTTGTATCTAATATTCATTCTACACATCCCAAGTGAAGCTACTTTCCCAATAATACCACCACAACTGGTACTTCTCTACTCAAAAACCTTCCATATTAAAAGCCTGGCCTTCAAGGATCAGGTAGACAAGGAACTAGAGTAAAACAAGAGGAGACAGTGACATCAATCCACACACAACTAAAGTTAGACAGTGAAGGCCAAGTTAATGTGTTCTATTTGGCCTCAAGTAGGCAGAGTTTGGCTCAGTCTTAACAACAAATTTCCCAACGACAGCTATCCAAAATGGTGTGCGTTCTCCAAGGTGGCCCCAGGCTACCCTTCTAAATTATCTTTCACTACTTCCTGACACAAACCCACTCATGGTGGACCACCAAGCCTGAGCCTAGATTCAAGGATCCAAAGGTGCAAGAGGCACCTTAGCAAACATCACAAGCCAACCCTTCACTTTATAGCGGAAGAAGCTCAAATCCAGAGAGGTGAAGTCAGTCCTTCATAATGACAAGGTCGTAAGTCAACCGCCTGGTAGGGATTCAAACCAGCTCTTTTGACAAAAATCCCACAGTCTCTCCACAAGACAGAGACTTTTCAGACTTCGTGGTTTTGCATATACTGACGTCCCCAGAATGTTCCTGGCCCCAGTCTTTTTGGTCCATTGACAAGACTCATCTCAAACTCCACCTCCACAAAGCCCCCTCAATTGCACCAGGCTAAACATCTCCCCCACTCTTGAGCATTCAACAACAGACGGTGTGAGGCCCTTGGCAATTCAGACCCTGTCAAATCATGTCTTTGCTGGAACCTGTTATGGAACTTTTTATTGTAATTTATTTTCAGACTTTGATGTCTTGTCTTTCAAACTAGAATATAAGTTTCCTAAAAGCAGAGACCATAGGTCATACTTCCTTTGTAACCCTTATGAATGCACACTATAATTCTTTGGCTTACTTACATTAAGGACATCTGATGAATACTTCACCTGTTTTTTGTTTAAAATAACTGCCGAAGACAATAACATTAAACAACAACAAAACAATTTTTTACTTACTTTACTTATACTTTTTAGATTAATTCCACTATACAAACATCTGTCACAACATACTGGCTACTTGCCCCTCTACCCTATCCCTTTTTCCACTGTTTCTGTTGATTTGCCCCAACATAAGTATCCATTTCTTCCTTTTACACAGTCACAGTCTGTGTTTGTGTCTGTGTGTGTGTGTGCGCGCACACACGCACACCTCTGCGTATGTGCATTCAACTGGTTCCACTTCTTTCACAGACTTCGCACAAGTCTTCCAATATTTGAGATCACTTATATTGATCATCTGCAACTGCATCACATCAGTATGTCTCAACAGCCATGTCCTAGTTGTGAGACATTTAGTTTGTGGCATTATTATAAATATCTTTAAAGAGGGAGGGCTTTCTTGCCTTTCCAATAAATAGGGTACATGGTCCCAATTAATGACTACTACATCAAGGAGTATAATTATTTTTATAAGATCCAGATCCCAGAAAGAACTGAACTTAATGAAACGATCTTGAAAGGCAATATTATGAGGCCAGACTTGACTTCTTTAATAAACATTCTGCTTGCTTACTTTTTCCTCTTAAAATCATTCAAAGGTAATGGATGGCAGTAAAATAAGCAACAATACTTTTTAAATGTGTTAAGTCATAAAGTCATCAAGATCTTTATTAGGGATGACCTAACATTTCATTATTACTCTTGAGTAAAATTTGTTGAATGAACGAAACCTGAATTCAGAGTCTCAAACTCCTCAAACCCTTCCAGGAGATCAGGCCTACCTGTATAGTAAGACCAGGCGCCATGACGTTCAGATCTTTCTGTAGGGCCTGCTTCAAGTTTTCATCTATCTGATCTGTTTTTGGAGGCAAGAAAACAGCAGGTGTTAAAACAAATAAAACTTTTTCTATTCTACTAAAATTTAAACAAAAAAATATCATGATCAATCCTGGCCTTTAAAGAGTTTGCTTCTTTTGTGAAGCTCAAAATTCTTCTTAAAGAGTAATACTATGGAGCAAAGGAGCACTAGGTTTAATGGATTTGGCTCTGAATCCTGGCTCAGCTGGCTAACTTAATGACCTGGTAATGGTGGGGGAGCCACTTAACCTCTCTAGAGTTTAGCACCTTCATCTGCAAAATGAGGGGCTGGGACTAGATGGTTCTAGACCAAAATCTATGATTCTATGTTTGTAATATAGCTTTGTGTGGCAGGAAAAGTGTCAGGGATTATCATATCAAGGAAGTAAGATGTTAAACAAATTGCTCCAAATTACTCAATTGGTGGAAAATTTAAGTCTTTCATTTACAAAGTCATAAATTTCACTAATCCAAACACTAATAAAAGAATATGCATCAAGTAGAACTTGACATCACTCTAATAACCATATGCCTCTTTTCCACAAGACATAATAATATATCATTTTTCTACCACTGTCAGCCTTATTTTGATTTTGGATACAGGTCCACAGGAAAGTTTTTAAATAGAGTTTTCTCTCCAATATATGTACTCTCCACAAATTCACCCTATGTTTTCTCTATTACCAGATTAGTGTGTTCACCAATCTTAGCTCAACAGGTGACATTACAATCTTGAACAGACCAAATTGCCCCATCCCTGTAAGGTCAAGTTAAATCAGTTCTATCCCACGAGGCCCTAGTCAGTAGATTTGAATCAAGCGATAATTCACAATTCTCAGTGCTCTACTTGGTGGATATCCTGCCCAACTGTTGCCTTCATGGCAATCCCCAAAATCTGGCACATCCTTCACTAATGAAAGATTTTACTATCAACTTCCTCCTATCCCAAAATGATTTTGAGTCTTCAGGAAAAAGAGAAGTAATTTCTCACTTTAAGGACCTAGTTTATCCAAAGAAAACATTCTACTCAAACTTCAAGAACACTAATCTATCCAAACCAGAGACTGTAGACTGAATACCCCTCCTGACTCCCAGATATCTGTTTCATTAACAGGACAGGTCAAGGTGTAAAAAACCTACAAGCAAAAAAAATTTACCCAATCTCTACTTAATTATACAACCATGAGTTTAAGAAAACAATATTTGTCCTTAAAATGAATTTCTCCCAAAGCATTTAAAAAAATCTAAATTTATATTAAAAAAATTTAACCTCAAATCATGTTAACCATTTAAAGTAGTTTTAACAGTATTACTTTCAAAGACATAGCTATTTTTATAAGTTTAAAAACACTGCTCTCAATAAAATACATTTCGTAAGTTTTTATTTTAAAAGCCTCTATATAAAGCCAACACAATTTAGTATCAGTATGCTAGGTGTCGATCTGCACAGTCAAAATGGGAGGCGGGAGGAGCACTCACCAAACAGTTCAATGTAAACTTCCTGAAGAGTGTGAGCACTGCAAAACTGGTTCAATTCATGATGTATTTTATTGAAGATTAAAGTCTTATCATAATCTGCAGTGTAGTTCCTCACGATATCAAATACTGAAAAAGAAGCACACAAGATAGCCTTCCAAAACAATACCCAGTGCCAAAGAGTAGAAAGCGGCCTCAGCAATCAAGAATGTAGCTTCTACCTAAGCCAGAGTTTTCCAACTACAAGGTATACCCCCAAAACTTTGCAGAGCACAAAGCAATGGTAAAAAAAAAAAAAAAGTATCAAGCAGAACAGCCACAAATACTCCTTTTGATTTTGTTTTTTCAAAGAAAACAAAATCAAGAAAAACAAGAAAAATGCAGAATTTGATGCAAGAAAGCAATGGAAGCTTATGTAAGGCTTGTGTGCCAGAAATATGAGATGTGTTCCCCTATCAGCCTATCCTGGAACAAAGATGGCCAGAATCCATACTGCCCTCTGCAGACATCAGATTTGGAGGCTTCTTGGCAAGCAGGACAGGGAACTAACACTGTTCTTCACGTCACTTGGCCTGAACAGGGTAGCTTTCTTAAGGCTCCCTCTCTGGGATCAAGGTTCATCCCCTAATGATGAAAGAGGTTCCCACGGGTCCAGGCATACAGAGGTGATAGAGGGCTGGGGCCCTTTTCAAGCCTGCCACTCAGATGTGGGGTGACAAATGCATGTCTTTCCCCACAGTCCCAGGTATAGAACATATTGTGGTATGGAGGTTTAAAGACTAAGGGCCTTGCCCATCATAATTTCTCCTTTGCCTTTGGGAGGCAGCTTGGCATAGTGGGAAAAGCACTATCTTTGGATTTAAAGGACTTGAGTTTAAATTCTGGTTCTGTTACTCCCTATCTCTATCTGTGTGACCCCAAGCAAGTCACTTAACCTCTCTGGGCCTCAGTTCCCTCAACTGTAAAATACAGGGGTTGAACTAGATGACCTTGATGATCAATTCCATCTCCAAATCTATAATTCTAAAACCCTGAATGCTATAGTTATAATTTATTATTTTATATATACTTTTAATTTTATATTTTATTATAAAAATTGTAAAAAATTATTTATTATATTTGAATAACATCCTAGCTAAACTAACTCTTTGCATCAATTGCAAATGATGTGGGAGCAAGAGGAGGGGCGGGCAGCCCCATAACCTGTTTGTAAACAAGGGTGGCATCACTATGTGTAGTGTGCAAATGCCTGGCCTAAGTGGAGAGATGTCAAAGACCAGGAAAGGGCCAGGATGATTTTCTTGGTGACCAGAAAAGTTTAGACTAAGCCCAGTTTGGGGGAGTTAAAGTAGGGGACAACTAGACAAAGAACACAGGGTTCTTACACAGCTAGGAAGAAGAACAAGCGAAATATCTAAAACAGAAGGCTTTCTTTCTCAGTACAACTTATCCCCTAAGGTAAATCCAATTGTGAGCACCTACCAAATGCCTTGTACTAGGCGGGGTAAGTTGAGGGTACAAAATTAGTAGAAGACACAAATAGCTTTCCCACCTATATGGAGTTTAGTTGTAAAGCAAATCATACACACATACAACACATACATGTGAAAGTGTGACCCCAAGGCAGCATAAAAAACAGTATGACGGTACAGATAATAAGCACAAAAGGAAGTGAAACAATTAGTGTAAGTCTAGAGTCTGAAAGCAAGAAGTAGTAGTAAAACTGGGACTCCAAGGAGAGTTAGAATTTGGAAAGATAAAAGACAGAGGGAAGCATATTCTTGACAAAGGAAGAATGTGAACAAAGGCAGGGAGACAGAACTAAGTCATGTCTGTTGGTGAAAGAGTAAAGAGACTGGTTTAGTGGTGGATTTGGGCTGGAAAGTATCAAGAAACAAGTTTAGACAGGTAGAATAGTCTTCTAACTCCCCCACCTATTATACTTGGACTTCCAAATAATTACCAAAAAAGTTAGGCTTGGGTAAAATAAAATATCCTCAAATGAATTGTCACTAATAATATTACAACTACCTTAAGACTATTAAGTTAACCACTTTTCCAGATATCAGCTACATATTCTTTGATTCTGACATTAGCAATAATAGAAGAGATGGGCACAATACCTGCAAAAGGAGCCAACATATTAACAACTTCTATTCGGTCAATATAGATCATGACCCCACCACTAGGGAAAAAAAAAAGACATGAAAAAAGTGAGTTAATTATAAGATACCTGGCTATAAAAACGGATCTGCAAAACCATCTGTTCAAGTATATTACATACAATGAGTCACCTCAGCAAGACAAAAAAAAAAATCGAAAAACTTATCCTGTCTTCTACACACCAAGATGACATTATCAGCAATGGGGATGTATTTGTATTGTTCCATTCATCCACATTTACCTGGTTCTTCTTGTAATCAAAGGCACACACAGTCAATTCTCATCATTTGTAGTAATTATGTTCTATAAAGTCACTGTGAACATAGAATTACTGAACCAGTGGGCCCAGGAGAAATGTAAGGCTAGGTCCCTGCAAGCCTACAGTCATAACATTTACTTTAGCAGTTTCTGGAGAAATCTTACATTTCGACTGGTAAATTTCCTCTTCCTTCTTCTGGATGCACCCATATTATTAAAGCATTAACACTGAATTCACATTCAGCAACACTACCACTCATGCTAAACAAAAGCCATGTGAAATTTACCTCACACACATTTTCTTGCAAAACACATCACAGACTTCTAGGAACACTAAGACTACACTTAGGAGACATTTTAAATAACAAAATCACAAACAAAAAGCAGAAAAATATGAAAAACATGTCACTACATAGATATTGAAAAGGAGGCTTGTTTTTAGTGTTACAGCTGAAGCAAGAAATCAGTACCATCTTGTTCAGTCACATCTGGGAAAATGTACATCAGGCAACTCCAATTTTTCACTACTCTGCGTACATCCACAAATGCCCATGGAAGTGCCACAAGTATTGATTTGGGGTTACAAATCAATTTTAGCAAGTAGACTAATTTACAAATATGGAATCCTAGGGTGAAGATTGACACGATCCTTCTTTAAGATGACTATAGGAGTGAGTCATGTAGTCTATGATTAGAAAACTAGTCCACTTAAGAAATAAGCCTCATTCAACAAAGGTAATTAACTAAGATGAGCAAACACACACTTTGAAAATCAATAAAAGAGGTAGCCGGGTGGCTCAGTGGAGAGAACACCTGTGTTGGAGTGAGGAAGAACCTAGTGCAAATCCAGATTCACATACTAGCTGTGTGACCCTGTGCAAGGGACTCAACTCTGACTGCCTCAAAAAAAAAAAAAGAAAAAAAGGAAATATCAAGTGACTATTCCAAATAACCTCTAAAAGCAATCCATAAAAAAAGACAGAAAATATGAGTAACACAAAACACAAAGAAAGTCTGCACTTTTATGGAAAATGTGACTAAGCCAAGAAACAAAAAATGTTTCTATGCTTATAGAAAGTATGACTAACGTAAGAAACAAAGCCTCCACTTTTATAGAAAGTATGACTAAAGTCTCCATTCTCCAGAGGCAATCACTTCCCTTTACGGATCCAAAACTTTCCAGGTGTCTAATATTATTTATTAATTCACTTGAATTTTGTATCTGAGATGTTACCATTTATATTCTTTTCCTCTTGGAACAATTCAATGGGATTTTATTCCCCATATATTTGGGGCCTACTTTTGCATCCTCCAAGTAGTTGTACTCATAAAGTACTGCTCCATAAAAATGTCCCCTGCAAATGATTTGTAGATTTAATACAGTTCGGCTGTGTTACTCAAATTTCATCATCAAACTCCCTTTGGTTCAATGGAATTTGATTTACTGATGTCAAGAGTATAATATAAAGGTTCTATTTAGAGACAGGCTTCCACTGGAATACACTGGAGTCCAGAAACATCCCTAAGTTTGTCACTTGTGTATTTTTGAAGGCTTTCTAAGCAATTTCCAGATTTGTGGACAGGAAGGTCCCCTATAAAAAACAGGAACCAAAAGCAGGCAAAGGGAAAAGCTTACCTTGTTCCACAGGGCACATTTTTAACTTCATCAGTTTGTAGTGTTGTCTAGAGGGAACAAAAAGAATCAATAGTCAAAATATATACATGTGCTCCCCAAAGCAATACATGCTCCAGAAGCAAGTCCTTGCAGGGCACAAGGCACAGTTCCCGAGATAATAAGGTGAGAAAAAGTTCCATTACTGTGTCATTTCCCCATGTACACAGAGGGCATATTACAGTCATCACCAGTTGTGAAGTTTTTGGCCATAGTCATTCTCAAAAGCTATCTCCCCAGTTTTACTGGGATTCTGATGCATAGCATCGGCAGAAAGAACCCCATCACCCCAGTAATCATAGACCTTCCCAAGTACTAATGTAGAAGCATAATGGCAGCAGCTGAATGGCACCAAAAAAGCTGACAGGCTCCAGATATTAGTAAGAAAACCACCACTACCCACATTTCCCTCTCTGGGTCAGGGAATCTGGGTGAAGGTACGTAGCTACATGGCTCATCTACAACGACAACCCAATAGGCCAAGAGGCCAAAGATGCATCTTTGTCCTTGGGCATTTGACTCTCCAGATTCCCATGCTGTACATTAACTTTCCAAATTTCTCTCATCCTAACTTCTCGAGTTCTACATTGCAACTAAATTAGACAACTAGCTGTTCTCCTCATCTTTACCCTGCAGAATTCTGTCTTCCATCAAAGCTAAGTTCAAGTGTCCCATCTTCCATAAAGCTTTCTTTGACTCCCCTGGTTGTGAGTGCTCTCTCCTGCCTCCATTTTCCTTGTACTGCCCTTCTCTGTGCAAATATCTTATCTCCCACTTGCTCCTCAAGAACAAAGACTTATCTTGCTGATGTGTTACTTATAATTAAGATAACTTAGCATAATGCCTTGCACACAGTAGGCACTTAATATTTGTTGACCTGAACTAAACTCAAAAAACTCTTAACATAAATGATTCAGTACAGTACTCTCCTTTTGTCAATGATCCTAGAATACAAAGTCACCTTTAGTCATTGGTTAGTTAAACTTTCCCCTTAAGGTGAAATCCTCCTTCAAAGGAACTGACCAGTGTACTGTCTTGATCATGCTATCCTCTCTCAAGTGATTTGTTATGTAAAATTTGGATTCTGTCAAAAGGCCAAATTTAAGGATCTAGAAGGCCACATGTAGTCTCAAGGCTGCAGGTTCTCCACCTCTGGACTAAGGTCCTTTGCCTTCAAAACCCTCCCAAGTATGTATTAAGTACAAGGGGTATATAAAATACACAGTTTAGAACAGAGCACTAAACTTCAGGACAAAGAAACAGAAGAAAAAAAAAACCTCAGATAACCTTAAAGAGCTGACAATCTAGCTAGATAGAAAAAACAAACTCTTAAAAACTGTACAAAGCAACAAGTATAAAATAACATAATGCAAAGATTTATTTCTATTGCCTTTAAAATAAATGCCTAAATACTATGGAAAGCAGGCCAGGGAGTTAAGTGAAATTTAATTAGGGAAGGTTTCCTTGAGAAGGCATTTTAAAGCCAGGTCTTGAAGAAAATCAGAAACCAGAAATAGGAGATAAAGAAACCAAAAATAAAACCCAAAGTTTATGTACAAATACACAAAGTTTGGATAACAAGATAAACTAGTGACATTAATGAAAAAATATAAATCCATCTTCAGCTGTTATGACTGAAAACTGACTGAATGAAACCTACTATTAAAATATGACTCTGGACAACTGCATTTTATTCAAAAGAAAAAGAATTGGTTAAAAGGAGAAGAAGAGGAAAAAAGGGCAAAAGGGTGAAGTAGCAATGTATATTAGAAGATATGCTTATGTGAGAACATCCAGGAGTCAGGGAGGGGGAAGCAATAGTAAAGAGCATTCAGGTGACAAAGTGCCCAACTACAGTAGTAAGGAATTCACTATTCAACAAAAGCTGCTGGTAAAACTGGAAAGAAATGAGATACAGACCAACATATCACACCATATACAAAGACAACATCCATATACTGAAAGCCCCAAACACACTAATAATAACAGTGCCCTTTGCAGTAGCAAATGACTTGAAACAAAGTAGATGCCCATCAACTGGGGAATAGCCAAAAAAGTTGTAGTACATGAATGTAACAGAATATTACTGTGCTATAAAGAAACAATAAATATGAATACAGAGAAGCATTGGAAGACTTTTTTGACAAAAATGAAGTAATCAGAACCAGAAAAAACAATAAACAAAATAACAATGTAAATGTAGACAACAACAAAGCAATCAAAGCTAAATGTTGCAAAGGCATAATGGGGGGACACACCAGCATATATTAAGTGCTTACTATGTTAGTCAGGCACTGTACAACAACCTTATAAGAACTATTATTTATCCCCATTTTGCAGTTGAGCAAACTAGGGCAGAGTAAGATTAAATGATTTGCTAGTAAGTGTCTGAGGCCAGATTTAAAATCAGGTCTTTCTGACTCCAGGCTTGGCATGCCATCCATTGCACCGCACCCCTGAGTTGCCTCAAAAGAAATTTAGCCCCAAAGAAATAGGCATCTCTCTTCTTTCCATGGATGAGAGACCACCAGTGTGGAACAGTTCATATAAAATCACTGCAGGTGAAATAAAAACAAAAAATAGTTTAGCTTAGAAAAGAGAAGTCAGTGGGAGGTAATGGGGAATAAGGTAGATGAAGGATATATATATGAAGAGCCTTTACAGGAAGGAAAATATTTGTTCTGCTTGGCCTCAGAAGACAAAACTAGGAGGAGTCAACAACAACAAGGTAACAACCACAGAGCTAGACCAAAAGGGAAGAGGCTACTTTAGAGGCAAGCTTCCCCTCTCCAGAAGTCTTCAAGCAAAGGTCTGATGCCCAGCTGCAGAGTACATTGTCCTTACTCAGATACACCCTCTCTTCTAACCTCCAGCCTCAAATCTCCACCTGCCTATTAGTCATCTCCAACTGGACATCTGATTGACATAGCAAACCCAACATATCCAACACAAAACTCATTATCTTTCTCTCCACCTATCTTCCAAACTTCCCTTTTACTGAGGACACCATTACCCTCCCAGTTAACCAGGCTCCCAAACCACATGTCATCCTCAACTCCTCACTCTATCTCATGCCACCATATCCAATCTATTGTCAAATCTTGTTGAATTTATCTTCGTAACATCTCTCATGCCTCTTTCTCTCCTGACACCACCACCACCCTGGTGCAGTTCAAATCCATCCTCAGATACTTACTAGTTGTGTGACCCTGGATAAATCACATAATCTTTGTCTGCCTCAGTTTCCTCATCTGTGCAACTGAGATAACAATAGCACCTAGCTCACAGGGTCAGTATGGGGATTAAATGAGATATCTGTAAAGCAATTAGCATGGTGCCTAGCACAAAGTAAACACTTAATAAATGCTCCTCCTCCTAATC
>CM053598.1:32545745-32568989 GCA_028646575.1 Pseudocheirus occidentalis | reverse complement strand
TGGAAGATCTTCTGATTTCATTAACATTACAATCATCAATCAGTTGTTGGTCAGTAGGCCTTTATTAAACACTTACTGTGTGCCAGGCACTTTGGTGAGTCCTGGGGATACAAAGAAAGACAGCCCTTCCCCCTTTCTTCTCTCCTCTCCCTGCCTCCCCCAACTAGTCAACCAAACAACAGAAATCTGTGCTGGATTATAAACTCCTTGAGGACTGGAACTGGCCTTTTCCTTGCCTCAGCCAGGCCTTTTTGTGCATAGAAAGTGGTCAGTAAATGTTTGTTGAAGTGAATGAATGGCTTTGGCTTCTTACCACTTTTTTTCACTTTGGGAAACTGCTAGGAATCAGGGTTTTCGGCACAGAGTGAGTCGGCAGCGCTGGGTGGCACAGTGGGGTCAGGAAGACCTGGCCTCAGACCCTGGGGTAAGTTGCTTCACCTTTGCCTTATCTGTAGAATGAGTGTAATAGCACTTACCTCTCAGGGTGGTTGTGAGGATCAGATGAGATATTTGGAGAGTTGGCAAAAGCACTATAGAAAAGCCAGCTGTCATTATTATTAAATAATAGTGTTAGGGAAATGGAAAACTGTTTTATTATACAGAAGATTATAGATGTGGAACTAGAAGGGAATTTAGAGGTCAGTCGAGGCCAGTCCACTCATTTCACATATGAGGAAACTGAGGCCCAGAGAAGTTGTGATTTAGCCACAGTGAGACAAGGAGTAAGTAGCAGAACATGACCCTTCTACTACAAATCCAGTGTCTTTTACATTGTACCATCCCATCTATGGCTTGGGCTTAAGTCTGGCTGAGGACTTTGACTTGTAATTGTCTATAAAAATTTAGTTTTTGACCAGTATTGGTGTATAGGCTGCTGCTTATGGAATGAATTAGATGGCTATTTTCCCAGTACAGGATGTTCACCTATTGCCACACCCTTGTGGCTCACAATTTCTGTCTCCTCTCCCCCCCCCCCAATCCAATAAAAACTACTCATTGCTAGCTATTTAGCAGGTTATAGCTGTAGAGAGCTCAAGGAGGGAGGATTGATAGACTTAAGCCCAATATGACTTGGGAGAGGTTTTCTTTTATGGTTAAAAGTTTATTGTATGCCCTGCAATATACCTTTAAGCTACAGGCAAACATAATATGGATTCAGTTATGAATGTTATGTATTTGAAGCTGTCACTTCCTGTCCCAAGCTCTTAAATTTTAGGATCTTGAAAATCCTGGTTGAAATGAATAGACTTTTATGGTAACATAATCACCCTTTGTGGAACTTGGTTATACTTAATCAGTTTTAGTGCAAATGGACTGATGAATCCCGTCCAGTTCTGTTTATATGGGAGTGCATCTGTATTTGGGTCAATTCCTTAGGAAGGGAGATGAATTTTTCCTACTTCTCTGATATTATTCTTCTTTAGGCCTACAGTTTAGGTTGGTTTATTTAAATGTAAATAATAGCCTCTCTTTAAACAAATGCTGAAAAATTACTCAGGTCATGTAGTATAGAAAATTGGGCCTAACAAGAAACTTTAAGATTTCTAGGACTCTAAGATGTTCCATTATTCACCCTTGATGAGAGTAAAGGCAGCAGCAGGATTGTTGCAGGAGGAACTGAATCTTAGTGGTTTGGAATGGGCATTTCCGGCATTGGTATGTTCCCTTTCTGGATTGCATGAAGCTGGGGAACCACTTTCATCACATGTTCTTCAGAACTTGTTACACTGGTTTCTTCTTAGCCCCCAATTCACATTCCAATCCTTCATTTTTGAGCTTCTGCTTCTGGGCTTGGCTTGTTTTCTGTCTTCACAGCTTTCTCTGATCAGTCATTTCTTTGTCTTGCTGAGGGTAGAATGGATGGGACTAAGCATTTACTTTTTAAAAAAAATTATTTTTAATAATTTGAACAAAGAAGGAAAATTTGCCTAAGCCATTGAATGAATGTCAGTGCTTTGACAAGGATTTCTACCTGGGGATGCAGGAGAAGAAATATTAACTGTGAACTCTTGTGTGGACTTCTGGGTAGATAAAAGCAGATTTACAAATGAATCCTTTTTTTTTGTTGTTTTGGAAAAAGAAACCCGTATGTAGGTAATTTTTAAAGTACATCAGGGTTCAAAGAACTCAGGCAATAAAGGTTACAATTTCTGTTTATGTTTAGTGTTATTTTCATTTCATTTCTGTGTCTTCAGGGACTAACCAAGACTAGTAACTTGGAATCAGTTAGTCAGAAAGCATTTATTAGGCACCTGTTCTGTGTCAGACACTGTGGTAAGCCCAGGGGGTACAAAAAGACAAAAGAAATACTTGTCCTTAAGAAGCATTGAAAGCAGCCTGTATCTGTCCAAATAAGTGGACATATATCCAAATAAGAATCTATTTCTATAAATAAGTACAAGGGAGTTTTGGGAGGAAGTGCACAAGCAGCTGGGAAGATCAGGGAAGGCCTCATGAAGAAGGTTGCTCTTGTGCTAAATGTTGAAATGAGGTAGGGATCCCAAGAGATAGCCACGAGGCTGGCATGCATTTCAGGCAGTACAGAGCTATGGGGACTGCAAGCAGAGTATTGTGTGTGAGGAACGGGAAGGAAGCCAGTGGTTGCATCATCGAGTTCATGGAGGAGAGTGATGTGTAAGGAGGCTGGAGAAGGAAGGGCTAGCAAAGCTTTGAAGGCCAGAGGACTGAACATTTGATCCTAGAGGTAAAAGGGGGCCTCTGGAGTTTACCAAACGGACCATGACACAGACTGGATAATTTAGATTAATATTTTTTTATGAATTTAACAGACACTGACAAACGTAGTCATGCCTTATGGCTGCTAGTTGGTGCTGTAGATAAAGCACTGGGTCTGGAGGTCGGAACATCTGAATTCCCATTAGGCCTCGGAAGCTTCCTAGCTGTGTGACCCGTGGCAAGTTGCTTGATCTCAGTTTCCTCATCTGTAAAATGGAGATCGTAATAGCAGCTACCTCCCAGGCTTTCTGTGAGAGTCAAATGAGATAACAATTAGAAAGTGCTTAGCACAGGGCCTGCCACAAAGAGAGCGCTACAGGACTGTTAACCGTTGTGGTTAGCATTGTCAGCAGCATCATCATTTTGCATCATGCAAAAGACAGAGAAAGAAGATTCTACGTGAAACTGAAGCTTTATCATTTCCTTTGGATATTTTGCCTGTTCTCTTCTGTGCATCTGACATTTTTTCATTGATGCTCTTTTCTGCTTTTTTTTTCACATCACTAACACCTCTCTACTCAACCACAAGTCCCTTCCCTCCCCCCCCCCTTCCTTCTAGAAAAACAAATGCATACATTGGTTGTGTCTGAAAACGTATATTGTGTTTTGTCAGCACTACTTTTTGAGACTTTTTAAAAAGTTATTTGATTTGTGAAGTAATACTTGATTTCATTTGTTCTCAGTTAAACTCTCATATTTCATGGCATGTTCCAGCAAGTTGGATGCCAGGTTGCTGTTGAGAAGATTGGGCCAGTCGCTTCATCTTCTCTTTGCTGTTGATCCACAGCTGAGAGTTGTTGAATGTTGTGACATGCATTTGGCATAAGCACTTTCTTCTTCCATCTCTGCCTTCTACTCTGTCCCTGGGATAGTCTTCTGCTCTACCCATTTCTTTCAAAACTGTACCAAGGTGATAGCCAGCCTTTTGCTTCCTGTCCATACTATGGGTTTGCTCTTGCCCAAATCTCAGTCTGTTAGTCTGTTGGGATTTTTTCATTTGTAGAAGGGAGTGAGATTGTGGGGGCAGTTTTGTGAAAATATCTTTATGTAGTATCTACTTCAATGTTATTTCCTTATGTTTTCATTATATTATCCATCTGTTACATAATGAGTAAATATTAGTTTGGCCTTCCTGGAGACATTGGAAGTTTTGTAAAAAAAAAAAAAAAATCTTAAGAATTCTTTGATGTCCCTCTGTGGTGTTGGGGGTGACCTTTGGTTTTCTGAAGTTTTGACAAGGCCTCTCAAGCTGGAATAGTATATGTTAGACAGTGAGCTATATATATATATATTGCTGTGATGTGAGGACCATCCTCGCTGCTTTAGAACGGCTGATGACTAGACTTTTAGCCATCATCTGATGACTTTGCTTTTCCCCCAAGATATATCTTGCAAGTCATCTAATAAGGTGGAGAGAAGTGGCATTTTGTGTCAATGGAGGAAGTACATACTGTAATGAAATAATAGATTTTTGATATATTAAAGTACCTTGAGGATCGATGATTCATTGTTCTTAAATACTACCTTCTGTATTTCAACTATAAGTTAACTTTTCATTTATTCTTTTAACCAAAAAGAGAAAAAGAAAGGAATTTTAAAACCAAGTTCAGAAAGATGCTGTATTTTAGGAAATAGAAGAGGACCTCAGCAACTTATTTAATCTTCTGAGGAGGTGGGGTGGTGACCCTCCCTCAGGCCTGAGTTACCATGATTGTATTCCCAGAAGGCTCAAAGAACATCTCAGAGGGCAAGTAGCAGAAGTCCTTGACATCCACATGGCAGCATATGTTTGCTTAGGGAAATATCCAAATTGTTGATAGGTAGCATTTTGTGCTACTTTAGTGGAGTGGAACAGGGCAAAAAAAGCACTGGAGCAGAGTGGAAAGATTTGAAGTAAGAGGACCTGAGTTCAAATCTCATCTCTGACACTGTGTGGCTGTGGTCAAGTCAGCCTGTCTTTGCCTCAGTTCCCTCATCATTTAAAAGTGGGGGTGGGAATTGGATCAGATGATCACTCATGTCATTTCCAGCCATATGGTTGTGATTTCATGAAGAATAGGTAGATATATAAGGATTCCTCTCCCACCTACCCCCCTTCCCAAATCTCTTGTTCCTAACAACTTTCTGTGGTTCAGGAGAAAAGGACAGTTGTACTGTGTTCTGAATTATTGCTTGGACTAATCCTAACTTTTCCCATAAAGTAAGGAGATGATCCCTAAAATCTTAAAGAAAAACTCAAAAGTTCATCTTTCATTTTATGTCCTTTTTTGTGTGTGTGTCTATAGGTGGATGGAGGCTTGTCTCAATGAAGATCTACCTCCTACTACGGAACTGGAAGAGGGTCTAAGGAATGGGGTTTACCTTGCCAAACTTGGAAACTTCTTCTCTCCCAAAGTGGTGTCCTTGAAGAAGATTTATGATCGGGAGCAGACCAGATACAAGGTGTGAATTCCTTATTTCCTAGGTTTAAAAATGTCTATAGACTTGATAAAGAGAAGACTAGAGTGACTGGTAGGTTTTTGGATTAAGAAATGTGGATATTCATTTGTAAGGGAGTTAATTTTTGCCCAGTGACCTCCCAGGGGTGGTAGAGGTGTGGTTTCACCACATGCTGTTAAGTTGTTAAAGTTAGTTTGAGATGTATGAATGGTTTTCTATGAAGGAGTTAAAGAGAATAATCTTACTGGAATAGCAGAGCTACTTTATAGCTAAGCCTTAGGGCCAGAATTACTATTTCAGAAAAGTCCAGGCTGGGAAGTAGTTTATAGAAGAGGTTAGGCTTTCTAACCAGTTCTGTCTATCAGCAACTTGCACAGAGGAAGACACTCCATTGAATAGTTGGAGAGTCATTTAGTGAAAGAATTTGGGTTGAGGTAGCAGGGTCATTATATAGTTATCTCTTCCACATTGATATATTGTAGATTGGCATAAGGAATTGAATGGGAATTTTTTGGGAGTTTTGCGTAAGTGACAGACAACACATGAGAGCGAGAGGATGACACAGAAAACCTGACAAAGTCAGAAATGCATAAAACATACGTATAGTATTGTATAATATCAACCTAGATTTTACAATAACACATTGTAAACACCCCATAAAAGAAGAAGAAAAAATTCAGACTTCTTCTCTGGTACGAAAGGAGGGCTAAAAAGTTTTACACACATTTTCCAGATTGCCAGGACATTGGGCTCCTAATTGCTAAGATATGGAAGGGATAGTATGAGGATACTCTGTGTCAGTCACAGATAATTAGTGAAAGAGTCGCTTGAGGAAAGAAGCAGCTTGCTGTCTGTATAAAATGCCTTTGCTGAGAGCTAATGGTGTTTAGTGGCAGATTATTAATAGGAAGAACACTGGTAGGGGCTTGTGAGCCTTATTGTGAGGAACATAGAGCCATAGAGTTACCCCTAGAACCTAAAGCAAACTCCGTCCAGGGGGTCACTCCAAGGAGGATTCACTAGGTCCTGTTGTAGAGCATTGTTCTGGGTGCTTCAGGAAGAGGAGAGAAATGCTTGAGGCAGGTAGCAGAAGGCAGGGGAAAGAGCTCTTGATTCTTCAATAAGAGAACCTAGATTCAAATGGGAATTTGAACTCTGCCAAAAATGAGAAGAATGACCTTGGGCTTCCCCTCTTGGGAGCCTCCTTTTCCTCATCTGGCCCAGGTGACTGCTGTAGTTCTAAGTCTGGAATACAAGATTCTTCTAAAGAAGAATCACTGATGCTGCCGTCAACCAACACAGCCCACGATACTCCTAAGTGCAGGCTGAACCACATGAAATATCTGACAAAATAAAACAGATAAATTACGTTTGAAAGTTAAGTCAGTCTGTGAGCTGCAGGGATCCTTCTGTGGAAAGTGGTGGCCTCTGTTTCTGTTTGCATCTGACCTCACCGCTCTCTCCTGTCTTCCTCTCCTTATCAGTATTACTGATCACATCTTGCCAAGCTTCAGCTTGGATAACCTCTGCCATTTGCTTCTTTTACTCCTGCACACATGCTTCTGAACAAAAATGGATCAAATCATGAAACTATGCTGACTTGGGTCCATTGAAAATTTATTATATAACCTCAACTGGGGCTTTACTGCCAAAGCAGTCCCTTTACTCCTCCCTAAGTAACTCACTTTCCCACTCACCACAATAACTCTTCCAGAACTTTTCATCCCTTCTCAAATCTCCTATGGTTCACACACCCTGATCCTCTCAGCTGAGAACTTCGCCTCACATTTTATTGAAAAAATTGAGGCCATTTGCTAAGAGATACATCTTTTCTCCTCCTCATCTGACATCGCCCAGATGCCTTCTGCCACTCTCTCAGTCACCTTGTCTCATACCATGAGGTGACCCTTGTCTTTGCCAAGGCTAACCCTCTATCTGCACAAATGATCCCATTCCAGTTAACTCTAGCAGATCGCTTCCTGTCATCCCCACCCCACTTTATCTTCATTCATTCCCTCTCTCCTGGCTGCTTTCCTACAGCCTACAAACTTATATCTTCCCCATCCTCAGAAAAATCTCACTTGATCCATTCATCCAGCCTAATCATCCTCCCATATTTCTTTTCTCTTTTGTGGTTAAATTCTTTGAGAAGGTTGGCCACAATAGGTGCCCCCATTTACTTTCCTCTCACTCTCTTCTCAATTCTCTTCACTCTTGCTTCTGATCTCATCATTCATCGTTGCCTTCCCCAGAGTTATCAGTGATCTCTTAATTGCCAAACCAATTGTATTTTCCCTACCTTTATTCCTTTTGACCTCTCTGCAACCTTTGATGCTGTTTACCTTCTTCTTGAAAATCTCTTCTCTCTACATTTTTGTGACCTTGCTCTATCCTGCTTCTCCCCTTCTCTGTCTGACTGCTCATTCTTTATCTGCTGGATCTATATCCCAGTCACATCAGCTAACTGTGGTTGTCCCACAGGGCTCAGTCGTAGGCCCTCTTCTCTTCGTTCTTGGTACTGTCTCAGTTGGTGATCTCATTTAACCCCATGGATTCAGATTCCATGCTAATAATCCTTAAATCAATTTATCTAGGCTCAGCTTCTCTGCTGATCTTTGTTTCTTATCTTCAACTGCCTGTAAGACATTTCATTTCATAACTTTCAAAGCTTTTTAATTTCACTTTTGCAACATCTCTTAATTATGCCCTGTTCTCTCCTCTGACACTGCCCGCCCCTGGTACCGACCCTAATCACCTCATGCCTGGACTGTTGGGAGAGTCTTCTTGTTGGTCTTCCTGCTTTAAGTCTCTCCTCGCTCAGCTGTCAAAGTGATTTACTAACGTGCAAGTCTGACCATATTACTTTCCTATTCAGTCAGTTCTAGGAACTCCCTGTTACCTCCAGGATCAAATAGAAAATCTTCTTTTTGGTGTTGAAAGTCCTTCTTCATCCTCCCCTCTTGCCCTCCACCCCCTTTCAGCATTTTTACACTATCCCACGTACTGTTAAGTCCAGTGATAGTGGCTGCCTCCTTGCTATTCTGCAAAGAGACAGGGCTTTTGGGGACTTTGTGCATTTTCTCCCTGCGTTGTCTCCAGTGCCTGGAATGTTTTCCATCCTCATCTCTTCCTCCTGACTTCCCTGGCTTCCTTTAAATCCTAGCTAAAATCCCACCTTAGGAAGCCTTTCCTGATACCCCTTAATTCTAATGCCTTTCCTCTGTTGATTATTTCTGATTTGTTCTTTATAGATCCTGTTTGTACTTGGTTGTTTGTGTGTTGATGTTCCCTCGTTAGATTGTGAAATCCTTGAGGGCAGGGATTGTCTTTTACCTTTGTTTGTGCCCCCCAGCACTTAGCACAGTGCTGGATAGGAAGTGCTTAGTGTTTAATGACTGACTCACATTATCAGAGAATCCTAGATTTAGAGCTAGAATGGACCCCTTAGAGGCCATTGAATCCAGCCTCCTCATCTTGCAGGCAAGCAAGGTGAGATTGAAGGAGATGTACGTAGCCAGGGTCATACATCTAATAAATGTCCATGGTTGAATTCGAACTGTGGCCTTCCTGTCTTTCAAGGCCAGTGCTCTAGCCACCGTGCTCTGCTGCCTCCTATTCTTAAGGTGTTTTAAGGTTTGCAAAGTGCACCTTTCATTCCAGCCTTTTAATAGCTGCTTATGAGACAGGTGTTCAGTGAGGACCAGCATCTCCAGTAGGAGGGCCCTGACTCTCAGCTGTGGCTCCAAGCAGCTGTAGTGTGTACAGTGGACATACCCCTGTAAAACTGTCTTGGCAGACGAGCTAAATCAAGTTGAGGGTCAGCGATAGGCCTTGAACCCATCAATGAGTTAGGTGATGTCTACTTCATGCATGTGAAGACTTTCCCTGGAAGAATGGGCAGATGAGAGCAGTTTGTTAAAAGGTCATGAAGGTGGCCAAAGCAAGAGCACTTAGAGCTTGATCCGCTGCATCCCTAACCATCACCAGTCATCTTGACTTTTGTCCTGTCACTGAACTTTGATGACTCAGGCAAGAGAGTGAGGCTAAAGACTTTGTACAGCTCTACCTCACTTATATCCAATTCACTTGAAAGTCAAGGCATCACCCATATGTCATCGTTCGCTTTGAAAATGAATGACTAACAACACCTCTGTAGGTATCCCTGCTTTACAGATGAGGCAACTGAGTCTTTGGAATACGAGGTGACTTGGGGGTTTTAATCCACTTGGCTGCAAATGTAGCCCTTTCTTCACTGTGCCCCTCACTCCTCTACTTTAATGGACCTTGGTTTGGAGGAGTTCAGAATCTCCTTGGGAACATAAGATGCTGAGGCAAGAAGGAAGTAAAAGTTCCAAGTGCCAGATAACTAGTTGGAGTAGCAGGAAATGAAGCTACTAAGAGGGGGAGGTAAGGGGAGGGTGTAAGGTGCTGTTGTGTTTACATGTTAGTATATGTAAAAGGCTTTTACTGATTAAATGTGTATGAAAAAATCCACTACTTGTGTTGTGACCCAGTGGAATCAAGACTTTCTGGTTCCTTTTCCTTGAAATGTGAATGAGAGTATAGGTTGGAGGGAATTGATGTGTAATGCTGCACTTTGAAATTAAATTTAAGTTGATCTTGGGGTATTTTTAACAGATTTTTGGAAGGAACGGATTTTATTTGGAATTTGTCTCAGTGTAGTTTCATTATGCTTAATGTCTTTTCTTTGTTTCAGGCAACTGGCCTTCACTTTCGGCATACAGATAACGTGATTCAGTGGCTGAATGCAATGTCTGAGATTGGGCTGCCTAAGGTAGATATTTCCAAGTGTTTGCACAGTTTTTTTATCTTAGAACTTGAGGGTGTTTCACTGAATAAAGCGTTTTGTGAAATATCTTATCCTGCTTTAAGTCTTTAAGAAAGATTTCTAAAATCTTTTCAGGCTAACATTTTATTTTATTTCCATTACTTTCATTCAAAATATATTCTTTCCATCTCTGATCTTTTGAGCCTTTCATGAAACTGAGAATAAAAGAGAAGAAAAAAATCCACTTGGAAAGGATGTACAGCGGCACACACATGTAATCTGTCACCTCTGCTGAGTGGAGAAGAAAGTTTGTTTTCTCAACTCTTCATGGTCAAGCTTGTTTGTTAAATTTAGCAGGCTGTTTTGTCTTAAAAATTATTTTCTTGATCTTTTAAAAAAATTGCTGTCACTTCCTAGTGACTATCCCTCCATTGCCGTAGTACTGCCTCTTGAAATAAAGAAATATGATTAAGCATAGGAGAGAAACCCATTGACCAAGCTTGAAAATGTAGACCTTGTTTTATACTTGTAGCCTTTTATAATTGTTTTCCTTCTTACCTTTCCTGTTGTTGTTGAGGGTACCACCATCCTCCCAGTCACCCAGGCTAACAACAAGGTGTTGTGCTTGACTCCTCTCTCACACTGCCCTACACCCCACCCAATTGGTTGTCAAGTCCTTGTCATTTTTACCTTTTTCCCATCTCTTGTATGTGATACCTTTTCTCCTCCAACGCTGCTGCCACCCTGGTATAGAACTTTATCATCTCAAACGTGGACTATTGCTATGGTGTGTTTGGGATGGGAGGAGAACAGGCCTGAGCATGTCATCATACCCTCCTCCAGCCCTCCAGCTCTAGCTCTATCCCTTCCCTGACCCTGGTCACTCAGGCAGTAAGCATTTATTAAGTGCTACTGTATGACAGGCATCATGCTAAATAAGGAGATATAGCAAAAGAAAGTTCTTGCTCTCAGGGAGTTCCCCTTTTAATGGGAGAGACAGCATGGGAATATGTACAAAAAGCTATATGCAGGATAAATAAGAAGTAATTAATAGAGAGAAGGCACTAGAATTAGGAGGGATCGGGAAAGTCGGGCAGGTAGAATTTGATCTGAGACTTGAAGTAAATTTAGGGAAACCAGGAGAGGGCATAACATTCCGGCATGGGAGACAGCCAGAGAATATGCCTGGAGATAAGAAATGCAGTATTTGTTTTGGGGGAATAGCCAGGAGGCCAGCGTCATTGGATTGAAGACTGTGTAGTAGGGGATAAGAAGACTGGAAAGGTGGGGAAGGCTTAGGTTATGAATGACTTAGGTTATGACTTCCAAACAGAGGACTTTGTAATTGGTGCTGGAGGTGATCGGGAGCTTATTGAGCTTATTGAGTCAGAGGATGAGATGGTTGGACTGGCACCCTAGGAGAATTACTTTGGTGACTGAATGGAGAATTGACCGGTGTGGGGAGAGGCTTGTGTCAAGGAAACCCCTCTGAGCAGGTGATTGCAGTAGTCCAGGTAAGAGAAGAGAAGGTGGCAAAATCATGGAGAAGGGGAGATATTTCAGAGATGGTGCGAAGGTAAAATCAGCCGGCCTTGGCAAGAGATTGGAAATGGAGGGTTGAGAGATAGTCAGGAGTCATGGTGAACTTAGATGGAGAGAAAAGATGGTAAGCTGAGTTCAAGATGTGTCCAGAACATCTAGTCTGAGCTGTCTGAAGGTAGTTAGAGATGTGAGTTGGGAATGTCGAATCTTTAGTGTGGTTCTTCAAGCCCTTCCTAGTCTGACCCCTTCCTACCTTTCCAGGCTTCTTATACATACTCCTCTGCAGGTGCTCTTTGATCGGGCCACAGTGGCCTTCTAGCTGTTCCTCAGACAAGTTATTCTCTCTCCTGACCGTCCACCATTCCTGAAATGCTTTCCCTTCTCAGTTCTGCCTCTTTCTTCAAGTCCTTCCTTCTGTTGGATGTCTTTCCCAGTTTTTCATAATCTCCATACCTTCTCTCTGAGATTATTCACTTTATTGTGCATGTATTTTGTTATTCCACAGTGGGTGGCGTGTTGTCTCCCCAATTTAGACTTTTTAGACTGTTTTTTGCTTTTCTTTGTATTCTTAGTACTTAGCACAGTGCCTGGTCTGTAGTAGGAGCTTAAATAAATTCTAGTTGACTGAATGGTTATCTAATTTAAGTCTTCTAAAATTATTAGATGCATCTGAAATATTTTATGAAATATTATTTAAGCAGTATGTTATCTACTAGTTTGCCTATTTTGAGATGGGAATCATTTTTTCCTTCCTTTTATTCTATATTTCTCATTTAATGATCCAGTAATGAATCTCTACTCTCTACCTTCGTTATCTTTCACTATGGATGCATATGTAAGTTTGGTTTTAACAAGTGTAAGGACAGTTTTGGAGACCTTCCAACATAAGACTTAAATTTGGAGGTAGAAAAAGTTTTTCTTGTTGGATTCCCTTTCCCTCCTTCCTCCTCCTTAGATAGTTCTGTGATGACTTTTGCTGTAGGTTGCCTTGGCTTGGTGATACCATTAGGGAATTGCTTGTGTTTTGTGTGTGGTATTAGGGAAATGACATCTGGCTTCACTAGTCTCCTTTAAATGCTGTGTTTTATAACTTAAAAATATAAATATAGATAACAGAGTATCACTGAACCTAAGAGCTTTATATTTCCAGTGTGATAGAGGTGAGAAAAATAAATAGACATGATCGGAAACTTAGGGCCTTGCCCAGTGCTGAGCTTTGGGTTTTCTAGGTTCCCCTGCTGCTGCTGCTGCTGCTGCTGCTGCTACTGCTGCCTTTTTAAGGTTACCTTCTGTCTGTTTTATCTTGCATAGCCATATTTATGCATGTGTTGTTTCCATCATTAGAATCAAAGCTTCTCCAGTGTAGGCATTATTTTTGTTTTTTAATTTTGTATCTAGTATGCTTGGCATAGCTCCTCACATGGTCAGTCCCTTATAAGTATTTATTGATGTTCTTATGGCATTAAAATTCTAGGTGTGAACCTTTGTACATGAATATTTTATCTTTCTTCTTATTTAGAATTGTATCAAAGAGAGAAAGTGAGAGAGAGAGACAGAGACAGAGAATTAAGAGAGTTGAGCTTCACAAAAGCCAGGAAATGGAAGTGTTCTAATTATTGCAGCAATGATAGCTTGGTGTTGTTAAGTACCTGTAATTTCCTGTTCCTCTTTTTTCTTGTTTCCTATCTGGTGTCCCCATTGGGCAAAGATTTTCTAACTCTTCTTGCTGTGATGTGAAGAGCACTGTTAATACTTGCTATGGCTATAAAATACTATGATTTTAATTATGCTCCTCAGCTTTTATTGACAGCAGCATACTCTCTTGAGTCACATACACGATTTTGTGAAAGCATTCATGGTCAATTAGCTATAATTAGCATGTCAACAGTGAGGTGTTAGGTAGGTAAGAGCTTTGAATTATTTAGATTAAAAGTACTTTCTTGTGGTGCTTCAAAAATAATTTCATAGGGTCATAGATTTAGAATTAAAAGAGACATTGGCAGCTATCATATCCAGTTGCATCATTTTACTGATGAGGAAATCATGATACACAGAGTTTATGTCAGTTTCCCAGGGTCAGACAGCTTCTGAGGCAGGATTTGAACTAAGATCTTCCTGATACCAGGTCAAATGCCATATTTTCTCTGCCATACTGGCACATAATTTTGGAGTGTAATACTTCTTGATTTAAAAAAATTATTTATATATATACATGTATATATATATATATTTATTTGTTTTTAGGTGAGACTTACACAGTGTGTGGATGTGTATATATATATATGTGTGTGTGTTTTTACATTTATGTGTATGTATACATACATACCTGTAAATAATCATTTTTATTGGATTCTAATAGGCCTCTCAAATTGCTAAGCTTATACTTTGTGTAAATGTGTAAATGGACCAGTTGTAGAAATAGCCCAATGACTTTTACCTGGTTTTGTTTTCCTTTATCACTCAGATACATTCAATAACTACTGTTTAAATCCTTCTATGACACACTTTTGTTCTGTTTTCTGCTACTATAATATTTCTCTTCTTAAATACCCAAACATTTCCTTTTTTTTTTTAATTTGATGGCCTCTTTTCCATCCCTTACTTTATAATTGTGCATATTCTACAAAGTCCAGTTACTTTACTTTTTAATTTATTCTATCTTCATTTTTGTCCTAAGTCAGAATTTAATTTAATTTAAGCAAGAATTTATGAAGTGTTTGCTACATGCTAGGCATTGTGCTAGGTGCTGGGGATACAAAGAAAGACACCTCCTCACCTCCCATCCCGAAATCCCTCTTCTCAAAGAGCTCACACTCAACATGTGGACAAACAAGCTGTATACAGTATAAATTGGAGATATTCTCAGAGGGAAGGCAGTAAGATTAAGAAGTGGGAAGGGCTGCTAGCAGAAGATGGTACTTGAAAGAAACTGAGATAAGGTGGGAGACAGTTCCAGGCATGGAGAACAGCCAGTGAAAATGACAGGCAGGAGATAGAACGTCTTGCTTGAGGAACAGCAAGAAGACAGTGTGCAGAGATTTTGCATTTGATACAGGAGTGGATTGAATGGGAAGAGGGAGAAGGGAATGTGCCTTGGTCTCAGCTGTGCTTTAGGAAGATAACTTTGACAGCTTATGGAGGGACAGGAGTGGGGAGAGGCTTGTGGCAGGGAGACCAACCACCAAGTTATCCCAGTAGACCAGGCGGCACGTTCAGAAAGTAGAAATACCTCCTGATAAAGGTAGAAGTGACAGGGACTTGCTCCTTTCTGTCTTCTCAGATTCATTGAGACCTGGTTTCCTCTTAAAAGTCCATCCTTTGCATCTTTGGTTGTACTTTAATTCATGTCGTCTTCTCCCTTCCATTCCCCCAACACCTGCTGTCCACCCCCACCCCCCGTCACTGGCTGTGATGAGAGGGGATGAGGAGTCAAAGATGACATCTGTGCTGTGAACCTGAATGAATGGGCGCGTGGTGATAGCCTTGACAATAATTGAGGATTTCAGGCGGAGAGGAATTGGGGAGGAAGACGATGAGTTTAGCTTTGGACGGGTTGAGTTTAAGATGTCTGCGGCAGGTCCATTTTGAGGTGTCAGGTGGGCATTGGGAAGCAGTGGAGTTCAGACGCAGACAGATGGCAGCTAATAAGATGGCAGCTAATAAGTAGATTTGAGGATCATAAGCATGGAGATGATAATTGAATCCATGAGAACAGATGAGAGAGTCAAATGAAATAGTACAGAGGGAGAGGAGAAGAGAGCCCAGGACAGAGCTCTTTGGGTCATCTGTGGTTAGCATGTGTGGCTTGGATGAAGATGCAGCAAAGGAGACAGAGGAGTGGTCAGAGAAGTAGGAGGAGAACCAGAAGAAAGTAGTATTACTGTTCTGTAGGGGGGAATTTCAAGTAGAAGAAGCTTTGTGAAAGGCTTCGGAGAGGTCATGAGGAATGAGGATTGAGAAAAGACCATTAGATTTGGCAGCGGAAGGGTCACTGGTAACTTTGGAGAAAGCAGTTTCAATTGAATGATGAGGTCAGAAGCTAGATTGCAGAGAATTAAGAAGAGAATGAGAAGAAATGAAGTCAGGGCACCTATTTTAACCATCATTTAGCCACAAAAGGGAAGAAAGAGCTAGAACAATAGCTATTAGAGATGGCACAATTAATTCATTTTTGAGGATGGAGGCAATGTGAATACTGTTCTAGGCATTAGGGAATCAGTCAGCAGATAAGAAGAGATTAAAGATTAGGGAGCAGTCTGACGGAGATTGGAACCAATGGTGCCTGCAGGGGAGTTTCCCTTGCCTGAAAGAAGGGCCCCCTACTTGTATGAGATGGAGTGAAGGAGATAGGCTTCTGAGCGATGTGAGAGGATCTGGAAGGGAGGGGAAGGAGCTCTCGTTTTTTTTCAATGAAATTATGAGGCAAGGATCTCTGCCAAGAGGGGAGAGGGAGAGAGTGTTATGGGAAGTTTGAGGAGGGGAGGAAAGATTTAGAAAAGCTACTGCAGTGAGTGGAATAGTGAATCAATAAGGTGGGGCAAAAGGATTGTCTGGGCATAGTGAGGGCCCAGTTGAGGTTATGTAACATAAATTTGTAGTACACTTAGCACAGTTCTGTGATTTTCTCCATCTTATTTCTGAGCACATGAGCATAAGTAAATTGAGGAATTGAGAGATTAGGATGTTTGAGGGAGTGTTACTATGTATGTTGAGCAAGAAAAAGGAAAGATTTAAAGGCATTCTAGAGAGCACAGTGAAGCAGTGGTGGGTAGTTTTAGAATTTGGTTGAGAGGGATAGATTAAGGAAACATCAAGGACAGAGAACAGGGTTTAGTCGGTGGCAGTTGGGATTTCATGATCATTAGGATGGGTAGTGAGGGTATGATTGGAATACGGAAGTATGTTAATCATTAAACCATGAGTTCATATGGATTATCATTCTGTAGAAATTGGGCCTCTGGGTGGAGTGGTCACAGGGCAGACAGCCGAGGATAGGGAGAGGTATAGGGAGGAGCAGAGGGTGTGCAGGTGCAGGTGGGGAGCAAGGCTGCTGCTGTGAGTTTTAGGTGGCCAGAGGAGGTGTCTAGTGCTTGACAGAATCAGAGGAAAATAGGCAGCCCCCCTCCACAAGGGGCATGTTGATAGTATTTTTAATGACTTCCGGCTTTTAGCCATGTTGATGATTCTTCCATTTTTATCCTTAGTTCTCCTCTCTTGTTGAAACAGTGTTTTTCATTTTCATTTAGGTGTCCTGATTTTACTTCTAGTTCATCATGTGTGAAATTTAATTTATCTTTTTATCAAATTATAGTCTCTGTGAGTGGCAATTCTCTTTGACTAGAAACACTCATCTTCACACCTTGGAGTTCTTTTTAAGGCCTTTTATGACCTTATTTTTTATTTATGATTATTAGACTTTTTTGCCTTATGATCTTTCATTTAGGCCTTTATGACCTTATGCCTTATTTTAATAGGCTTCCTAGTTTACCCTTTTTTTCTGAACTGTATTCTCTTCTTCCAAGACTTCATGTCAGTTACTGTCAGACCAGTCTTCCTGAAAATTATTCTCATGAAATTTGAATTTTTTTAGATCAGGGATGGGCAGCTTGTGGCCTTCTAGGTCCTTGGATGTGGCCTTTGACTGAGTCCAAGTTTTACAGAACGAATCCTTTTAGTAAAGGAATTTGTTCTGTGAAGTTTGAATTCAGTCAAAGGCTACATATGGCGTCACCTGTCTCCCAAAACAAACCAAAAAAAGCCTACAGTGACTTCTTGTGACCTTTTATGTCGAGTTAAACTCTTGCCTGACTTTGAAAATTCTCTATAATACCCACCTTTTCAAGGTGAAACCAGAAATTCTGGTCTTTTAGAACAGAAGTGGCCAACAAATTTGTGACTGAGAAACTCCTGTGTGTTGCCTGAACCAGAATAAAATTTAATTGGGAAGTGTTTAACAAAATGAAGTACAGTGCAACATAGTAAATCTTTTATGCCCCACCCCATCCATCCTGTAGCATGTGTTCATTACTGTTTCTGTGTAGTACCTCATGTTATTCCTTTTTTCAATAATATCTTTTTCCCTCTTCTTTGTCTAGCTGTAGTCCCCCAAATAGTGCTTCAGGGTCCCAGTTAAGTCAGATTCTACTTTTTTCCTCAGTACTGTCCTGAACTTCTACCCTCATTGATCTTCTTTTCTTCCAACAGTTATAGTCCATACTACAGTTTCATATTGATTCTTATGGTTTATTAATTATTTTCCTGTATTTTATTCCTATCCAATTAGGTGATTAGTTCTTAGGAACCACATCTTATATTCCTCTTTAGCACTTACAGTGGTGTGTGAATTACTTGGGACAAGCAATAATGTTGATATAATTTTATTTTGCAACAGAGGTGGTCATTTGTGTGTTTCTGGATGCATTAGACTAATTCAGGTCTGACCTTAATCAAGTGGAACCAGATTCTAAAAGGCAAAGTACAGTGGACAGACATGATTTGGTATGATAAGGATGAGGGTTTGGCTAGAGCAGCAGTTCTCACCCTGTGGGTCGTGACCCCTTTGGGGTCAAACAACCCTTTCACAGGAGTCACAAGGGTCACCTAAGACCATTGGAAAACACTTGCTTCCAATGGTCTTAGGAACTTCCTCTGTCCGTCTCCAGGTGGGTCTGCCCACATGCAGACATGCCCACATACAACTATTAAAGGGTCAAGACATTAGGAAGGTTGAGAACCACTGGGCTAGAAGCTCTTGTGAACCCTTAGTTTGCATATGTCAGTGAAACTAGATGACTTAAGAATGGAGATCCTGCATGATACAGGTAGACCAGGCATGTTCCATCTGTATTCCTTAGAGAATAGAAGATAAGCAGAGTTTACATACTCCAAAAGTCAAGGTGAAATCAGAAATTCTGGTCTTTTAGAACAGAAGTGGCCAACAAACTTGTGACTGAGAAACTCCTGTGTGTTGCCTGAACCAGAATAAAATTTAATTGGGAAGTGTTTAACAAAATGAAGCATAGTACAACATAGTAAATCTTAATTTGTGGTTTTCTAAGTCAATATGCAACCTGCAGGGATCCTTTTCTAATTGAGTTTGGTGCCTCCTTTTTAGGATGTTAGCACAGTCTTGCCCTGAGGATTTTCTGGCCTTTGGTAGCTCTGTGGGGCTTCTGGCACTGATTTCAGGGAAGGGGAGGCCAGACAAAGAAGAAGGTGACTCAGAATGCTGCCTTCCCCCTTCCTCCCCACCATGATGGTAGAGGCAGGCAAGACTGCATTCATGCTACAAATAAAATGACTGGGAGGGATACTTAGAATGTTTGGAAAACTTTCCTGTTGTTATCCCAGATAAGAAACGTGGGTATGTTTTGTATTATTGTTGGGTGGTATAAAATGATTACTGATTTATACCTTACTCTGCTTTTATTTTGGGCAGATTTTTTACCCTGAAACCACAGATATCTATGATCGAAAGAACATGCCACGCTGTATCTACTGTATCCATGCACTCAGGTAACCAGTCTTCTTGAAAAAAGAATGCAGTGGTATCTTAGAGCCTAAATATAGTAAGCACATTGTGTTCCATGAATATAGGACTAGGGAGCATGAAGCGTTAGGCTTAAAAATGACTTGGCAGGAGAAAGTTCTTATCAGTCCTTTCTGTTGCTCATTGCCTCTGTCTGTTTCTGTCTTCGTCTCTGTTTTTCTCTAACTCCTGCTTCTCTTTCTCTTTCCCTCTCCTTCCCTCTCTTCCTTTCTTTCTTCCCCTTCTTTATCCCATCTTAGCCAAGTAGTTGCAATTTTCATTAAGTCCAGTTTTTTTCTTTTTTTCTTTTTTTTTTTTTGCTTTTTTGGAGGGGGGGGAAGTAGGGCAATCGGGGTTGAATGACTTGTCCAAGGTCACATGGCCAGTAAGTGTTAAGTGTCTGAGGTGGGATTTGAACTAAGGTCCTCCTGACTCCAGGGCCAGTGCTCTATTCACTGTGCTACTTAGCCGCCCTGTGTTTTTTTCATCAAGTCTATTTTTAAAAATTATATTTGTCCATTTGAAAACTTTTATAGATACTATTTTGTTATAACACGGCAAATTGAATCATAAACTCAGAATTTCTTGCTAAGTTTTTAATATTACACTAAATTTCACTAGAAATATATAACTTCCTTCAAAATATTTGTGGAAGAACCATTGGAATGCATGAATGTAAAGTATCAGAACAGTCAAGTTGAAACAACTTGGTTTCACTTCGGTTAGCTCAGTCATTTTGGTGCAATCTTGCACTCATTAATTGACTCTCAAAGCACACAGTAGAAGGTGGTGGCATCAGGTCATTTGCTTATTAGTTTTTGTTAGCATTCGTGCTAACCCAGTAGGCCATTTGGTGGCTGTGCCCTTATCCCTTATTTGACAGATAGGAAGGTCAGAGTGTTACTGACCTGCCTCAGGTCCTCTGGAGAGTCAGTAAACGATGACCTGCTTCTACTTTCTAGTCATAAACCAAGTTTAGCATGATAAATAACCAATGGGGGAAGGAGCTATGTAGTAGTGATTCTCCTGTCGGGGAAATACGTTTAGTTTATTTGATGGTCTGAGTAGTTAGAGAGTGCAGAGCTCTGATCGAAATGAATGAGGTAGAAAATGAAGTGTCATTGTCTGCTGGTATTTTCTGTCTGATCTATAAAGGTCTGTGGAAATAGGTGTGTGGTTTTAATCTACACATTTCTCCCATTCCCTCTCATTGATCTGATGAGAATCTGTAGCACAGAAATCTAGTGGTGCAAACACACAAGGAAGATGAGTGCCGGTGGACGAGTAGATGTAGCAGCAAGCAGCCTAGCATACCCAGGAGGGCTACTAGCACAGCTTCTTGGATCTGCTTTTCTAAACGAAAGTGATTCAGAAGCGGTTAACAATCTTACTGTAATCAAACGTGTCATTTACCTAGGTCAAGGGGAAAAGTCAGCACCCTGAACTTTAGAGAATACAAACAGAAGTTACAAGTAGCAAACAACAATACAGATAGAGAAAATGACACAGTTCAGCAGAGCAACAGACAGGGCTTCTAGCTGTCTTACCATCACATACACACAGTCAGTTACCAGAGAGAGAAGCACCAACATCTGGGTTTTCAAAGCCAGGGGGCTCAGGGGCTGTCCAGAACCTCATCTTTTCAAATTGCACAATGCTTCCTAAAGTGAGCCCCAAAGCAGAACCTCTTCTCAGAGAACATCACAACCCCTGTGACCCACTGCCTCAAAACAAAGGAACAAGGTGTGGGCCTTCCTGAAAAACAAGCCTCCCCTAAGCAAGCTTCTCCTGTGGGCTCTGCTCCACCCTTCAGCAAACTCCTCCCACCCTAGGCTCCATGTGACCACATTCAGCTTGTTAGGGGGCAGAGTTTCCTTTCAAATCAGGGAAGGTCCTCAAATTCACTTAGGCTTATTAAGGGGCTGGGAACACCTTCAAATTCCCATTACCATTATAGAACACACAGGCTGTTCTAAAATCATGAATGTTTCCCCCTAAAGACAATATCAATTGGCTTGTGACTGGAAGGAAGAGATGATTGGTTGAGTCTTTGTTGATGCTGTTTCCTCTATATGAGCCGTCCTCTCTCGGCTCCTCCTCTTCAGATTGCACCCATCTTTCCAGACTCCAGCTCAAGTCTTGCCTTGTTTATGGACACTGACTATTCCGGTACACTCTTGTCTATACCTTTTCCGAACACCTGTGGTACTTACTGGCCATACAGTCATGGTATCTGGCAAGGCCTTTATATAGCACCTTTAGCTTTTCAAAAGCACTTTGCCTATGTTAATCATTTGATTCTTACCACAACCCAGAGGGGGTGCTATAATAAGTAACCTCCATTTTATAGATGGAGGCCAAGAGAGGCTTTCCAAGGCCCCACAATTCTTAAATGTCTGAGACAGGATTTCTGCTTTCTGACTTTGTCTTGTCTTTCCGCGTACTGCCTTACACTGCCTAGCTGCCTAACATGATTTAGCATTTAATAGTAGATTGTTTTCTCTTTCTTGAGTCTTTGTCTCTGAAAAAGAAATTTTTTTGGCTTCTGAACTTTACACCAAATAAAACGGGCATATTTCTGTAGTTGTTTTTCCCCCTCACAGCTAGGTTGGCATCTCCTTAAGGAGAGGGATTTTAATTCTCTCTTGTCTTCCTTTGTAACTACCAGAGCTCCTGGCACAGTGCTACACCACAGACAGAATGAGATGACGTACATGAGCCACTTAAAAAACCTTCAAGTTTTCTCTGCGTAAATGTTTGGTGTTATTAGTAGTAGTAAGCGCTTAGGAAACTCTTGCCTGAGTGTGTAGGGCCCAAGTTGGCAGCACCTAAAATGCCTCCGTATAGGAGGACTTCCAGATGGGCTGGGTCTGGATCCAGCTGGACAGATTCTTGGTCGTGTGAATTGGCCTCCCTGGACAGGTAAGCTGTGATGGCTGTGCCTGAGCAGAAGCCAGCAGAGGGGCCCGTGGCTTCTCTGGGCCTGTCCTTTCTGCTGGGTGAACTGAAGCTCAGGCTTTCCTCCATTTATGTGCAGATCACTTCCCAAAGCTGGGTCTCAAGAAGAGATTGTTTACTCATTCTTTGGTAGTTCTAGGAGGTCTAAGAACATTCTCTTGAGTTGTGTGCTCTGGGTGTGATTTGTGATCCCTTTTCTTCCACTGCACTTTAATGGAAAGCGATCTGGCTTTGACCAGTAGTGTGTCACCTGAAAGGAAGGATGCTAGAAGCCCTTGCCCTCCTTTAAAATAAAACTGGGCCGCGGAGACTCAAAGCAGTTCATGTATAGAATGGAGGCTTTGGTTGGCAGTGGAGCATTTTCTTCCTCTTGCCGTCTCCTCTGCCTTTTTTAGCAGCTTTGTCTGACTCTGGTGTAGTGCTTTTGATGGCAGTAAGGGAGTCCTTTGTGGTGTGCGTGCAGTGGGCCCATGGTTGACTTTATTGGATGTGGTTGAATAGCTTCCTTCTCCCTGCAAGAAGCCACGGTGAACTGAGTGCTGGGCCTGGTGTCAGCAAAACCTGAGTTTAAATCTCACCCCAGACACTTTCTCTAAGGAAAGCATGTTTCTAGCTGTGTGTCTCAGGGCGAGTAACTTATTCTCAGAAACTGCCTCAGTTTCATCAGTTGTAAAATGGAGACAATAGCACCTGCCTCCCAGGGTTGTTTCAAAGATTGAATGAAAAAATATTTATAAAGTGCTTAGCAAAGGGCCTGGCACATAGTAGGCCTTTAAAAATGCTTGTTTCTCATTCCTCTCTCCCTCCCTCCCTTCCTTCTTCATTTCCTCATTTTCTTATCCCTTTTCTAAAAGAAGTTGTGAGCAGGTTATGCTCCCATGTCCTTTTTAGCTGCCACCTTCTTGCCTTGTATTTTTATTTATCTTTACCCTTTCCTTAAAGCTTGGTTATTCCTGTGCTATATAGCAAACACTAGCCTAGTTAATTTGGATCCAGATCTCTAAACATTTATCTCATTTCTGTAATTCCTTCTGTTGCTGAAAACTTAGACACTTCAGCAAATAATGATTTCATTGGTATACACTGGCAATGTAAAAAGTGAGTGTGAGGTGAGTAAGAAAGTCTTAAGTGCTGATGGAAAACACTGCCTAAACAGTTAACATTAGTATGCTTTCTCTCAGGTTCCTAACACTTCTCTGCAACACAATTATCTTGAATTTATTTTGTATATACTTACACTGTGTGTTGTTTC
>CM053598.1:32472413-32545645 GCA_028646575.1 Pseudocheirus occidentalis | reverse complement strand
AGAGAAGAGAGAGGGAGGGAGGGAAGAGGAGAGGGGAGGGGAGGGGAAACTAGCATTGGAGTCTGACTCGTAGATGTAGGTGACTGAAAGGACCATTGTGCTCTCAGCAGATAGATAGGAAGTTTGGAGGAGAGGGACCAGTGTAGCAGGGAAGAAGATAATGGGAGTTTCATTTTTGAACACATTGGTTTTGAGGTGCTGATGGGGCACATCATGGTACAGAGACCCAACAGGCAGTTGGGTGGATGTTGAGGATATTAGGGCTGCAAATGTAGATGTAGGTGTTATCTGCCTTTGTAAAAGTAATATTTTTATTAGAGAAAATGCTGAGGAAGAAGAGAAAAGGGCTCTGTACAGAGCCTTAGAGAATACCCTGCTTATAGGATAGGAGATGGGTAATGATTCAGCAGAAGAGACTGAGAGAGGCCAGGAAGAGAAGAGAACCAGGAAGTGAGCAGTGTCATACAAGTTAGGGGTACAAAGAGTAGCCAGGAGGGAGTCATTAACCATACCTGAAGTGTTAGATTGCAAGTAGGATGAAGACTAAAAAAGACCCAAGTATTCAAAAATCACAGCAACACGGGGCCTTTTAGTACAGGGAGAAAAAACTCTACACTTTGACCTTGAAGACTTCACCATATACCATTATATTGACCTTCAATCAATAAGAAAAGTTGGATTTTTAAAAAATTTAATAGTCTTTATTTTAGGAAAGAAATATATAGTTCTTTTCAGAAAGATTTTCTTCTAAAACAGTTAAGCAAAAACCCAACATTTTCGGAGAGCTAAAGTTTTACTGCATGTGACTTTAATAATAAACTTTTTTTTTTTTTTAACAAGTAAAGGTACAATCTAGAAATAAATTGTACTATTAAAAAGTCATGACATGGGGAACTTGAATTTAGAAAAGTTACCTTGCTCTTTTAATAATTCCCTCTTAGCCCTTAATTCTTCTAAAAGAAGCAGGTAGAGCTAGCTGCATGTTAATAATAATGTACAGGTGAGAGCAAAGAATTCTAACTTTTTCTACATGTTTTGTCTTCTAGCTTGTACCTGTTCAAACTGGGGCTGGCTCCTCAGATTCAAGATCTGTATGGCAAGGTTGACTTCACAGGTAAAGAGCTCTACTTTTGTATGTGAATTTGGTTGTTTTATGGAATGAAAGAAGTAAATCATCTCATCAGTCAGCTATCCCCATACCCATGTACCTGGAATTTAAATGATCCCCATGTGGGGTGAGATTGGAGTGGGGCTGGAAAAAAAGGCAAAAACATTTGCCTTTTTCTTATATTCCTTACTTAATGTTTATGGAAATGTATATGTGGTATTCTGAATATATTTACTTTGAGCAGATTGCTCATGTTTTCTCAGTGTAGTTATGGGAAGTCAAGAAGGAAGAGACAGGATTAGCAAAGAGGTTGTGTGTGTGTGGGGGGGGGGAACTGCATATGTGTATTGGAACTGTTTTTATAGATCTGTTGTAAGGAATGACTCATTGTTATTCTGTATAGGGAATTTTTTTTTTATCAGAGATAGGTCAGGATATCTCACCATTAAACATTGCTTAATTTTTTTTAATCACTTGGCTTATTATATTATTTGAGAAATTGGTCGCAGAGGTACAGAATCTTAAAAAACCCTTCCCTCCAAACTGATACTTGAAAGTCATCATTTTTACAGCACATCTAAGGAGTGATCATTCAGTGTTTCCTTGAAGATTTCTGGGGAGAGGGAAGCCAGCTATCTCCCAAGGCAACTGATTCCATTTTTGGATAACTTCACTTGTTAAGCACTTCTTCCTAAAACAAGTCCAAATTTCCCTCTCTTCCACTTCTGTCTGTTGTCTCTAGTTCTTTTCTTTTTAGACTGAGGGGAATAAGTCTAATTTCTTTTCCACATGACTGTCCTTTGATAATTGAAGATAGCTGTCATGTCCCTGCCAGATCTTCTCTTCTTCAGCTCTTTAAATTCTCACGTGGCCTGATCACTTCTGAGTTGCACTTCTCTGGGCAGTCTCCACCTTATACACGTTTTTTCCAGAGGTAGGGACCATACGTGAATGCACAGCTGAGAGTGTTGCTGGAGAAGCCAGAATACAGAGGGTCTCTGGTTTGCCTTAGTTTTTGGGCCTGCCAAATCGCGCTGGTGACTCACTGTACTTGCAGTTCACAAAAGCCTGTAGGTCTTTTTCAGATAAACTGAGTTTTAGCCATGGTGGATCTTATATTTTCTAAGGTGCTTTGTTGAAGTAAGGTGTAAGACTTAACTTTAGCCCTTTAAAAATTCATGCTGTTAAATTTGGTCCAACATGCTGTCCTATTGTGGATGATCTTGCTGTCCCTCCCAGCTTCGTGCCGTCTTCAGATTTAATAATCTCAATAATACACGATGTAATAATGTCATCTATAACTTTAAGTCATTGACAAGAATATTTTATAGTACAGGGCCAAACATGGATTCCTTGTATATATTTCATTGGAAATTTCTTTTCAGATTGACATTGAGCCTTTTGGTAGTGCCATTCAGCCAATTTGGATGCATCTCATCTAGTCCCTTCCTGTCTTTTCATTTTTTTATAACTTGATAGACTTTGCCAAATACTTTAAAAAAATCTGTGTAAACTACATCTATAGAATTCTCTTGATTCTTCGTTATCTACCAGTCTAGTTACCCTTCCAAAAAGAACATAAAGTGGTCTCTGCTACATTTTTTACATAATCACCAGCCATTCCTTGAATAACGTTAGAAACTTTTGCCAGATGTTAAAGTCAAGTTCATCGGCTGTGCTTTGTATTTGCCATTCTCTGTTTTTGAGGCTATTTCCCTTTATAATTCAGGGGTAGCTCTCACATTCTCGGTTCTCTTTCCCAGACCTTGACAGAAGTTGAGCAATCCCAACTCTGTTTATTGCCTGTTCAGCTGCCTGCCGGTACATTGGAGTGTAGTATTTTTTTTTTTCCTGCCTGGTGACTTAAAATTAACTAAGGGCAACTGGACAACTAGATGCTTTCTCCCTTTTGTTATGTTTATTGGTTCTCTACTGACCTTTTATTTTGTCCTTTTTAGTCTAGAAATCACTTTTCTCAGACAGAAGAAATCAGAGGAAGAGTTGGATATCTTCACTTTTTCTCCATCATTTTTCTTATGGAGTCACTCATTTCAGTCAGAAGCCCTGTCCTTTCTTTGAGCCTCCTCTCCTCCTTAAAGTAGTTTAAAAAGCACAACAAACCTTTTTGCCTTGTTCCTCCAAGTCTTAGCTCATTCTGAGCTTTTTTACTCCTAACAGGACCATGCCATACATTTGTCATTACACTGTGGCCCTCCTTTGCTTCCATCTTCTGTGTATTTATTTTATAAATCTCTGTTGATCAGTCAGTTCCCTTTGTATTCATGTTGGTTTCCATAGACATTTCCCTCTTTTTTTTTCACATTGGAACTGTTTTCCCTTTGTATCTTTTAAGCCATTCACCTCAAGTCATAGAACTAGTCTCATCACATGTGGGAATCAAAGGCAAGTCCCCTGACTGTAAGCCTGGGATTCTCTCCACTATACCATGTTACCATATTGGATGAGGGTAACTTGGACTGAAAGCCTCAGTTGTTATTAGGATTTTTTGATGCTCTTGAATAGGTGAAGAATTGATGAATGCCCACTACCTTTATTTCCTGAAGTTTGGGTTGGCTTTTTTGTAAAAAGGAGATTGAATCAGCTTTTTCCTTTCATCTTACAGAGGAAGAGATCAACAATATGAAGAGTGAACTGGAGAAATATGGGATTCAGATGCCTGCCTTCAGCAAAATAGGGGGGATTTTGGCCAATGAGCTCTCTGTGGATGAAGCAGCATGTAAGGAACAAGGGATTTTATGTATTCTGGTGGGGTTATCCTCACACATTCAGAGAGTTCAGATTGTTGTGATAATCATAGATTCTAAGGTTTTGAAAGGATCTGATGAGTTTTTCAAATTCATTAAGCAATTGGATAGAGCAAAAGGTTCTCTTTCAGACAAGTATTTCCTATCCATGAATCAAAATCATTCAAGATTTCTTGGTAAAGGTAGCAGTAGAAATGACCCCTGAATCATGAACATCAGGTGAGGCAAAGAAGAGGGAAATAGATTTACGTTTGCCTAAGGTCTTCTCCACTGTGATGGAAGAGATCCAGCCTGGGGGGATGGTGGGTGCTCTTGATGTTCCTGCCTATGGATAATATTGTACTGTTGGCACCAAGCTGTGGGCATTGGAGAGACTTCTAGATGAGATTTTTAACTCTTTTTAAGAGTTTGGCTTCATCGTTCATGTGTGAAAGGTGAAGTGGATGGTGTCTGTTACCCCAGTTATGACATGCATTTGTATTATCCTTAAGTCCCTTTCTGGGCCAGACAGTTCTTTGGGCCCAGATTTGAACAGGAGGAGAATGGCCTGGATTACCTTCAGGAAATTACTGATGTCCTTGAGTGAGCTGTAACACTTCTCCATATAAATGTAACGTTCTGTACTTTTATTTTTCCAGTGCATGCTGCTGTTATTGCCATCAATGAAGCCATTGAACATAGAGTTCCTGCTGAGACCTTTAGTGCTCTGAAGAACCCCAATGCTATGCTGGTGAATCTTGAAGAGCCATTGGCCTCCACTTACCAGGATATACTTTACCAGGCCAAGCACGACAAGATGGCAAATGCAAAAAACAGGGTAAGAACACAGCTTCTCTGATTATGGACTTGCAGATTTTTACTTATCTCTTCACTTTAGGCTTAGGGATTGATTCTGTATTGGTTGTTGCTTTTCACCTAGCCCTTGTTTGGTAAATTTTGCTACAGAACTTTATTCAGGCTCTGAATTAATGTCTCGAATCTGTTTTATTAACCATGAAAGGGCATTTCTGGGGAAAGAAGAGTCTCTAAATTTTAATATAACTTTTCTTCTTTTTCAGCCTTTTTGAAGTTTGAGATGACTGCATTGTGGTTATGCCAGGGCATGTTTATTTTATAGTTAACTTTGATTTAAAATTTTTGGTGTGAATATTTGCTTGACCATATAAAATGTATCAAAACTCAATTTAGGAGTTTTCCATGTTGGGAGTCTGTAATTTGAAACTTTTCAGCTTTGTGGACTAGTTTCTAGATCTTGACAGAATGAAGCTAATTCCATGTCTACAATTTTCCTCATTTGTGTTCCCCTATAGCAAGGGTTAGTGACTCCAGCACATATGGAAAAGATGGAATGCAAATTGGTTGCTGCCACCAAGAACCTTTCTTACTGCTAGTGGGTGACAGTCAGCAGTCAGAGGGAGGCAGTGTGTATTAGCCTTCTTACTCCCTTGTCTGCACGGGGGCGGGGGGGGGGGGAAGAGAGGGAGGAGAAGACGTGTTCCCACCTTGCAGATTTTGTGCCGTCTGTTGCTCAGGATCCCCTTCTCACCAGTGGTGTGCTGACAAGATCATGGGAGAGAGAATGGCTAACCTCTTCTTCCTAAGAAGTCATTTTAAATATGTAGCTAGTTATAGACTGCTCTTTTTAAGTGCATGTGTATATTATAACTTGAGTTTCATCTTTGTGTTTCATTTCTTCTGGGTGTTCTTGGTAGAGTTTAAAAATTGTGTTTTTCCTCAGTATAAGTACTTTTGTACTTGAGAAATCAAATCGATGCAATCATTTTTAGAGTCTTATAAAATCTAGGCATGTGTGTCAGCCATATTTATAGCCCCAAGAGGGGCAATGGTGCTTTGTAGGCAAGTAGGGATGATCGTTGGCTGATTTTGCTTTGTCTCATCCTCAGACAGAAGACTCTGAAAGAGAAAGGGATGTTTACGAGGAGTTGTTGACTCAGGCGGAAATTCAGGGAAATATAAATAAAGTCAATAGTAAGTATATTGCTTTGACTCTTTCCTGGTTTGATGGTGAAAGGGGCTAATTGGTTCTGTATCTCCTGCTCCTCTTGTGCTTGGGAGGCCTAGTTTTCTTAACATCTTGCATTGCTCGCTCTCTTTCCCACTCTCATTCAGGCCTCCTTACCTCACACCACTTGACTACAGTAGCTTCCTGACTGACCTCTTGGCTTCCCATCTTTCACTCTTCCAGTTTGCCTTTTACCGCATTACCAAGTTAGTTTTTCGTAGGCACCTTAGACTTAGAGTATGTCATTTCTCTGCTTTAGAACACCTCTTCTATCCAGACTTCTTAGTTTGACTTGAGAGCTCTTTATCCCCTGGTCCTCTCAGTACTTTTCTTCCATTGCACCTTCACAGAAACTCCCCTTTATTCAGGCTTACCTCCTTATTTTCCCCACCAGGGTACCGTGCTCCTGCTCCCCACTTAGCTATCCTTTCATACTCCTTTCCTCCAGGCCAGACTTCATTCATCTCAAGTCCACTGCTATGAGGTCTGTCCTGATCCACAGTGTTCTTTGCTTTCTCCTGGATATTTCCTAGAGCAGCTTGAAGTAGAAAGTTAGAGGAAGATAATTAATGTTATTATTATAAAATCCTTCTGCCTAGTTTAGTGCTTTGTATTTAAATATTTGCTGAATAGTTGAATTGAACATATGTAGCAGTGCTAAATACCTTGGAATTAGACATAACCTATCTGCTAAGAACATGGTGATATGATACGCATACCTGTATGCACACATTTTAATCCTCGTGTTAGTCCTTTGTACTGGGGATGGCCAGATACAGCCTCATTTTGAAAACAGAGAAACTGAGGCAGTGGGCAGCGATTTTTTTTCATGGTCACAGAAAATGGCAGTTAAGAAGCCAGGTTTCCTGACTGCTGGCTTAGTCTTTTTTCTGACAAGTTTTCCTGAGGATGTGTACCCATCATGTTATATGACAGTAGAGTGAGATGGTGTATGGACTAGTATCATCTTGTCATGGAGGCGATTGGGTAAGTGATCATCCCTTTCTGTTCTTCCTTCTAGCATATTCTTCATTGGCCAACGTGGACCTGGCTTTAGAGCAGGGAGACCCATTGGCCTTGTATCAGGCACTAGCAGCACCAGCTCTGAGCCTTCGAGCACTGCAGCCGGACAATTGTGATTGGTACTTCAAGCAGCTTCTGAATGAGAAGCAGCAGAAGAAGCAGGTAAAGAACCCTTCAGCACCAGAGAGAATCTGTCTGTCTAGTGGAATCCTTCACTGCTCCTTCAGCACTTTGAAGGGGCCCCATTTACACGTTTCTTTGGGTGGAGAGCGTGTAGATGCTTTAAGCTCAGAGCTTCAGACCCCAAAGTGACCTTGGAAGCCTAGTCTAACCTCCTCATCTTGGAGGTGAGGAAGCCAAAGCTTAGACAGGTGAATGTCACACAGGTAGTATGTGACAAAGGCAGGATTTGAATCTAGGGCCTCTGAATCCAGGCCCCACTTTTTTCCTCAGGTAATTGTGCATGTAACTCTGTGCTTGTGAAGCATGTGGGTTATGGACTGAGAAAGTTCCTGTTTAATTCATGTATTAAACTTTTTGAAATCTAGTATTTGGGTAACTGTGGATCATTTGGTTGGGAAGAAACCCTAAAACAAGGCTGGATTGAATTTTATCCTAGGAATTAATATTCAAAAGCTTTAGATTACTCCATTTTGACTGTTCAGGTCACCTTATTCAACAGCAAGCTGAAGTCTTCAGATGCTGTCGTTGTCTTTGACTGTTAGATTTTTGTGGATTGTTGCTGAGAATACAGGGTCCACGGAAGACTTATATTAATGTTAATTTACTTTCTTCAGAGTGGAGTGATTGGGCCATTGCAGAAGGAGGACCTGCAGGCTGGAGTGGATGCCGCTAACCGAGCTGCGCTGCAGTATCAGAAAAGTAGGTGTCTTCATTTAGGTGTTGGTGTAGGGGAGCTGGAGGTGGGGAGATGGAGTGTTGGAGCAGTCAGTCTGGCCTGGTTCTGGAGCCTGGTGGCACATGCCATAAAACCAGTGGGGGTCCTGCAGGGGGCCTGCAGTTAGTCCTGGATCTGGAGAGTAGACTGGAATTAGATGAAGGGCTTGCAGCCACTCGGTGGTCAGTCTTACTGCCCTCCTAGTCTGGAGATGTCAGGGAAGCTAGCTGGCTTCTAGACTCCTTTGGTTGTGAAAGGTATCTAATAGTAATGATCATAGCTAACATTTGTATAGTGGTTGCTATGTGCTAGACACAAATGCTGATGAGTATTTTATTATCATTTCATTTAATCCTCACAATAACCTCAAGGGGTAGGTGCTATTGTTACCCCCGTTATACAGATTAGAAAACTAAGACAGACAGAGGTTGAGTGCCTTGCTCAGGGTCATGCAGCAAGTATCTGAGGTCAGATTTAAACTCGGGTCTTCCTGACTCTAGGCCCAGTGCTCCATATGTTGTTTCACCTAACTGCCTCTTGTCTAGGATTAGGCCATAGTCTGATGTTGGCATAGCTTTGCAACCTAGCAAAGCTAAATATATTTCAATATAGTTGATACTAAAATAAAGTGGACGTTTATATGTTAGTTTTCTCCACAGGAGATTCTCCTTTTTCCTCTGTATGACTATCAATTTTTCCCCAAGAGGTATTCTAGATTGTCCTTAGAGTTGAATTTCAGAGAGGTAGTACTTGGGTAAACTGACTTAACAGATTCTTAAATCTACTTTTGTGCAAACTTTCCATTTTATACCTGGCCTGAATTTATCCTCTCTATTGAAAGTATTTCCTTTAATAGATGCACAAATATTCTTTTTCTTGGGCAGTGACTCAGGAAAGTGGAGCTAATTAGCCAAAATAAGCCAGTCTACAGATTTATGGTTCCTTTGAAATCTAGGTAATTTTCCAGAATATGAACACACCCACTATACATAGGTCTGTCCCTTTGCCTGATTGTGCACTGCTTTCACTGCCCCCCCTTCCCTGGCCCCGGTCTCTCTTTCCCTGCCTGAAGTGTACATCTTTGTGAATTCTTTCTCTCCTTATTAGACAGCAACCAAGCTGTCTTCTTGGCTGCTGTTGCCACCTGATGGCTGTGCAGGGCATGTGCCTGACCAGACACCTCCCTCTCTGCACCTCTGCCCCCGTAGACTCCTGCACATGCTGTGTATGCTCCTTTTCTTCTGTCTTTCATAGCTCAGTTAGTTTTTTTAGGTAGTCTCTTAAATATAACAAATGATTTTTATGTACCTACTATGTGCCGGGGTGTGCCAGGCACTGGGAAAACCAAGACAAAAGCAAATTAGTCCCTGCCCTCAATGATCTTACATTCTGTTGAGTAAAGTAAAGAAGCAAATAGAAATTATTTAGAGGAGAAAGAGGTATCATTAAACTTGGTTATTGTGGAAAAATATATCTCTGGTGATCCATGAAGGAAGATGAGGATTTTGAGAGCTATGCATGAAGGAAGAGTATATTCTACACATGGGGAATAATTTGTGCAAGGAAAGAAACGGGAAATGGCACGTTCAGTGTGGTAAATAGCCGGTAGTCCAGTATGACTGAATTGTATAATACGTGAAGAGAGCTCATGTGACGTGAGCCCAGGACAGGTAACTGAGTCAGGTTACAGAGGGCCTTAAGGGCCACACTGAGGGGTTTTTATTTGATCTCATAGGGAGTGACATGGGCTCAGATTTTTCTATAATGGTGCTTTTAAAACCACAAGATGTTACACAACTATAAGGGGATATGTTATGTTGGTTATTTTGAGTAAGAGAATGGAAGTGGTATTTTAGGAATATTAATCTGGTGATAGGGATAGTAGATGGTTGCAGGGTAAAAAGAGTGATCATAGGGAGACCTGTTAGAAGGCCAAGCTTCAAAGGTTGAAGAGCCTGCTCTCCATCTATTGATAACTTGAGCTAGAGTAGTAGTATGAGTAGCGAAGAGACATAAAGAGTCAGGGCTGGGATGCTGGGAGGCATGCCAAGGTTGGCAGCAGATTATATAGACAGAGTGGCTGAGAGGTAGAGGATGAGCCTTTGTGGGTCTGAAGATGATGCCCTTGACAGTAATGAGGAAATTCAGAAGAGGGGAAGGTTTAGTATGAAAGATGATGAGTTCTGTTTTGGACGTATCTGAGTTTGACACGTCTATGGGATGTCCAGGTTAAAATGTGCAAAAGATACCTGGAATGGTAAGTCTCTGACCCAGGAGAGAAACCAGTGCTAGAGCTATAGATCTCTCCTAGGACAAGATAGTAACTCCTCTATTTAACTTTTAAAGCCGTGTACGTCCTAACTGCAACTTATCTTTCTTGGCATCATTGGACATTTCTTCCCCTCCTGTACTCTGTGATGAAGCCAAATTGGCCTTTTCGCCTTTCCTTATATGATACTACATCTTTCATTTCTCTGTCTTTATAGTGACTGTCCAACATTGCCACTTTAATTCTGCTTTGTAGTGTCCATTTGTCCATTTGTTTATCTCTTCAAGAAGGAGGGAGGAAGGGCAAGAATGAAAAGGGAGAGAGACAGAAAGGGGTAAAGAAAAGGACAAAGAAAGGTAAAGAGGATGAAGAAGGGAGGGGGAGACTGAGGATGGGTGGTTTTTTTAATGATGAGAGAGGCATGCCCTTGTTCCTTGACAGCTGGGAATGGGCCACTTCATAGGGAGAGATTGAAGATGTGAGAGAGTGGGAATGAGAGAAGACAGGACAGTTTGAGGTCTAGGGTAGTCTTGCCAAGACAGGCCATTTCTTCATTTGAGATTGGAGTTAATGAGCAGATCTGTCTGAGTAATTGAGATGAGGAGGGAGAAAGGGGAGCAAATAGCCTGAATTTCTATAACCAGAATTGGATATTTCTGTTCTCTGAAGGTGGCAAGCCTTGCTTTTCTCATCTCTTGTTCATTTCCCAGGATTGGCAGCAGTGACTTCAATCAATGCTGCAATCCGAAGAGGTGTTGCTGAGAAGACCGTGTCAGAGTTGATGAATCCCGAGGCTCAGTTACCTCAGGTGTATCCTTTTGCTGCTGAGCTATACCAGAAGGAGCTGGCTACTTTACAGCAGCAGAGCCCTGATGTAAGTAACTGGACCTGTGCAGTTTGTGGGGAACAAGGCATGGAAGTGGTCTTCGGAATCATTAGGCTGGTTCAATAGTGCTCCTCAGCACAGCTAGACAGCATTCGCTTTCCAAGTAATAAGTGACTTCCATGTTGGTTTTATTGAAATACCCCCTCCCTTGATGTTCTTAACAGCTGTTTCCCCCCTCTCTCTTTCTCTCTTGTTTTGTTTAGCATAACCTCACCCATCCTGAACTCTCAGTCGCAGTCGAGATGTTATCATCGGTGGCTTTAATCAATAGGGCTTTGGAATCAGGAGACAGAAACACTGTCTGGAAACAACTGAGCAGTTCAGTTACAGGCCTTACCAACATTGAAGAAGAAAATTCCCAGAGGTGAGTGACCAAAGAAGGACGACATTTAGACACTGGTGAATATTCTCTTTTGTTTTTGTTTAAGGAATTTCATACTAACATCTTGTTTTTTAAATCTTCGAAATTTCCCCCTATGTCTATTCTCCTTACCTCTCCCAAAGAGCCGTCCTATGTAACAAAGAATATGTTTGAATGAAAATGAAAAAAAATTGAGCAAACAGTTCAGTACGTAAAAAGAAACCTGAAAATACAGGCAGCATTCCCAGCCGTGGACCTCTCACCTCCACAGACGAGCAGTGGGATATGTGTTCTCATGTCTCTTCTGGGGCCAAGGAGCACACGTTTCCTTTTTAATTTGCAGTGTTGGCGCTTCATTGTTCGGTGGTTCTTTCCTTTTGCGCTGTTGTAGTCATCGTTTATATTGCTCTCTTGGCTGCTTCACTCTGTCATTTCATGTACATCTTTTGATGCTTCTCTGTATCTCTCAGAGTTGTCATTTCTTACAGCCCAGCAGTATTGTTGTTATGTTCATATGCTACAGTTTGTTTAGTCATTTCTCGATTAAAAGGCACCGTATATGTGTATGTGTATATATAGCTTGTATGCCAAACCCTTTACAGAGAAATGTAATACAAATCTTTTGATTAAAACATTTTTTTCTCTGCCTCTTGCATTTGTATCTTAGATTTGTTTGTGCAGAAGCTTTTCAGTTTTGTGTCATCAGAATCTACTTTCTCTTTTGTAACAATCTCTGTCCCTCCTTTGTTTAAGAAGGCATATTCTGTTGTTGTGAAGCGTGTTGTCTGGTTTGGAGAAACAAGATCTAAAATATTGAGGGAGATGATGACAGGAGAAAGAATGAAGGGGGAATAGCAGTTCCAGACCTCTGACTACATATGACGCAGCTGTCATCACTTCATTTGGTGTTGGCTAAAAAGAGAGAGAAGTGGGTCAGTGGAACGGATTAGACAAAGGAGAATCAGAAATAGTATCCTCAATCTCCCAGTGTTTGGTTAACCCAGGCGCACCATTTACTTAGGAGAGAACTCCCTCTATCGTGAGAACTACTGAGGAAACCCGCAAGCAGATGGGCAGAGTTCAAGCTTCTGACACGATCTTGTGTCAAATTCCAGACTAAATTCCAGTGACCTAATTATTAAAGATCATAAAGAATTAGAAGAGAAGCAGATTCATAGTTTTCAGTAAATATCTTTACCCAAACAAAAGATGGGGCAATCACAAAAGAAAAATTTTGATTGTTTGGCTCTTTTTTGTAACTCTGGTTCAATCCTATTTGGAGACATTGTGGTTTGTGGATTGCCTCTTTTCCTCTTCTCAAAGGAGCTGCTTAACAGGGCTTTTGGTTCTGTTGTTTTGTCTTCTGGGGAGCTTGTACTGTTGTATTTTGGCATTTGATTTGCTTCATAGCTTACTTTTTTTACTTTACTTACTTTTTAAAACCTTTTTCCAGGTCCCAGAGAGCTCTTTAAAAAGAATATACTTAGTTTTACATTTGTTATCTAGAAATGAAGGACTTAATTACCTCTTACCCTCATAGATCTTTTCCCCCATCTCTCTTTATTTTCTCTTCTGTGTTAGTTCTGAGGTCTTGCTTCTCCTTACACTGGAGCTTACCTTCTATTTCATTTCGGAACAGGTATATTGATGAACTGATGAAGCTGAAAGCCCAGGCACTTGCAGAGAATAATGAGTTCATTACATGGAATGACATTCAGGCTTCAGTGGACCTTGTGAACATGATGGTACAAGAAGAAAATGAGAGTAAGTGCATTCGCATCCTCCTAAATCAGAAAGAAAATGCTGGTGCCATCACAGAATTGTCCTTAAGTGCTGTTTTGGGAAAGGTTTTTGGTGAAAAATGAATAGGAGATAAAACCCAAGAATCAGTCAGTCTCTTTCTTCCCCCCTCTTTCCCTCTCTTCCTTCCTTCCTTTCTTTCTCTTTTTCTTCCCCCTTCCACTCCCCTCATCTCCTCTGAAGTGACTGAAGAAGGGGAAACCAAGGTATTTTAATGGTACTCTTTGCCTGAGAAAGAGGAAATAGTTTTATGTTCCCTTCCCACAAAGACTGTTAATTATTATTATTATTTTTAAAGGAATTTAATTTTGCAATGTGTAGTACTAAAGAAAGATTCTAAAATAGGACAGAAATTCATTCCTCATTCAAGTATTGTTTGGAGTAGAGAGAACAGATTTACTTGATGATGATTCATTTTTTTTATTTGTTGATAATTATTTGACCTGCAAATTTGTTCAGGCTTTTAAAAAATTATGTTTTTTGCTGGGCAGAGAAAGTACTTGAAGGAATACATGGCATTTTCTGTGTCTAAAGTACCTTTGGGGATGGTTAGGGGGTGCAGTGAATAGAGCACTGGTCCTGGATTCAGGAGGACCTGAGTTCAAATCCTGTCTCAGACACTTAACACTTATTAGTCGTGTGACCTTGGGCAAATCACTTAACCCCAATGGCCCTGACTTTCTCCCTCCAAAAAGCAAAAAAAGAAAAAAGAAGAAAAAGTAGCTTTGGAAAGAAATGACTGTTGTAGGTAGAAAAAGCTTTGGATATAGGTTTGTCTTTGACTTAAATCACTCTGAATCTCAGTTTCTTTGTCTGTAAAATAAGGGGATTAGACTAGGAGGGCCTTTTGTGGCCCTTCTAGCTCTCAGTCTGTGATTCCACCCCTGTCCCCACCTCTACCCCCAGCAAGTAGACTTGAAATGCTATTGAGGGTAGCACACTGTGGTAGGAACTAGAAGAGCTTGCAAAGTTTAAATTCCAAATTCAGCCTATGCTATGGAGCTTATAGTTCATTTAGGAGATAAGCTGCTGCTAACTTTGATACAGAGTATTTCATGAAAAGTACATTGGAGAACAGCGTCAGTCCTTGGTGTCTAAAAGGGTGATAATCACTCACCAGGGAGAGCTTTTTGGAGGGAGTTAGCATTTTTCAAAATATTTTACTTTTTTCCAGTTAATTACAATAATGGTTTTTATGATTTGTCTGGGAGTTAGCTTTTGTGTTGGCTGCACACAGCAGGTACTTCATCAGTCGGTCAGCAAACATTTATTATGTGTCAACTACTATGCTAAGTGTTGGGGATGAAGAAAAAGCAGAAACAGTCCTTTACAGAGCTTATGTCCTAGTGGGTGGACAGCTGTGCACACAAGGCTGTGCACACAAGGTATGAAGTCTAGAATATATGGGATGGAACCTTGGAGGAGATGGCACCAGCAGCTCAAAGGACCGGGAAAGGCCTCCTGGAGGAAGTGGCACTTCAGTCGAGTCTTTTTTAATATATTTCCACATTAGTCATGCTGTGAAAGAAGAATCAGAACAAAAGGGAAACCCGCAAGAAAGAAAAAAACAAAAAGAGAAAACAGTCTGCTTTGATCTACATTCAGACTCCATAGTTTTTTCTCTGGATGTGGATAGAATTTTCCATCATGAGTCTTTTGGAGTTGTCTTAGATCCTTGCATTGCTGAGAAGAGCTAAGTCTATCAGAGCTGGTCATCAAATAATGTTGTTCAGTTGGGTCTTTTTTTTTTTTTGCTTTTTTGGAGGGCAATTGGGATTAAGTGACTTGCTCAAGGTCATATGGCTAGCTTTTTATGTTAAGTCTCTGAGGCCGGATTTGAACTCAGGTCTTCCTGACTCTAGGGCTGGTGCTCTATTCACTGCGCCACCTAGCCACCCCTGTTCAGTTGGGACTTAAAGGAAAAAGGAAACTAAAGATTTTAAGTCAGAGGTTGTTGAGAGGGAGGGAGGGGGAGAAAACCTATTAAGCTTGGGGAAGAGCTAGTGCAGAGGCATAGATAGCTATCTGTTGAATGGGATTAACTTTATATTGCCCTTAAGGTGAATGCAAATAATATACTTGATTTCTGTTTTGAATAAAACTTTTTTCTTTTACATATTGGAACATAACTGAAGGTCATGACAAAGAGCCAGTTTTCTCTAGTGTCACATGAGATTTAAAACAAAACAAAGAAAAAGAAAACAAGTTGTAGTTTTTTAAAAGTAACTTTTCTTTCATCGGCAAAGACAAAATTCCTATGATGTGTAAGATTTCATTTTTTCTTTTAAAAATGGTTATTAATATATTTTATTTATCTCCTTCATTTTCATATATACATCCCTCCCCCTTCCCCAGTCATCCCTTATAACAAACTGTATAAAAAAAGAAGAGGAAAGAATTTAGTAGAAGTAACCTGTTTAGTAAAACCACATATCAGCCAAGTCTGACAGTGTATGCAGTGTTTCACATTCATAGTATCCTGTCTCTTTAAGGAAGTGAGAGATAAAGAGGGAGGGAGAGAATTCAAAACCGAAAGCAAGATTGAATTAAACACACACAGAAAAAGAGGGAGATGCTTTTTGTCATCTCTTCTTTGGGGCCAGGTTTGGTCATTGCAGTGACCCAGTTCACGTCCTTTGTTTCTTATTCCCTTCCCTTCCTCCCTCCCTCCTTGGTTCCTTTCCATACGTATGTTGTCTGTCTGGTTCTGCTTACTTTACTTCACATCAGTTTCATATGTATGTTTTTATGCTTCTCTGTGGTATTCCTTATTTCTTTTGGAGCAGTAATATTCTACTACATCCAAGTGCTGCACTTTGTTTAACTTTTCCCTGACTGAGAGACATCTGCTTTGTTACTGGTTCTTTGCTACTATAGAAGTGCTTCTGACAAGTGTTTTGGGGGCATATTTGACCTTCTTGGGAGATAAGCCCAACTGTATTATCTTTGAGTCACATTTTAGTCGTTTAGCATAATTTCCAATTGCTTTTCATAACAGTGGGATCAAGTATAATTTAATTTAGGTTAAGTAAACCAAGAAGCATAAAGGAATTGCAAATGTTATAGTAAGTAGTAAAAACGGAAGTTTCAGTTTTGATTGATTTGTTTTTGTGAATGCTATGGAAATCTTACAGCTTGGAGTGTGGTCCGTTCTGAAATGGAACCTGGGTCAGTCAGAGTTTGGTTTATTCATAATTTCTTTCCTTTTTTATTGATGTCTCATTACTTCCTTTTTAGGAATTTTAGCAATTGGCTTAATTAATGAAGCACTGGATGAAGGAGATGCTAGAAAGACCTTGAAGGCCTTGCAGCTTCCTTCAGTCAAGCTAGAAGGAGTGCACGCTCACGTTGCCCAGCATTACCAAGATACACTGATTAGAGCGAAGCGGGAGAAAGCTCAGGTAAATGAATGGTCTGAGTGCCTTGGTGAGTCACAGGACTTTTGTCCTTAGTGTAAGACTGGAAGTAGGCATGTTTGGCTCTTTATTCAGTGGTTAACTGCATAATATAATTCACATTATATTGTGAATTGTCACATATGAGGACGAGGTGCTTAATAAATGTTTGCATTGAATTCAGTAACAAATAACCACCAATTTCCTAGACTGGGCAAGGTATTATTCTAGGCTTTGTGGAAGTTATGAAAATATATGAAATGCATCCCTTGTTCTCCCAAGTACAAAAATCTTACTTGAGCAGCAAGCAGTTTGGAAAGTAGAATGGACCAAATTGAACTTAATGACTCCATTAAAAAAAAAACAAAACAAGAAATATTAAAACAAAGTCAAAAGACTAAAAAAAGTAGAAGAAAATATAAGGTATTATATCGAAAATAACTGACAAATTGATTAAGGAGAGAGAATTTAAAAATCATTGGATTATCTGAAAGTCATGACCAAAAGAAAAAGAGTTTAGACATTGTATTTTAAGAAATCATAAAAGAAAACTTCCCATATCTCTTTGAACCAGGGGAAAAGTAAGAGTAGAAAGAATCTCTTAGTTGCCTCCTGAAAAAACCCTCAAATGAAAACTCTCAGGAACATTATAGCCAAAATCTAGAGCTTTTAGGTCAAAGAAAAAGATACTTCAAGCAGTGAGAAGGAATTTACTTGTTGAGGGGCCAGAGTCAGGATTCCAGAAGATTTAGCAGTCATCACTATATATGATCCACACAATGACGACTACAGTTTCAGAGGACTTGTGATGAAACAGACTGCCCACCGTGACACAGAGTGAATGGACTCAGAGTGCCCATTGATGCTTTTTTTGGGTGGACATGGCCAATGCTAGAATTTGTTTTGCTTGATGACAGATTAATAATAAGGGTTTTCTCTCTCTCTTAAGGTAGAGGTGAGGGTGGAGACAGAAAAAAGTAATTTTTTTCATTGATTGAAAAAACAATTTAAAAAATACAGACTCTACTCTTACAAAGTGGGTAGTTGAAATTAGTATTACCATGTAGTTCCCATATAGCATGCCTTGAGTTAGAAAATGATGTCTAAACACCAGAAATTCACGTTCTTTTTAAAAAAATTTTTTTTAAATTAATTTATTTTTAGTTTAGAATATTCAGTTCTGCGAGCTTTTGAGTTTTAAATTTTCTCCCTCTCTTTCCACTTCCCCCTCCCCAAGATAACCATGGAATCTGATATATGACTACATATACATTCATATTAAACATACTATCACATTAGTCATATTGTCAAAAAGAATTATAACCAATGGAATGAACTACAAGAAAGAAGAAACAAAACAAAAAGGAGAGAGAGCAAAGAGTAGGCTTTGATCCGCATTCAGACTCCACAGTTCTTTCTCTGCATGTAGGCAGCATGTTTCATCCTTGTTCCAGCCTTTTGGAATTGTATTAAAACCTTGGCTGAGAAGAGCCAAGTCTGTCAAAATTAGTTATCGCATAATGTGGCTGTAACTGTGTACAATGTTCTCCTGATTCTGCTCCCTTCACTCAGCATTAGTTCATATAAGTCTTTCCAGATTTTTCTGAAGTCTATCTGCTCATCATTTCTTTTAGCACAATAGTATTCCATTACATTCATATACCACAGCTTGTAAAGCCATTTCCCAATTGGTGGGCATCCCATCAATTTCCAGTTCTTTGCCACCACAAAAAGAGCTGCTATAAATATTTTTGCGCATGTAAGTCCTTTTCCCATTTATATGATCTCTTTGGGATATAGCCCTGAAAGTAGTATTGCTGGGTCAAAGAGCATGCACATTTTTATAGCCCTTGGGGCATAGTTCCAAATTGCTCTCCAGAATGCCTTGGAACAATTCACAATTCCACCAACAATGCATTAGTGTTCCAATTTTCCCACATCTTCTCCAGCATATAATTTTCTTGTTTTGTCATGTTAGCCAGTCTGATAGGTGTGATGTGGTACCTAAGAATTGTTTTGATTTGCATTTCTCTAATCAGTAGTGATTTAGAGCATTTTTTTTCATATGACTATACATAGTTTTAACTTTTTCCTCTGAAAATTGCCTGTTCATATCCTTTGACCAGGAAATTCACATGAACAGTTTTATTTTCAGAATGTCTTTCTAAAGAACTCATGGCATATGCAAATATTGTTACTAATTCCTAGGAATAGGGTTGATTTACAGTCTCCCTTTATGAATTAGCAGTGCTATTATGAGAGTCAGCTCACCTATTTGAGAATAAGTGGTGTTGTGAGGAAATAAAAATTAGGTCTTACATGTCCAATTCAAGTCTGTTAACCCGTCTTGGTGCTTTATAGGCAAGTATGTAGTTGAATGTTTTGGCTGTCAGAAAAATTCTCTGGAAATTTAGGTCTCTGACCAGGAGATTGAATTCTAGTCTTGGCATTCTGAAATTCAGGATATTAAGGGAGTATTTCCCCACACACATAATCCTAAAACTTCATAGTTGGCAGGGATCTCAGAGACTGACTAATCCAGCTCATATCTGAACAGTCATTCCTGCTGCAGAATTAGTTTGGCTTGGTTTAGAGAGTGTCCTCTTTTATTTGGATGAAAATGAGGTGAAACTTCTAGTGGACCTGACTGGAGGTGAAATCACTTCCTTTAAATCTGTGAAATAATGATCTTTTTCAAAAGTTCACAAAATAGGATAAAGTGATAGTGGTGATCCCCAGGCTTAGCTGGATGCCTATAGATGAGGTGAAATTGCCTTTTTTAGACATGAGTTTCAGCTCTGCATCCCTCTTAGTCATATTGGGAGTAGTTTTAGAAATCAGAATAAGTTACCAAATTTAGTCACAAAAAAGGATCTTAACTGGAACTTACTGAAGTTACGCTCTCTCTGGTAGTTACTCAAGCTGATTGCTCGTGGCTGTTGGGGGTTAGTCCCAGTGTGTAAACTTTGGATACTATTAATCTACCAAGAAACACATTCTATAGCTGTCATTTATCTTTTTAGTTAACTGAATTTAAAATGTTAAGGCAATTGTCAACATGTGTACCCTGTTCTCTCGCTTGCTTAATGGCCAAAAGGATCCTCTGTGGATCATTCAGTCTAACCCTTATTGCTCCTGCTGGGGTACAAAACACTGTGTTGGCTGCCAGGAGAGATGACAGAGTTGAGCAAAGATACCATCCTCACCCTTGTGTGATTCACACAGTTCAGTAAGCAAGTTACATGCACAGATAACTGTAAGATTTATTATATAATTAATGCTTGAGAGGAACAGCTAGGTGATTTAGTGGGTACATTACGAGGTCTAGAGTCAGATCTGGCCTTAGACATCTTTTCACTCTGGGCAAGTCACTTAACCTGTTTTCCTCAGTTTCCTCATCTGTAAAATGAGCTAGAGAGGCAAATGGCAAGCTGCTCTAGTATCTTTGCAAAGAAAGCCCCAAATAGAGTCACAGAAAGAGTCTGACACAACTGAAATGACTCAGTCACAACAATGCATTGTCGGCGTTCAGTGCAGATGTGACGATGTGGTAGAGAGATGCAAATCAGAGTGCTGCGAGTTCTCAGGGCAGGTTTCTGGAGGAGAGTGTGTTTGATAGGCTTTAAAGGGACAGATGGGAAATTCAGCATATACATGCACAGACATTTTCTACTGTGCAGTGTGGCAAGAAGGACATGATTGGGGCTAAGTAGTGAAGGAAGGTAGATGGGCTGAATAGGCCCCTCAAGGTTTGCATGTGTAATACATGCACGTGCATATACATGCACATGCCCACACATTTTTCTCCTATCCTTTGCCCTTTTTTTGACTGTTTTCTTTCATTCTTTTTGGGCATTTCTTTATGCTTGCAGCCTTTCCCCTCCTTTTTATTTTCTTTTACTCTTGTCCTCCAATTGATTCTTATTCTTTGTCCTTAATGATGAATTGAATATATTAGCACATTAGCATAGTGTTTATACATATACGTTTGTATAGATACTTAATAAACATTATTGGATGAAGTCTTCCTTATTCAGTTTATCATTCATTACTCTCTAATTCATGGGCTTCTAACTACCAATCACACTTAATGGTTCTTAGAGTTAATTTAAAATAGTTGAGAATTAGATTTTTTTTTCTGTCATCAAACATCCTTTTGGAGCTCAGAAAAATGGATCTGTTTCTTTCACTTCACTCCATTGGTCCTGAACCTACCCTCTGGGATCAGGCAGAACAAGTCTGATTTCCCTTCCATTTAATAGCCTCACCATGTGTCACTCTCTTTCCTTCAAGTACCTGCCACATAGGAGGTATTTGGTGAGTTTTGGTTAAATTGAATTAAGCAAACTCAGCTTCTTCAAGTCATTTTGGTGTGGCATTCTTTCCAATCCACTACCATCATAGTCTTCTTCCTCTGGAAGTTTTCTAATTTGTCAGTATCTTTCTGAACATTTGTTATCTAGAACTTAACATAAAACTCAAAATGTGATCTAACCCAGGCTAAGGACAGGACTGACAGGGTCAGACTAGCACCTGTCTGGTAGTGGATAGTATTCTTCAGATCCATCCATTTTAAGATTTTATTAGTTTATCTGCTTGTTTACATTATTGACTTATTGAACTTTCAGTATGCTAAAATCCCAGGGTTTTTTTCCCCGTTGCTCAGTCATATCTTTCCCATCCCATATTTATGCATTTGATTGTTTAACTCCAAGTGTAGGACTTTACATTTATCTTTCTTAAATTTCATTTTCATATATTTGGCTCCATGTTCTGTTTGATGAATAAATGAATGAGTGAAAAAAACATTTCTTAAGTGTTCACTATGTGTATAATACTGTGCTGAGTGCTGGCATACAAATAGTTTCTGATGGAGAAGCTTTTTGGATCATGAGGTTTTTATCCACTGTTAGCTGTTCATCTTAGCTTCCTATTATTATTTTTTTGTTTGTTTTTGCTTTTTGGAGGGGAGAAGATGGGGCAGTTGGGGTCAAGTGACTTGCCCAAGGTCACATGGCTAGTTTTTGTGTTAAGTGTCTGAGGCCAGATTTTAGCTCAGGTTCTCCTTACTCCAGGGCCAGCACTTTACTCACTGCACCACCTAGCCACCCCATTAGCTCCCTGTTATTTGTAGATTTGTTAAATATGCTCTTTATGCCTTCACCCATGCCATAGATTAAAATACTGTACAAAGAGTGACAGAGTCTTGTGGTATCCCACTAGAAACCCTCCAGGTTGATGCTGTTTGCTTAATTGATACTTTGGATGCAGGTTTCCACTGTTTTTGAATTCACTTTATAACTGTGGCTAAATAACCAATGCCTCTTCATCTTAATTAAGCTTAGAAAAATCTTCCCTTGACCCCGCCATCCTCTTGGTCCTTGTCCTGTATTCCTTCTCCTCTCTTCAAAGCCACACTCCTAACAAGGGACACCTGGACTCCCAGCCTGCATTTCACCTGCCAGTTGCGGTTCAAGCCCTTGCAACACAGCTTCCAAAGCCTCCACTGCCAAACCTTGTTCTTCCTCCAAATCCATCAGTAAACTTTGACCTGCGAAAGCAGACAAGACTTTTCTGAGCCTTCATTTTTCTTGTTGTCTCTGAAGTTTCTGACACTGCTAGCCACCCTCCTCCCTGGCTCCTCTCCCCTTTTGACTTCCATAAGGTCTGGGTCCTCCTTCTACTTCTCTGACCATTCTTTCTCAGCCTCCTTTGCTGGATCAAAATCCTCCTCCCAGCTACTAAATGTGGGCATGGCTGTCCTCGATTCTCTTCTCTTTTTTTTTCTCTATATACTTTCTCCTTTGGTGATCTCATCAACTCCAGTAGGTTCAGTTATAACCTTTATGCAGTTAGGTGGTGCACTGGATGAAGTGCTAGGCCTGGAGTCAGGATGATCAGAATTCAAATCCAGCCTCATATACTTACCAGCTATGTGAGCCTGGGTAAATCACTTATCCACTAATTGCCTCAGTTTGCTCATCTGTAAAATGGAGACTAATAATAGCACCTACCTCCCTGGGTGGTTGTTGGATCAAGTGAGATAATAATTGTAAAGCACCCAACAGTGCCCAGCACCTAGTAGGTGCTTAATACACACTACAACTCTAAAACCCACCTCTCCAGCCCGAATCTCTCTCCCTGCATTCCAGCCCCCGCATCACCAGATGCCTGCTGGGCAGCTCCCCGGGATGCTCTGCAGGCGTCTTCCACTTGGCAGATGGATCTCAGGTCTCCCAGCCCCTCTCAGATGTTTCTTTGAAAACACAGCAGTCCTCCTGGTCACCCGGGTGCGCAGTCCTAGGAGGGCTCCCTTACCCCCCATTTACAATGAGTTACCATGTCTTGGGGATCTTACCTCCACAACATCTTTCTCACCTACCAATGGCTCCCATTGCCTCCACTCTCAGTTTCTGCACTCCTGCTTTGTAATAATAATAATAATGATGATGATGATGATGCTTATGAGCCAGATACAGTACAAAGCACTTTACAAATAGGATGGCATTTGGTTCTCACAGCAGCCTTGCAAGGTAGCTGCTATTATCTCCATTTTGTAGGTGATGAAACTGAAGCTGATAGAGGTCAAATGACTGGCCCAGGATCACATAGCTAATAAGTGTTGGAAACTGGATTTGAACTCAGGTGTTCCTGACTCCAGGCCCAGAACTCTGTCCACTGTACCACCTCGCTTTCTATGATAGCGCTGGAAGGCTGATTAAGCATTTCACTACTATCCCTCATCAGTTCTCACCTAGACTATTGAAACAGGCTTCCTCCTTCCAGTCTCTCTCCCTTCTCCATTTTACAGCTGGCGGTGGTATTTCTGTAACAAGAAGTGTGCCCATGTCACATGATACCCTTCCCCTCAAAAATGTTCACTAGCTCCCTACTGCTTCCAGAATGCAATACAAATCCTGAGCCTCCTGCCATTTAAGACCCTCTGCAGTCCAGCTCGCTCCTGCCTTTTCATTCACTCTTCATTAATCCTCACAAACTGTCCATTCCAGGCAAACTGGCCCACTCCACTCCATCACCTGCCTCAGGGCCTCTGCATGGGCAGATTTCCCATTCACTTCACATCTCCCCCATTTGGTCTTGGCATTCCCAGCTTTCTTCAGGCACAGCTCAGGTAGTGCTCATTAACAAAAGGCTTTTCCTGTCTCCTAGTTATTAGACTAGTTCTCCCTCTTTGGGTCACTTTATATTTTTTTGCATATAATTTGTATTTACCTGTCTGAGTACCTGCTGTGCCTCACAGTACAAAGTAAGCTCCTTCATAGCAGAAACTTATTTTTTTCTTAAATCTCCAAGACTTCATACAGAGCCTTGTAAACAGGAGGAGTTTAATACATTTTCACTGACTTGAACTAAAGAACCCTCTCTACAACAGTTTTCACATAGTAATCCACACTATGTCTGAAAACATACAATGCTGCCTGAAGCATCCCAGTATACTTTGGGGCAGTATTCAACTGCTAAGATATGTTTCCTAACTGGAAATTAGGTTTAGAAAAACACCTCACACCACAATCCAACATAAGCTCCAAACTGACACATGATTTAGATAGAAAAGATCAAATCATAAACAAATTAGAGGAGCAAGAAAATTTCCTTTTGAATCTATAGATAGGGAAAGACTTCATGACCAAACAAGAGATAGAGTGGAACACAGAAGATAAAATGGACAATTCTGATGACATAAAATTGAAAAGTTTTTGCATAAACCAAATCAAGGCAGCTAAATTGGAAGGAAAACAACTGAGGGAAAAGTCTTTAGAGCAAGCATTTCAGATAAACATCTCCTTTCTAAGATATCAAATAAGGTGATTTAAATTTATAAGGACAAGAGTCATTCCCCAATAAATAAATTGTCAGAGGATGTAAATAGTTCACAAGGGAAAAATTCCAAGCTATCTATAGTCATATTAAAAAAAAGCACTAAATCATTTGAAATTAGGGGTGCAAATTAAAGCAGCTCTGAAGTTGTGCCTCCCATCTATCTGAATGGCAGACCAGAAAAAATGGTGACCAGAAAAAAAAAAAGGGAAATTACAAATGGTGGTGATGCCATGGGAAATGCCCTGTTAATTGAGCTGTGAACTAGTCCAGTCATTCTGTAAAACAATTTGTAACTATGCCCCCCCCAAATCTCTAAATTACAATGTTTTAACCCAGTGATACTGCTAGGCCTATATCCCAAAAAGTCCAAAGAAAGAAGAAAAGGACCTTCAGAAACAAAAATATTCATAACAGCAAAGAAGTGGCAATAAATGAAGGGAGTGTCCATCAGTCAGAGAAATGATTTAACAAAGCACGATATATTGATATAATGAAACACTTTCATATCTTAGAAAATGATAGAAAGGAAAGAAAAAACCTTTTATGAACTGATACAAAGTGAAGTGCGAAGAGTGAGAGAACAATGACAAGAGTGCAGAGACAGATACTGTGAAAGACTGAAGGCTCGGGTGCAGTGACGGACGCAACTCGACGAAACCAGTGGTGAAGTGTTCTGCCTGCCTTCTCATAGAGAGGGGAAGACTCAGAATGCCGAGTGATGCGTACGTTGTTTGACGGGCTGATGAAACAATTTACTTTTCAGTGTTTTTTGAGACAGTATAGATGATTGTCTTCTTTATCCTCCAGTGAAGTATTTCACAAATGAACGTTTGGTCTGCCAGTGTTGTCTGTAGTTTTTATATTTCTTTGCTTGTTGGGAACATCAAATGTTTGCCTCTTGAGCCATTTCTAGGCTCTTTCCTGCAAGATTGTGGTGAGTTTCACATCTGTTAAACTTCTTTAAGAAATGATGTAGGCATTTCTGATTATATAAATGATTAAAGGATAGGAACAGAAAGTTCTCAGAAGAACTGCATAGTATTCACAGCTACATGAAAGAATGTTTCAAATCACTAATAATATAAAAAAATGCAAAACAAAATACCTCACACCTTGCAAATTCACAAAAATGACAGCAGTTAGGTTTGCAATGGATTGTAGAAAGATTGGCATTCTAATTGTTGGTGGAGCTGTGAAATGGAAAGCAATTTGGACCTATGCAAATAAAGTGATTTAAAATGTCCATCCATACCGTTTGAATAGAGATTCTGTTACTTGGTTTATACTCCAAGAAAATCATGTATTTAAAAAGAAAGTCTCCATATATTCAAAAATATTTAAAACAGCACTTTTTGTGATAGCTTAGAATTAGAAAAACTGGGTGCCTATGAAATAGGGAGTAGCTAAACAAATTGTGGTACATGAATGTAATGGAATAGTACAGTGTCATAAGAAAAGATGTGATGAATTCATGGAGGAGTGGAAAGATCGCTATGAAGTAGAGTGAAATAACAGTGACTTCGCAACATTCACAGTTACTCCATCAAATGGAAAAAATGATATACCAAAAAATCAAAAGCAAATGTAAGAAAGTTATAACAGTCTAGCATGACTCAGATGAAGAGAGATGAGAATGCACCCCCACTTACCCTTTCTTGGAGGTGAGAGGACCACAGTTGCACCTTGTGCATGTTTTCAGACTTTTTCAGTTTATTAATCAGTTGTGCTGATTTTTTCCCCCTCTAAAAAATAACTTTTCCATATGGTCTGGCTCCCTGGGAGGAGAAGGAGAGGGATACATGGAAATACTATGGTAAGGTAAGAAGCAGAAATATCAATGAAAACATAAATAAAAAATGATGCTAGGATTTATATCTTTCCTTTTTTCATTTTCCCAACTCTTAGAGTTGACAGTTCACTAAAGAGTTTGGATTGGAGCTTCTATGATCAGTCTCTTTTTTTATCCTTCTAATTTGGTATGATTTTATTTTTGACATTTGCTGTCATCAGTTGATGATATGAGTAGCCACAGTTTATTCTGGAGTGACTCCCACATAAGTAGTTCGTTATTTCTTGTCTGGTAAGATGTAGTTGGCTTCATTTTAGAGGTAAATATTGGGTGTCTGCCATGGCCAAAGCCAACAACTTTCTCTCCTTGAAAAGAACATTCATGATATACAGATGTTAGTAGTATATAAACATTGGACTTTCCCCCTAATTCTGTGGAATGATGTGTGTTGATGCTTTGGGGTACATTATGGAACCAGCTTTCTCTTTTGCCTCTGTGAGGAGATCTTGTGAGATGTCTTTTGATCAAGCTTCATCTCGGAGCACCAAAAATTCGGTGTTGTAAAAGTTTGAAAATGCATGATTTTTAGTACCTTTTCCCTTCATTCAATTACTGTCACTGTACTAAGGCGCCACAGAGGTTGGAAAGTTGTTTTTTATTTCCCAGTTCCTGAGAGCCAAAGCTGGGTCATTTGGCAGTCCGAGCCCACTGTGGTGAGGAGCCTCATGGCAGTCAGCTGGTCTGGGCCGTAGCAGCAGCTGCACTTTGTTTCTGGCATTGTCTCTAGAACTTTTCCACTTGGGACAGCCTACTAGAGCATGTGCTCTGCTGGTAGAGACCTGGAGAACAAAAGAGGCCCTCAGTTGTATGAGGAAATCAGTGATCACAGGAGGGTTTTTTTAGAGCTGATATGCCTGTGTAGTTTGATCTCCTGCCTTCAGTCGTATCTTGAGCAACTCTTGCTGGCCAAGAATATAGTGTTAAGTTATGTTTTTTCTTTCAGACTAAAGTAACTTCACTCTATTTTGTTTTGGAATGAGCCTTTAGACCAGCGGTTCTCAACCTGGTGGTCCAACTACCCTTTAACAGGAGTCTCCTAAGACCATCGGAAAACACATATTTCTGATGGTCTTAGGAACCGAGACACAGCTCCTCTGTCGGTCTCCAGGCGGGTCTGCCCACGTGCAGATGTGCAGTATTAAAGGGTATTAAATATGAGCATTAAGGGGTCATGGCGTTAGGAAGGTTGAGAACCACTGCTTTAGACACACGGTCATTTAAAACCTGCACCTTCAGTTTGCCACTCATTTGGGTATTAATGTTGGTCTATTTTAACAATTCTTAGGAAATTCGGGATGAATCAGCAGTGCTCTGGCTGGATGAAATTCAGGGCGGGATCTGGCAGGCAAACAAAGATACAGAAGAGGCACAAAAATGTATGTATCACCTTCTGATTTTGTTCTTGCTTTCGTTTATCTTTATGTGCTTTAATTTTAACAAGTTGCTACTAACGTTGCCATTGACTAGAGTTTAGTTGCTGTGTAACATCTTACCTTATGTAGTTGTGGTCAGTATACATATTCTTTTGGTTCTGTTTTCTGTATTCTGTATCACTTCAGATAGGCCTTTATGCATTTTTCGAATTCTTTATGTAAACTCTAATAATCCTTTCTGCTTGTATCAGTTGCATTAGGAGTCTTGGCTATTAATGAAGCAGTGGATGCTGGTGATGTTGGCCAGACCCTCGTTGCCCTTCGTTCTCCTGATGTTGGCTTGTATGGAGTTACTCCCGAATGTGCTGAATCTTACCAGAGAGACCTTGAAGATTTGAAGAAGAAAAAGCTTGCAGCGGGTGAGTCGGGGAGAAATAAGAATGTGTGTTTTGATTGTAAAGGAAATTAATGTGTAAGAGAGTCAGAATGGTGGGAAAAGGGCACCTGGTTGTGGGGGAGAGGACTTGATCACAACATGCCTCATTTGAAAGATTGTAGGCAGCTGTCCCTGTTCTGGAGAAGGTATTTCTGTTGGGCTTCATGTGTTCTACTTGTTGTTGCCAAGAGACCTTTGGTCAGTAGCTATATTGACTAATTCACAAGATGGGTTCAAAAGGAAGGCCGTATATTTCATTAAAATGAAATCCCATTCATCTTTCCTTGCTTCCAGGTGACAATAATAGCAAATGGGTGAAGCACTGGGTGAAAGGCGGGTATCATTATTACCACAACTTGGAGACCAAAGAAGGTGGATGGGATGAGCCCCCGGGCTTTGTGCAGAATACAACCCATCTCTCTCGGGAGGAGATACAGGTAGGTGGCTTTATGAAATGAATCCTTCCTCTAAAATGAGGAATATTTTCTCAGAAGTTGTTTAGATAATGCTTTTGGGTTTAGATCTAAAGTTAAAGCATGGTGGTAAAAACCTTAAATTAGGATCCAGAATGTGTGTGTTGTATATTTAAACTTCTTAACCTAGAAGGGTGTTTGGAATCCTTAAAAATATGTGAATCATGTAATTTTTAAATAAATATAATTATGTAACTTGTTTCTTATGGTCCAGTTTAGGTAGGATATGGCAAAATGACCCACCCATTGGTAGTCAAAGAAAGAACATTCTTGTTTCTGGAATGTGGGTTGCTACAGCGTCCTAATGTAGTGGTTCTAGTCCTGTTTCTGTTCTGGTTGATGGCAGGAAACTTGCCTAGGCCTCCATCTCCTCACATGTAAAGTATTGGAGTTGGGTACTACAAAAATCTTCTTAGGCTTTCACTTAGTGTGACTCTAGGATTAAATAAATACATCGTAACTGCTTGAGAAAATAAAGTAGTTCACTTAATAGAACCAGATTAATGATAGTATCAACAAGGTTGTACAGAGGTGGGTAAGGAATTCAGTACAGACTTTTAAAAGCACTTTGTAAACGTTTGTTTATACAAACCATTTGATAATCTACTTATATTCCTTTCTATTCAAAGTATACCCACTAATATGCTTTTTTAAGAATATGCAAGCTACTGCTGTGTTTCTTTTTCTTGTTTCCTCTTTCCCACTGATCATTCCATCAGTTATAATCCTTCTTTACAGCCTGACTAATGATTAATGTGAAGACATTTGTGGATCCAATATTCAAGTGCATGCCACCATGATGGGGGGGGAAGGAAGGGGGAGAAAATCTGAAACTCAAGGAACTATGGAATTGAATGTTGTAAACTAAAAGTAAATAAATCAATTTAATTTTTAAAATATTTAACCTTGAGAAGAGAAGACATAAGAGAAAAAGGATAACTAGTCATAGGTGGATTAAAGTTGTTTTGCTCAACCCCAGGGTGAACAACTAGGAGTTAAGGGTAGAAGTTGTAGAGAGGTAGATTTAGGCTTTGAAGTAAGTTCAGCAGAACTGTCCACAAGTAGAATGGGCTGCTTTGGAAGGTAGTAGGCTTCCCCATACTGGAAGTCTTTCAGCAAAGATAGGATGACTAATGGTCAGGTATGATAGAGAGGGGATCCTTGTAGAATGAGTTATGTGTTGGACTGAGTAACTTCTGGTGTTTTCTTCCAACACTCTGAATACGTCAGAGATCGTTCCTTGGTCCTATGGAGAGGTGATATGTTTATCAGATTTGTAGATTAAAGATGTCAAACTCAGTCCCACAAAATTCCTGTGTGATGTGAACCAGATTAAAGTGTAATTAAGAAATGTTTAGCAAAAAGAATAAAAATCAGATACAGCATAAATGATATTAATTTGTGGTTTTCTAAGTCAGTATACGGCCTGAAGGGATCTGGTTCTATTTGAGCTTGACATCACTGTTGTAGATGACATAAAACCGTAGATGATAAGTAACTTTGTTGTTGTTGTTAGATGCATGATCCAAAAACTTTTCAACATGTCAGAAAAATAGGCGGAATCCAATATAATTAAGTTAATAAGATAAGGCCCAACATGCAGTTTCAAACAAAAAATTATCTATAATTAGAGCTTGCCAAAAGTGGAATGGATTTCTTGGAAGATGGATTTTTTTTCCATGGGCGATCTTCAAATGAGATTCTATATGTAGAAGGAATTCCTCTCAAGATGCAAATTAGACTAGATGATTCTCTCAAGTCCCTTCTGAATTTTTATGAATCCTATCAATTGCAGAGAAGGATGTACCTAGGACAATGATATAGGTCAAGGTTCTGCATATTTTTAAAAGAATCATTGAAAAAGAGGCCCAGGGAATACCCCAAGAGGTTATCCAGTTCCCTTCATCAGAACTTACCCACCCCAGATGAATAGAATTTTTTTTTTAGGAGATCCTGCAAGATTTCTATTGTTGAGAATTTCCTGATAGTAAATTGGATTCCGTCTTAATGGTGTTGAGCCCTACTTTATCCTTTTGGAAGCAACAGGGAAGGTTGCATCTTGGTATGAAGTCAATGAGTAGGTAGTATTAGAATAACCTGGAATAGAGAATGAAGTGAAAGTTTAGAATGGTTTTGTCCTCCACAAAGACCTACTTGAGAACCTTCTTAAGCAATTAAACGTATTTAGGCACAATTCTTGCCCACAGGAAAGTTAAATGGTCAAAGGATCGAGTTATTACCCATGTGAATTGTTATATTTGTTTCCTAGTTAGAGCTTAAATTTTTTATCTTCGTGACTTAAGAACTGCACAGGACTAATTACAGACTGTTAAATGTTAAGTAAATGCTATAAATCCTAGCTCTTAGAATCATAGGGAGGAATAGATGAATCTGGTGGTATGAAACTAGGGAAGATAAACATTCAATTTGAGGATAAAAGTTAATAGGCTTCTGATAATGAAATCTTTTAAATAAAGGAGAAACATTCTCAGATTGGCTTGGAGTGGGCCATGGAAAATACATATTGGGAAACAGTACTGTGGTCCTTCAAGGAAGGACTGGGAGGGATTTATATTATACGTTGGGAAACTGGATTTCTTTTTCACGAAGGGTGCTTTTTTATCATTTGTGTCTTTGTGTTCTGTTATTTTTAATGTGACGACTCATCATCCTCTGATGGTATTCAACTCTTTCGTTGAAGAGTTCCATCTCTGGGGTGACAGCTGCCTATAACCGGGAACAACTGTGGCTGGCCAATGAGAGCTTGATCACTAAGCTGCAGGCCGCTTGTCGCGGCTACCTAGTTCGTCAGGATTTCAGGTCCCGGATGAATTTCCTCAAGAAGCAAGTCCCTGCCATCATTTGTATCCAGGTACTTTGTTTAGGTCTGTGTGCGTTTAGACAGCATGGCTTCTTATTGCCCCTAGGTAGACGGTTCAAGGTTTAGAATTGATTTTCTCAGATGGTTCTTTTGTGCACCAATCTCTGTGAAGCTCATTGGTCTGAACTTTTTCATAACATACATGGTCATTCCCTTAACTATAGTTGTAATCCACTGTTATGTGCTTGATAATGACCTTCATACCTGGTGGCTGGCATCAAAAGAACTGCTGGTCACCGGCTGTGGAAGTCTGCGGTCGAGCACAAAGAGACTTGGGATTTTTACTGCTTTAGAGAGGCCTGGATGTAGACTAAGATGACCTGGGCTCTAGTTTCCCATCTGTTGCTTACTGCCTAAGTGACCTTTGTCAGATCACTTAACCTGTTTCCTTTCATGGAAAATGGCAGTCGTCATGTTCATGCTGCCATCCTCTTGGGGCTGTTGTGAAGATAAATGAGATGGTACCTAGAAAATGCTCTGTAAAATTACCCATCCCCATGGCAGCTGGAGGTAGTTCTGTTATTATTCCTTGCCTTGTATCAAAGGAGACTAGATCTGAGGGCATCAGCTGTTTTGTTTTGAACTTTTAATGACTCAAAACTAGAAAGTAGTGGAATGTGTTAGGAAGGGCACCAGATAGGGAATCGTGGAGGCTCAGCATTGTTATTGGTGTGTGAACTTGCCCAAGTGAGATGCCCTCTCAGATCCACAGGGACTTCATCTGCAGAAATAGAAATAATGAGGAGAGGGAAAGGGAACACAAACGTGTATATACGTATCCATACACGTGTGTCTATATAGGAGGGTATATATGTGTATGAACAGATATCCGAGTATGTGTATATATGAGTGCATAGAGGGCACAGGATCAATTGAATAGGCAGGGACCATACTTTAAAAGGTGAAATTCTGAGGTGGGAAAGGATTAGAATGAGAGGAGGCAGGGAGAGACAGAATGGGGTTAATCATCCCATACAGAAGAAGCAAGGGATAATTGTTACAATGGAGGGGAAGAACAGGAAGGTGAAAGGGAAAGGGTCAACCTTACTCTCATTGAATTTGGCTTAGGGAAGGAATGACATAAACTCTAAACTGGGTATCTTGCCACATAGGAGAGTAAGGGGGATGGGGATGAGAGGTGGGATGAAGGACAGGAGAGAAGAGGAGGGTTGCTGGAAGCATACACTTCAGTAAAGGGACAGGGTAGAGAATAGAACAAAGGTGGAGGGGGGCGGGATAGGAAGGAGGGACGTATAATTAGTCTCTCACAATATGCCCACTGTGGAGATATTCTGAATAACTACACATGTACAGCCTGTATTGAATTGCTTGTCCTTCCAGTGGGGATGGGTGACGAGGGAGAAAGGGAAAGAATCTAGAATTTAAAGTTCTATAATCAAATGTTAAAAAAAATATACATACATATTATATGTATAGATATATAATATACAATTATTTATTTATATATAATATATAATTATATATATATATATATGTAATTATTATTAACTACATCCAACTGGGAATTAAGATATACAGGCACTGTGGTGGGGAGATTCAGTCTGCCCTACCAGAAAATCAGAGGGGCGATGGGGGAGGACATAGGAGAGAGCAGATTGGGGGAGGGGCTATACAGTGGGATAGCTGTTTTGGGGTGTTGGGTGGGGGGAGAAAATTTGTAGCTCAAGATCTCATGGAAATGAATGATGTAAACAAGAAAATAAATAAATTTATTTATTTAAAAAGAACCAAAAATAGAAATAAACAATACCTACTGCTACCTGATTTTTTTTTGTAAATTCTAAACGTAAAGTGGTATGGACATAGAAAATGGAAATTGTAGTGCTGCATCAGCACCTACGTTCAGATACTGAGTCAGAATGGGAATTAGCTTCTATTCCAGTGATTAGAGAAAACCAATTACATTTTGTTCTTTGATGGTTTCAGTCTCAGTGGCGGGGGTACAAACAAAAGAAGGCGTATCAGGATCGTTTGGGATACTTGCGCTCTCATAAAGATGAAGTCATCAAGGTACGTTGGCGTGAGCAGTGCTTAGAAGGAATGATCTTCCTAGGGATGGCAAGGGTCAGGGTGTAGAGATGATCTGATTTTCTTTATTACTTTTTTTTTTTAACAGATTCAGTCCCTGGCAAGAATGCATCAAGCTAGAAAGCGCTATAAAGACAGGTTGCAGTATTTCAAAGACCATGTAAGAACCCATGTATGTCGTCCCAGTGTAATAATTGTGCTTTTTTTGTTGGCTTAATGAGATCAGGAATTTTTTTCTTCTTAATTCTTTAGATAAAAGACATAATAAAAATCCAGGCCTTTATTCGGGCAAACAAAGCTCGGGATGACTACAAAACACTCAGTAAGTTAACTAAATTGTGGTAGTGGTGATGGGGAGTCTTGTGTAGCATTAGCTTTGTGTTATTCTTTAGTATTTTTATTATGGTTGGGGAGTAGGGTGCTGTCTAAAAGCCAGTCTTGTTGGAATTCCAGTTCTATTTTCCTTCATTGATTTATGATCCTGTTTTCATTGATTATGTAGCCCTCATTCCTGAATACTTACCTCCCCTCTCCTATACTTAGAGAGCCATCCCTTGTAACAAATACTTAAAAAGAGAAAAGAAAAAAAGCATATCAGAAAAATCAACCAACCCATCAACTGGGTTTCACAGTAAATATAATACTATTTCATGTCCTGTTTTTGAGTCTGTTTTCATTCTAGCCTTGGGTTATTTGTGTTTTCCTAGTAACACTTATTTCCCATGTCTTTTGTTTCTCCTGGTGCTGTAATATTCTGTTACGTTCACATACCAGTTGATTGGCTTTTTTCCATTCTCTGGACCCTTCATTCCAGTTTTTGGCTACCACAAAATGTATTGCTAGGACTATTTTGTTGTTCCACTGTATGTGGGACCTTTCTATTGTTGACTTCCTTGGCATGTGCATACCTCCCAGTGATTTCTGTGGGTCAAAGAATATGGACACTTTAAAAAAAATCATAATTCCAAATTACTTCCCAGAAAGGGCAATTCAAAGCTCCATCTACTGTGTAAGTGTCTTTATACAGATCTTATACTTGTGACTCTTTCTATCTTTTGTTATCTTCCGGTTTTCTCAGTGTGAGGTGAAATCTTAGTATTAGTTTGATTCTCATTTCTTTCCCTTTTAGGGATTTGGACCAATCTTCCATATAGCTATTAATGGTTTGTAATTCTTCATTTGAAAAGATTGTTCATATTCTTTGAGCACTTATCCATTTGGAGGAGCTTTTAGTCTTAGATATATGTATACACATACTCATAAAAATGATGGATGTAAGACTCTTGTCAGACATAACTTATGTGCAAAAAAAAAATTATCCCAGTGAAGAAATGACAAGGTTTTATAAAACCCTGTTTTTCTAATTCTTGGCACAATGTCTGTTTTTACTGGCCCTTGTTATTGTGTGACTGGAAATGTTCAGGAGACCGCATTTTTTTTTTTTCTGTTGGTAAACTCAAAACAAAAGCCTCTACAACTTGGGTATAAATCTCTATAGAGAGCTTTGTTCTATATGATCATGTTAATATTTTTTGAGTCTTTGCCTTTTTTGTCATGTTTTCTTTCTGTGTTTGATGCATTTCTTTCTGGCAGTCAATGCTGAGGATCCCCCTATGGTGGTTGTCCGAAAGTTTGTCCATCTTCTGGATCAGAATGACCAAGATTTTCAAGAGGAACTTGATCTCATGAAGATGAGGGAAGAGGTTGTGACCCTCATCCGATCCAATCAGCAGTTGGAAAATGATCTGAATCTCATGGATATCAAGATTGGATTACTTGTGAAAAATAAAATCACATTACAGGTATGAGCATAATATGAGCTCTTTCAGAGATACTGGGCCTTAATGGAAGATAGTCCTGTTCAATCACTTCTCTCTTTTACTTCCTCAAGGGTTTGCTCTACCCACTGTTAACAGTTCTTTCTAGGCAGTTTTTAAATGCCTTGAGCATTATCCTGGGAGAATTGCTCTGAAGTACTATTGGATAGGAGAAGGGATTAGAATGGAATTCAGATTCTGGGGCCTTAGTCTTTATTAAGTTAGAAGGTGATTCATGACACTGAAGGGATTTGGTTGAGAATACATTTGTGCAATGGACAGTACTCATTTTGGAAATATCTAACTTAGGTATTGGTTGTTTTCTAGGATGTTGTTTCCCATAGCAAAAAACTTACCAAGAAGAATAAAGAGCAGTTGTCTGATATGATGATGTTGAACAAGCAGAAGGGTGGTCTTAAGGCTCTGAGCAAAGAGAAGAGAGAGAAATTGGAAGCTTATCAGCACCTGTTTTATCTGTTGCAGGTAAGTGGTGTTAGTTTTTCATTCACATAGGGGTTTGATAGTAAGAGTAGATAGATGGTATTAGGTGACTGACCTTGATGATTCCAGGTCAACCTGATCCTGATGAAATACATGTGAAAGCTATAACGTAAGATTGCTATCCTTGACAGTGGAAGCAGTGCCAAGAGAGAAGCAAAGGTCCTGATTTTTTTTTTAAATGGAAGACAGTGGAGTTTTTAAATTATAGTCTTGTGAGCTTAACTTGGATTCCTAACAGATCTCTGAATTGTATTACTAAAGAGACATTTTATAGGCATCTAAAAAGGAAGTGATATTCACAAAAAGCTAACATGGATTAATCAATAACAAGTCATGCTAGACTAGCCTTTTTTCTTTTTTTCCTTTCTTTTGGGGTGGGGGGGAGGGTGAGCAGAATAGAATTAATGAACTAGTAGATTAGGGGGATGCTATTAATGTAGTTTACTTAGATTTCAGGAGAGCATTTGGCAAAATTTCTCATGGAACTTTTGTGGACAAGATGGAGAGATATGAACACAATGATAGTCTTATTTAGGTGAGTTTAGAACTGGTCAAATGGCCAGACTCAGAGTAGTCTTTAATGGATTGGTCAGCTTGTAAGAGATTTCTAGTAGAAGGCCTCTGATGCCTGTGCTTAGCCATATGCTGTATCCCATTTTTATCTGTGATGACTGGGATCAAAGCATAGGTAATATGCTTATAAAATTTACTGGTGACACAAAGCCAGAAGGGACAGCTAACATAATGGATGAGAGAGTTAGTATTCACAAAGATTTTGACAGGCTAGAGCATCAGACTGAACTAAAAACATTTTTAATAGGGATACGTCTACAGCCTTAAATTTAGATTGAAAGAACAAACTTTTTAAGTTGAAGTTGGGAGGCAAGGCTAAATCATGGTTTATGCTCAAAGGAGTTTTAGGAGTGAGCAGTTTGTGATTGTGAGCAGTCAGGAAGGAGAATGCAACCTCAAGCTAGATTAATATCAGCAGGGAAAGTCCTGCTCCACCCTGCCCCAGTTAGACAGTACCTGGAGTCCTGGGTTCAGTGCTGGGCCCAACAATTTAGGAAGATAAGCCAAAGAACACGTAGAGGAGGGCAGCCAGAATGCTGAAGGGCCTTGAGTTTATGCCATAGGAATAGTGATTGAAGGAACTAGAGTTATTTGGTCTGGGAAAGGGAACTTGGCTGAGGATGAGGGGAGAGGTGGGGAAGGGCATGAGAGCTGTCATCACCTGTGAAAAGCTCTCAGGTAAAAGAAGGACTTGTTCTTCTTGGCCCAGAGGGCAGAATGAGGAATGATAGGTGGGAAAAAAGGTAGAGACAAATAGAGGTTTGATGTCAGGAAAAACTCCCCACTCATTTGATCATCTGAAATGATCACCAAGTGGCCACTGCTGGTGATGAGTCTTCATGAAATAGAATCAGTGTGTTGTGGAGGCTTCGCTTCAAACCTGAGCCTCAATTCTGCAGGTAGAGCCTTTAAGAACCCAGGGTGGCCTCTTAGGGGGTGGCCGAGAAGACCTTTGCAGACCCTTCCAGTGCAGAAATGGAGCAAGGCTGCACCTTGTCCAGAGCTCGGCCATAGAGCTTTCTTTCTGGGATTACGATTGACTTCTTGGATACATTGAGAGAGAGGTGGATGATAAGACTGTTCATATAGAGCTGGGAAAGGACCTTAGAGTTATCGAATTAATCCCCTTTGTTTTGAGAGTGAGGAAATGGAGACGTAGAAAGTAAATTGATTTGACCTGTGGCACTCAGATACAAGTGTTGTGTCTGTGATTTGAAATCATGCCCTTTCGCTGCAGAGCCACAGCCTCTCTGCTATGCCCAACTGCCTGTGGCTTTGCTTTAGTTTCCAAAGTTCCTAATACTTTGTTGTCCTCCTGAATCCTCTTTATGCCTTGCTTGCTTTAATCATAGACCAACCCTACCTATCTGGCCAAGCTGATTTTCCAGATGCCCCAGAACAAATCCACGAAGTTTATGGATTCTGTGATTTTCACATTGTACAACTATGCCTCTAACCAGCGAGAAGAGTACCTGCTGCTGCGTCTCTTTAAGACAGCCCTCCAGGAGGAGATCAAGTACGTGTGTGCTTGCTGGTCAGGCAGGGGCGGGAGCCAGGGTATGTCATGCATGCCAGACCCCAAGGTCCTCCTTCAGTTTTCCAAGGGGAAGCCACCTTTCTCATGGATATTTTCTGTGAGTGCAGAAGAGGTCTGCATTAGGTATAGAGGAGATGTCTCACTTAGCTTTCACCACTGTGGCTGTAGCATTCCCTGGGATTAAGAAGGAAGCTCCCTGAGTCAGCCAATATTTGGGAGCAGGGGGTGCAAATCTTAGCTTGTTAGGTACTCACCAAAGTAGCCTTTTGGATCTGGCTTCTTGACTGTCTGTAGATGCTGTGCTAGGTACTGGGGATACAAAGACAAAAATGAAGCTGTCCTTCACCTCAAGGAGCTTCTCGTGTGTGGAGGGAAGCATCTGTCAAGGCTTTGTGCAGTATGAAACTGTTAAGTCCTGAGGTTCATAACAAAATGAAGACTTTTAGGAGATCCTGCACATAAATATATACAATTGGGATAGGGACTGAATCTGTGGTTTCAGTGGTTTAGGGAGCTCTTCCCAAGTAAGGAAACTCCCTCTATCAACACTGATTATGTGCAAAATGAATGCATGCCATATATAGTGATCAGGGGATAGAAGGCAGAGACAGGGAGGGAGGAGGATCCAGAAATGCCTCCTATAGAAATTGGCCCTTGAACTCAGCTTTGAGGGAAGTGAAGAGGCAGAAGTGAGGGAGGACAGGTGTAAAGGTCAGCCTGTCTGAAGACAAGGAGATAGGAGGTGGAATCCCATTTCTTGCATTGTAATAATTGATATTTTATGCCATTGACATATTATGACATGTATTCACATGTCTTAATTTGTTCATTCCTCAATCAGTGAACAGTTTATTTCTGTTTTTTACCTTTACAAATAATCTTTGTTATTTATAAACATTACTGTTGCCACAAGTAATGTGTGTGTGTGTGTGTGTGTGTAGATGGAATATATCTTCAGATTATTTTCACTTATTATTTTCTCTCTTCTAGATCAAAAGTAGATCAGATTCAAGAGATTGTGACTGGAAATCCTACCGTTATTAAAATGGTTGTGAGTTTCAACAGGGGTGCTCGGGGCCAGAATGCCTTGCGGCAGATCCTGGCCCCTGTTGTGAAGGAGATTATGGATGACAAATCCCTCAACATCAAAACTGACCCTGTGGATATTTACAAGTCTTGGGTCAATCAGATGGAGTCTCAGACAGGAGAAGCCAGGTCTGGTCCCTTTTCTCTTAGATCTCTGCAATCTTTCGCTGTCTTTTATTTAGCTTTTCCAAGTTCTTTGAATAACATGTTAGTGACAGCTCAGATTGTTTTGCATAAGAGCCTGTTCTTGCAGTGAAGAGGTTATGATATTGGACCCCTTTTGTGTCCTTTATCCAAGTGAAAGAAAGGATGAGATGTTCTCCTGTGAGCAGTCACCAGTTTAGCCAGAGAAACTAATATAGTCATTCATCTGGTAATTCTGACTCTTCATAACTAAGGGATATTATAGAAGACATTTTACATGGAAAAGACCCGAGACCTTTAATGGTCTGTATAGTCAGTGTGAGTCAGTAGTGTGATATTGTAGCCAAAAAGCTCCAGCCCTTTTGGTCTGCCTTAAGAGCGATCCCATGTGAAGGAGTGAAGTCACAGTCTGTAATTCTGCCTTAGGGATAACATGCCCAAAGGATTCTGCCTGGGCTTTCACATTTAAAAGGGATACTGGCAGTGTTAATTATAAGTCACTTGATTGTATTACATGATTCACTGACAGTGTTAATGGTCTCATTTGAACAGATATTTGTTGGGCATTTACAATGTGTAAGGCACTGTTAGTCTTACATTTGAGAGTAGCACTTTTAAGCTTTTTGCACAGAGTGTATTGATGCCTTCTATTTTGGTATCCCTTTCATTTCCAAAGAGGCTACTCCAGGAGCCCTTCTTTGTAGCAAAGAAAACAGTTAAGCAAAATTGGCCAACAGACAATGATCTTGTGTGACAGTATATGCAGCATTCCTCACCTGTAGCCCCCTTTTACCTCATCATCAGATTATGTATGACTTTATGGTCACATAAGTAGGAAATATCAGATCACACCCAGGCTTTTTGATTCCAAACCTAGTAATTTTTCTATGTAGCACCACAGTACTTGTTTTTAAAATGCCCCAATGGAATTAATTGGTTGTATCATTAAGTAGTGAGTTCCCCATCACAGGAGGTGTTTAGGCAGAGGATGGTTTTCCCCTTTCTGTTTTGATAGAGTAGACTTAGAATGAGTTGCTCCAGATGACCTAGTGTTACTGCCTGCTCTGAGCTGCTTTCATCCTGGGATTGTCCAGCTGAGGAGCCGTTTTGTATGTGTCTTTAGTTATGATTGTCCAAGTGTAGTCAATTCTATAAATTTGTTGCATCTCCTGGCACCAAAATCCCATTGAGTATTTTAAGAGCTTCTCTTTGTTCAGTTGAACAAATATGAAGTGAATGCTGGGGAATCCTCTAACAGTCTTGCTGTTGTGATTTCAGAAGTACTTGGCACTGTGTTCATATTTGATAAAAGGGGTACTTTTAGAAGTTTAAAATATTATTTGGCACCTGCCGACTTGAAGTTTCAATGTTAGCACATTCATATTTTATAGCTATTTGATAAGGAGTCATGATTGTCATTTAATAGAAAACTGTAGGATTTTGCTGCTCACATATTGGTTACCTGATTACTTACTTTCTGTGGACAGTCAGAAGCAGCTGCCATCAGCTTTGAATAAAGGTGGCCAGTGCCCCGTGGTCTAGCACAAAGCAGGTCATCCTGATCATCTGCACTTGCAGATAACTCTCCAAAGACTCACACATACATCTTCCTGTTTGAGAGTGAATTAAAGTTAAAAGCGTGGCATTTTCGTTTACTGTGGAATGTGCCACAGGGCTCACAGAGAGGGCTGGTTTCTGCTCTGTGCTGCTTTTGAATGTTGGTCTGACCTAGTTCTCTCTGGTTTCATTTTCAACAGCAAACTCCCGTATGATGTGACCCCTGAGCAGGCACTGTCTCATGAAGAGGTAAAGACTCGGCTTGACTCCTCCATTAGGAACATGAGGGCGGTGACTGACAAATTCCTTTCTGCTATAGTTGGCTCTGTGGACAAAATCCCGTGAGTGCAGTGACCTCCCTAGCCCTCAAGTACTACCCCTCCATTGCCTTCTTTCTCTTTGTCAACTCACTGAATGTTGTCCCTTCTATAGTTACGGGATGCGCTTCATTGCCAAAGTCCTGAAGGACTCACTGCATGAAAAGTTCCCGGATGCTGGTGAGGATGAGCTCCTAAAGGTAAGAACCTGGAAAAAATGGATTTCTCTCTTTGTGGAGAAACGCATAAAACTAGAGCGGACTGTAGGACCAGTAGCAAGGGTCTTCATCCGTACGCAATAAAGCGCCTAAATGCGGAACGTGGATCTCATTGGTAATTCTGTTAGTGCGGCCATTTCAGCCAGTGTGGGTGTAGGCAAAAACTTCACCTATAAAGGAAACTCCTGTCTTGCAGTGAATTTCTCTGAGCCCTGTCTTTCCTCTGTCGGATCCTTCCCTCTGCTGGTCGCCGGTGGAAGAGCTGCAAGCATGTGTGCTTCTGCTGAGACAGCGGCTACTCTTTTTACCTTATACTGCTATGCTCTTACTTTATTTTTTTTAAAACCTGAATGCTGTTTTCTCCTCTCTCCTAGTTCTGTGCTTTCCTTCAATGAGGCATCGATTCTAGACTTTCTCTTCAGGTGAATTACTTTTTTTTTCTGACTGAAACTTTAAGGGAAAAGCCAAGAGTTTGCTTGAATCCTTCAGTGGAGGGAATGTGTGTTGAGCTAATGCTCCATTTCATGAGAAGCCAATGGTTAGGGCTGAACAGGATGCAGACTTTGAAGATGTGGCTTGCTGATTAGATCACCCAGAAGGATTCATAGTAATCATTTAGCATAGGAATCCTTTAGGTTTGTTTGTATGTCCCTTTCTGATGCTTATAAAGAATGACTTGGACATTTTATTACATTTTGATTCTTATAACAACTCTATGAAGTAGGCAGGGTGAACATATGAGGAAACTGAGACTTCAGTTCTGATGCTCAGGGTCACAGTGATGACGTTTGACCTCAAGTCAAGTTAACCAGCATTTAAATTCTTCCTGTGGGCCGGACTGTGCTGCAGGACTGTGAGTCCAAGTCAGCCCGTCTTTCTACTTACTAGACCAGCTTCCTCATTGACACGAACTGACATTTTTCAGTGAATGCCTACAAATCTGAGTGTAAAAGATGTATGTGAGTGAGAATAGCCTTCCTCTTTTCAACTTTGGTATTGAGGAAGATGCTCCAGCAGACTAGATTTTTAAATACCACTTATTATGTTCTACATTGATTCCTTCAGTAGGTAGCTTTTTTCATTTCTGCTTTCTTCCTTTTTCTGCATCTGCTAGAGTAGTTAACAAGGTAGTTGAAGAGTTGGGTTAATCCCAACACTGAAGGCTGATTGAGAGAGAAACTGGAGTTTTTTGGCAGTTGCCCTGATAGATGAAATATTTTCTTGTTTTCAATTATCCTCTCAAGTGGTGTTTGCCTCCCATGGACTTTTCTCCTGAACTTTTCCCCAGATTATTGGTAACCTGCTCTACTACCGGTACATGAATCCAGCCATTGTGGCCCCTGATGCTTTTGACATCATTGACCTGTCAGCAGGTGGCCAGCTCACCACAGACCAGCGAAGAAACCTGGGCTCTATTGCAAAGATGCTCCAGCATGCAGCTTCCAATAAGATGTTCTTGGGAGATAATTCTCACCTAAGCATAATTAATGAATATCTCTCTCATTCCTACCAGAAGTTCAGGTACAGAGGATGTTTCTGAGGGGGTGAAACAAATTAATAACCAGGTGTATTCACTGTTTCTGGGTGGGTATCATATAAATTATTTTTCAGATATTCTTCTGTCTGTGACTGAACTCAGGAAATTTGGGGAGAGGGGTGGTGGGCTTTGGGTGAAGGATGTTGAATTTAATTTTGGATGTATTGAAATGGAGATGTGTCTGGTATATCCATTTTGAAATGTCCAGTAAACAATTGGTGATGTAGGATTGAAGCTCATGGAGAAAATGGGCTGGAGACATACATCTGGGAGTCATTCCATCATATCATAGAGCTGATCATTAAAGTCATGAAAAGTGATGACGTCTCCAGAAGAGATAGTGTGCAGAGAGGAGAGGAGGGGGCCCAGCACCTATAGCAAGGGGATATCATCTGGATGACGAAGAAGCAAAAGGCAGGATTAGAAAGGGGTCATTAGGTTGGAGAAAAACCAGGAGAGACTAGTATCAAACAAGCCTGTAGAGCAGCGGTTCTCAACCTTTTGGCTATGTTCAATTTGTAACAATGAAAATACGTCCTGCATATCAGATATTTGCATTATGATTCATAACAATAGCAAAATTGCAGTTATGAAGTAGCAACGAAAATAATTTTATGGTTGGGGGTCACCACATCATGAGGAACTGTGTTGCAGCATTAGGAAGGTTGAGAACCACTGCTGTAGAGGATCAGGTGTCTGGGGGAATAGGATGGTTAGCAATATCAGATGCAACTGCTTGGGTTGCAGAAGATGAGAACTGAGAAAAAGTAATCATATTTGGCAATTAAAGAAATTGTAACTTTGAAGAGAGCAGTTTTAATTGAATGATAAAGTCTGAAAACAGATTGCACAGAGCTGGAAAGTTAATGAGAGGAGAAGAATTTGAGTAAACAGGTTTGTTGAAGAATTTGGCTGATAAGAGAACAGAGACATCAGGTGATATCTTTATAGGTTGGTTCTAGTGAATGTTTTTTAAAGATGCGGAGACGTGAACATGTCAGAAGACAGTAGAGAAGGAACCTAGTATATAGGGAAAGGATGAAGCTTAATGAGAGGAGGGGTAGTTGGATTTGCAGTGTGCTGCATAAAAGGAAAGAGGATATTAACAAAGACATGTAGAGAGGACAGAGGACTACTTTATTATCTGAGACTGATGGGAAAGGAAGACAGTAAGAGGACAGTGGCTTCAGTTTTTTTGTTTTCGTTTTTAGTAAAGTAAGAGTCTTAGTAAATACAGTTTTCTTAGTAAAGCAAGAGTCAGTATACTAAGTTGCTAGTATTTCCCCCCCCCCCATTCCCTTTACCCCCTAAAGCTGCTGGGGAAGGGTCAGGCTAGAGACAATAATAATTTTTAGCAGAATGAAAGACTATTGGGTCAGTCTCTAACTTTAAGCTTTTAACTTAACCTTTAATTTAAGCTCAAGGCTCTGTCTGGGCCTGTGTACAAGGGATCAAATTGTATGTGTCAACAAGCACATCTTGGGGGAGCCAATAGAAGCCTAAACCATGGCTGTGTTGCACAGTGCTTCCAGTGAGGATGTGAAATGGTGGGGGCAGAGTATTAGGGAGAGTGTCTATGGAGAGGGAAGGTGATAGCAATTAGGTGGATTCATTCTTTGCACACTTCAAGGAGGTTTAGTGGTAGTATTTGTGAACTCCAGATTGGGAGAATTATAAAATATTCTCTCTACCTTTTTCTTATCTGTTAATCGTTTACTCTGTGCGTTTGTGTGTGTGTGTGTGTGTTTTTCTTGCATGTTTGCTTTTTCTAGACGTTTCTTCCAAACCGCATGTGACGTGCCAGAGCTGCAGGATAAATTTAATGTGGATGAGTATTCTGACTTAGTGACTGTCACCAAACCAGTTATCTACATTTCTATTGGTGAAATCATCAATACCCACACAGTAAGTATCCCTTTTTTCCCTGTAGTCCCTGGATTCCATCATTCTGTCTTTAAATGCTCCTTGGACATTGGGATAGTACAAGGTGTTTAAGGGGAGACGTATAAAGGGCTGTCCTTCCTGTGTTGGAAAGGCTCCCTCCTTAGTCCTCAACATCAACAAGGGGAGTGTTTGATTCTGCTCATATTTCTGCAGGAAAACTTAGCTGTGCCAAAGGGCAGAAGTGAGGCTGATCAACAGGCTGATGAGACCAACAGCTCACATTTCTGTCTTTTCCAAGCACTTGGATAGGCATGATCTTACTTTGTCCTCACAACCACCCTGTGATGTGGGTGATACCATTACCCTGTTTGACAGATGGGGAAACAGATTCAGAAATGGTCAGTGACTTGCTGAGAGTAACGCAGCAATTGTCTGTGGTCAGATTTGGATTTTGGTCTCCTGCGCTGTAAGTATAATTTGAGAGAATATTACTTGGTAAGAGAGAGCACTTGGTTCTATAATCAGAAGAGCCTGAAGATTTTGTATTCTTTGTGGTCCTGCCGAGGTAGCCACATGGCATGGTGTGGAGAGTGCTGGACTTGGAGTGAGGAGGCTCTGCAAACCTTAGTCCATGCTGAGTGTGTGACTCCCAGCAAGTCACTGGACCTCTCTGAAACTTGATTTATTTCCTCTTCTGTAGAATGAGGATGATGGCATCTCTTTCAGAGAGTAAGGATCAGATGAGATCATGCCTGTAAATGCCTTCCCAGCCTTGAAATGTAATACATGTTGCTATCATCATTCATCATCATCATCATCATATCATTATTATCGTTATTATTAATCTGCCTGTTTGGAATGTCTCCACTGATCTTGTTTCTTGATTGCTGCCTTGGGAACTGGGTAGTGTTATTCCAGCAGCTCTTTCAGGAATTCCTAAGAGTAGTAACTACAGGGACAACTTTGCCACCCTGGAAATCAAAGTATATACACACACTTTCCCATCTCGTAGCTCCGCAGCATCATGAACTTTTTAACAGGGGTGTTTTCCGACTGATTCTTGCCTTTTTTGGAATTGAAACACATTGTCTTTCCTTGGCTTTTACTATCATTTTATATCTGTCCTGTTGTTTCCATTTTGTTAATCTTATTACTTTTAATTAATATTGTCTTTTAAAATCTTCCTATTCCTCTTGCTCCCTCTTTTTTTGTCTAGATCCTTTGCATTCTTTCATTCATTTTTCATGACCTGGAGTGATCTTTGCTACCAACTTACTTCTCTTTATTTACTTCCCCTAGATCTTAACTTTCTACCTTGAATAGCATTAACTAACGGAAGAGAGGCAACAAGCAGAAATTAACTGACATATTTAGCAGTCTTTCTACTAAAATACTGTCTTCTTTTCCCACCGGGCATAGTGGCATCTTGTATCTTTATCTACTTTTCCTGACAGCAGTATTCTAGATCTCATGTTATTTTTCCCTAGACACAATGTAACATGAATTTCATTGGTAAGTACTAAGAATTAAGTAAATGTTCATATATATTTCCATTTAGTCCAGGTGGAGTTGCTTGGTAAACTGCTGGACATGTAGTTACAGAACCTAGGGAGGAGGTCCGGGCTGTAGGTGCAGATGAGGGAGTTACCCACCTCTCACCATAGTTGAAGACATAGGAGTGAATGAGATCACTAAAGAAGTGAGCATAGAATTGATTAGAAGGTAAGGTGGCCAAGGACAGAATCTTGTGAAGTGCTCAGAGCACAGGAAGTAGAAGACAGGGTCAGTAAATTAAAGGCAGTATGAGTCAAAGAGTCAGAAGAGCCAAAGACATGGAGGACCACAGAGAGCAGCAGGAAGGGGGGAATGAGCAGCACCCACAGATGATCTTCCAGGCAAAAGGCACCATGCTACCACTGATCAGTTCTGTTTGGACTGCTGATCAGGGACATTGATGACTTTATTCCTTAAAATCTAGTTTGATTTTTGAACTTTCTTTTTGTGCCAACCTTTTTTTCTCCCTTATGTCATATGACAAGTTAATACCAACACTTGAAATTCTGCATTGTGGCCAGTGAGGTATCAGAAGGTCATCATTGCCCCTTCCACACGCACTGTCATCTGTTAAACCAGACCAGACAGAAGCAAATGGAAAACTACATCTTTTTAAAAAATACGTGCTTCTTTGGGGGTGGTCTTTTCTGTTGCATCACAAGTTCACTGAAGGCAGGGAACATTCCCTCTTATTTTTCTTTATAAAGTATACTGCATGGAAGCGTGAACTGTTACGGAGCGGGTTACCCACAAGCTTTTGACGGTACTGTTTTCTTCAGTTGCTTTTAGATCATCAGGATGCCATTGCTCCTGAACATAATGATCCTATTCATGAGCTACTGGACGATCTTGGGGAAGTGCCTACTATTGAGTCCCTCATAGGTGAGTCTTGTCTTCTGCTCCAGAAAAATCTCAGGACAAGGTACAGAGAGCAGAGGAAAGAATTATAATCTTAAAGTGCATTTTAGATCCTAGAGGTGGAGGGGGATGGTCCAAAGTTCTAAGTCAGGTATGTTGAGTCATTGAGATGGAGTAGAAATTATCCTTATTATGAATTCCTTGGTGCCTTTCATTTGGTTTTTTCTTTTTTTTTCACTTTGATTACATTAAGTTAAAAAATATTTTTATTTATTTATTTTTAGTTTTCAACATTCATTTCCACAAGATTTTGAGTTAAAATTGTCTTTCTGTCTTTCCCCTACCCCCCACCCCAAGATAGTGAGCCTACTGAATACCCCTTCCCCCAATTTGCTGTCTCATTTCCTCCCCTGTCACTCCCCAACTTTCTAGTAGGGCAAGATGGATTTCTATACCCCTATATCTTATTTCCCAGTTGCATGTAAAAAAAGTTTTTCTTTAAACATTTATTTTTAAAACTTTGGTTTCCAGATTCTTTCCCTTCTTCCATTCTCACCCACCCCCACTGGGAAGACAAGCAATTCAATATAGGTTGTACGTGTGTAGTTATGCAAAACGTTTTCATAGTAGTTATATTGTGAAAGACTAACTATATTTCCCTCCCTCCTATCCTGCCCCCCACTTATTCTATTTTCTACTTTGACCCTCTCCCTTTTCAAAAGTGTTTGCTTCTAACTACCCTCTCCCCCAATCTGTCCTCCCTTCTATCATCTCCCCACTTGTTCCCTTTCCTCCTACTTTCCTATAGGGTAAGATACCCAGTTAAGTGTGTATGTTATTCTCTCCTTAAGCCAAATTCAGTGAGAGTAAGTTTGACCCATTCCTTTTCACCTCCCTGCTCTTCCCCTCTATTTTAACAGTTTTCCCTTGACTCTTTTATATGAGATAATTTACCCTATTCTATCTCTCCCTTTCTCCTTCTCCCATTATATTCCTCTTTCACTTCTTTATTTTTTAGATATCATCCCTTCATATTCAGCTGATCTTGTGCCTTCTGTCTATGCATACATGTGCACACATATACATACACTCACATAAGTATTTATACACACATATACCCTCCTGTATATACATATATATGTATACTTATATATATATATTCCCTTCAGCTATCCTAATCCTGAAAAAAGTCTCATGAGTTATAATTATTGTTTTTCCATGTAGGAATGTAAAAAGTTCAACTTTAATAAGTTCTGTATGATTTCTTTTTCCTGTTTACCTTATGCTTCTCTTGCTTCTTGTATTTGAAAGTCAGATTTTCTGTTCAGCTCTGGTTTTTTCATCAAGAATACTTGAAAGTCCTCTGTTTCATTGAATGACCATATTTTCCTTTGAAGCATTATACTGAGTTTTGCTGGGTAGGTGGTTCTTATTTTTAATCCTAGCTCCTTTGACCTCTCCAGAATATCATATTTCAAGCTCTTCAGTCCCTCAGTGTAGAAGCTGCTAGATCTTTTGTTATCCTGATTGCGTTTCCACAGTATTCAAAATTGTTTCTTCCTGACAGCTTGTAATATTTTCTCCTTGACCTGGGAACTCTGGAATTTGACTGTAATATTCCTAAGAGTTTTCTTTTTGGGATCTTTTTCAAGAGGCAGTTGGTTAATTCTTTCAATTTCTATTTTGCCCTTTGGTTCTAGAATATCAGGGCAATTTTCCTTGAAAATTTCTTGAAGAATGACTTCCAGCCTCTTTTTTTGATCATGGCTTTCAGGTAGTTCAATAATTTTAAAATTATTTCTCCTGGATTTATTTGCTAGGTCAGTAGTTTTTCCAATGAGATATTTCATATTGCCTTCCATTTTTTTCATTTGTTTGGATCTGTTTTATAGTATCTTGATTTCTCATAAAGTCATTAGCTTCCATTTGTTCCAATCTAATTTTGAAGGAATTATTCGCATCAGTGAGTTTTTGAAATTCCTTTTTCATCCGGACAATTTGGCTTTTTAAGGCATTCTTCTCATTGGCTTTTTGGACCTCTTTTGCCATTTGAGTTAATCTGTTTTTTAAGGTGTTATTTTCTTCAGTCAGGTTGTTGACTCTCTTTTCATGATTTCCTTGCATCATTCTCATTTCTCTTCCCAATTTTTCCTCTCTTACTTGATTTTTAAAATCCTTCTTGAGCTCCTCCCTGGCCTGCAACCAGTTCATGTTTTTCTTGGAAGCTTTTGATGCAGGAGTTCTGACTTTGCTTTCTTCTTCTGCTTCCATGTTTTGATACTTTTTGTCCCCAAAAAAGGATTCTATGGTATGATTGTGCTTTTTCTGCTCATCTTGCCAGTCAATTACTTGAGTTTTGAGCTCTTTGCCACAGTATAACTCTGTTTCCAGAGTGGAGAGAGATGTGTCCCAAATTGCTGGAGTTTTTGCAAATGTTGTCAGAGCTATAAGAGGGGCACCCTGTTTACAGCCACCACTAGCTCTAGCACACTGCCACACACCCCAGGACCACTGCCCAAGACTGTGACCCAGATCCAAGAAGGCCAAAGCAAGAGTGATTACCCTCTTAATGGTTGCTTGGTTCCCCTATGATCTCTAGGCCAGGAGCTCCAGAGGTAGCCATGTGCCAGCAGCTATAGCCACTGCTCCCTATCACCTCTTGCTCCAGGGGCTCTTCTGTCACAAGTTCCAACAGAGTTTCCTACTGACCTTTTACTTTGTCTTTGGCATTTATGGGTTGAGAAGTCTAGAAACTACCATAGCTGCTGGTGATTCATTCTTCTGAAGTCTGTCCCAGTTCTGGGCTGGTGGCTGCTGCAGCCTTGAGTTTGGGCCCTCATGGCTCATGCAAAACTGTGCTAGGCTCCAATTTGGTGTGATAGATAGACCCTTCCTGTAAACGAGGGGTTCTCAACCTTCCTAATGCTATGACCCTTTAATATTCATATGTGGGTGTATCTGCATGTGGATGGATCCTCCTGGAGACAGATAGAGGAAATATGTGTTTTCTGATGGTCTTAGGTGACTCCCAAAGGGGTTGCAACCCACAAGTTGAGAACCAGTGCTGTAAACCTACCACACTGCCTTCAGTGGGAGATTTGTTTCTCTCTGACCCTTTGTGGGTTCTGTAGCTCTAAAATGTGTTTAGAGTCATATTTTACAGGTATTAGAGGTGGTTGGTGTGGGAATTTAAACAAGTTCCTCCTTTTACACTGCCGTCTTGGCTCCAGCCCCAGTGCCTTTTATTTGAATGGCGTAGATGTTTCTTTTTGTTACTAGTGGTGATTGTTCTTGGCCCACCAGAGGGGTTTTTTGTATTCTAGAGGTAGGAAAAATTTTTTTATCTTGAATGTTCTCTTGTATGCCTTATTTACCAGTCTCATTCTATTAATTATTTACCTGAAAATTTAGGGGAAGGGTCTGGCAGTTTAAATGATCCAAATAAGGAAGTTCTGGCTAAGACAGAAGTATCTCTCACACTGACAAACAAGTTTGATGTGCCTGGAGATGAAAATTCAGAAATGGATGCTCGGACTATCTTGCTTAAGTGAGTATTGAATTTAGTAATTAGTAGGAGTGATAAATGAATCTGATGGCCTTAGTGAATGAGGAAGTTTGGCTTGTGCCTCATACTTGGGCTTTGAATTGCCTTGATCCTGCCCATTCTGAGTATTGCATTTAGCAGGACTTCATTCTCATTAAATGATTGAAATGAAATTAATTTCTGGAATTCCTCTATCCCACACATTTCCATTTTCTTGAAAGCTACATTAAGGGTCCTTGAAGGCATCAGCAGCATTTGAATTGCTGTCACATAGGTCAATTTAAGAAAATCTTTGAAACATGTTTTTTTCCCCTTCAGTACAAAGCATTTAATTGTGGATGTCATCCGGTTCCAGCCAGGAGAGACACTAACTGAGATCCTTGAAACACCTGCCACCAATGAACAGGTATAGCTGGGAACATAAACTTTATTCTGAGCTTTTTAAAATTTAAACTGGGCTCACAAAGAGCATAGGTAGTGACAAGGAGGATGAGTGCACTGCCCTTATGAGGAGGGGATGGAAACCAGTGAGAAGATGAGCACTGAACTGATCAGAGGTGACAGCATCCAGCTGGTCACTGGTATGACGTGGATGTGGAGGGAGGGGTAAAATATTTAAAGTTTGCTCATAGGAAAAGGAGTCCATTATTGGAAGCCATTGAGAGGTAAACTTTGGTGTGAGTATAGAATGTGTGTGTGTGCATGTGGCTAATACGGTGTTGTGTAGCTGTGAGGTTGGAAGGTTTTTGTAAAAATCTGGGGTTGGCTGACTTTATTTGATTTGATGTAGGACTGGTCAGTTAGCCAGCTGTGGATTCTGATCACTGTGCACATATAAAAGGAGGGTCAGGCATCATTTGTGATCCCAAGTGGCTCATGATTCAGATAGATTCTTGGATCTGCTTTTCTAAAGGAAAGCAACTCAAATGGGGTTAACAATCTTACTTTAATCAAACATATATATCATTCACTTAGTTCAGGGGAAAAAGTCAGCACCCTGAACTTGAGAGAAAATACAAACAGAAATTATAAGTACACAAAAAGAAAATAACACAGTTCAACAGACCAACATACAGGGCTTCCAGCTGTCTGACCATTACATACATAGCTAAGTCCTAGAGAGAGAAGCACCATCATCTGGGTTTTCAAAACCAGGGGGCTCAACGGCTACCCAGAGTCTCATCTAGCCAAATCATACAGCTCTTCCCATAAGTGAGCCCCAAAGCAAAACCTCACCTTAAGAGTATAAATACCCTTCTTCAGGGTTAGAGAACATCACAACCTTTGTGACCCACTGCTTAATTACAAGGTAACAAAAAAGTGTGGGCCTTCCTGAAAAAAAAAAAAAGCCTCTGCTAAGCAAGTTTCTCTTGTTGCGCTCTAAGCGAGGGCCATTTTAAGGGGCAGGGAAGATCTTTAAATTATTTTACCATTACAATTGTAGAGAGAAGAGACTACATGAAGAAACTGTTTAAATGGTTTAGGCATGAAATCAGAATCAGGGCCAGAGTGGCAGTAATGTGAATGGTGAGGAACATTGCAAAGCTATATTGCTAGGTCCTGGCAGTGTCTTGTAGACAAAGGCACAGTGGGCTGGGGATGCTAGAGACCCAAGAAATAGTTCTGCCTTTTTCCTTCACTAGCTTTGTGACTTTGGTCAAGGTTTTCAGCCCTTGTGGGTCTCATTTTTCTCATCTATAAGATAAGGAGGTTGGATTAGATGATTTCTTTTTTGTTTAATTTATTTATTTTCTTGTTTACATCATTCATTTCCATGAGATTTTGAGTTACAAATTTTCTCCCCATCTTTCCCCTACCCACTATCCCAAAACAGCCATCCCACTGTATAGCCCCTCTCCCAATCTGCTCTCTCCTATGTCCTCCCCCATCGCCCCTCTGACTTTCTGGTAGGGCAAGATGGATCTCCCTACCCTAGTGCTTGCATAGATTAGATGATTTTTTTACACTTTCTTCTAGTCCTAGTAAATTAGTCTGGAATTGGTCTTTGAATATGTGCTTCAAGGGAACAGACTGTAGTTAAAGATGACTGCCAAGTTGTTTTAGCCTAGGTGAGTAGTGTTTCTATAAAAAGAATGGTGAAGTTAGGAAGACAAACCATTTCTATGTTATACATGAAATAATGATGGCATATTCAAAGTAATTCTTCTGTAGGTGGCTCAAATTCTGGGACTGGGGCTTAGCTAAGAGTGATTTGGGTGTCGGTATTCTAGATGTGATGACTTGAACTCCAAGAGTGGGTAAGCTCATTGTTGAGTGTTGGGGATGGTGGACAGAAACATTCTCTGTCAAAATATGTAGGTGTATGTGATATATGTAGACAGGTGTGATAGCTAGCGTTTCTGTAGTGCTTAAGAGTTTTCAAAGGGCTTTTACAAATACTGGTTCATTTTATTATCACGGGAAGTTGGTGCTATTATTGTCCCTGTTTTAGAGATGAGGACACTGAGGCAGAAGTTAAGTGACATACTTGGGGTCACACAGCAAATAGGTGTCTGAGACCGTGTTTGAACTTAGACCTGGCTGCCTTGTAAGAAGAGAGACTTTAAAAGTAGGAAGAGTACCAGGAGGATGGAGTGTCAGGGAAGGCAAGGGAGAATATTTCAGAGGGGATAATTACACTGGCTAATAATGCTGAGAAATAGAATGAGAGTTGAGTAAAGGCATTGGTTTTGGCTTGAAGGAGGTTACCTTTGAGCAAAGAAGTTGGGAGTAGAATGGGATTCAGAAAGCTTATTACCTTTAACTTTTTTATTTTTTTGCTTTTTGGAGGGGGAAGGCAGGGCAATTGAGGTTAAGTGGCTTGCCCAAGGTCACAGGTGTGTCTGAGGCAAGATTTTTAACTCAGGTCCTTCTGACTCTAGGGTCAGTGCTCTATTCACTGCACCACCTAGCCACCCCTACCTTTGAATTTTAAAGGGGAATGGGTGACTGGGAAATAAAGGTAGCAAGTCTGTGTGTAGTTGTTAAAAATGAACATGGACGTTATCTAGGAGGAATAGTAGGTACTGGCAATTTTGCGCCATGGCATAAAGTTAGGAAGATTTATGACCGACCATTTCCAGTCCCGCATGTGTCAGAAAGAGGATCCAGGAAGAGACTTATATGGGAGCAGGCAGTACAGCAAAGGAGAAATAACCTGACTTACAGTCCCCCGTCTTTCCCCTCATAATTGCTTTAAACAAGGGCCCTTCACCTCTGTCTCATTTGTGAACTGGAGTAAAAAAAGACTTGTTTCCATTCTTTGTTCTATCCCAGTGGTGTGATATGTAAAAGATGCTGGATATAATACACTGTCTCGATTTTTAATATTAGTGTGAGCCAGTATGGAACTTTTCTTTCAACTTCTTTAGGAAACAGAACATCAGAGAGCCATGCAGAAGCGTGCCATCCGTGATGCCAAAACTCCTGACAAAATGAAAAAAGCAAAATCTGTCAAGGAAGACAATAACCTGAGTCTCCAAGAGAAGAAGGATAGGATCCAGTCGGGTTTGAAGAAGCTGGTGGAGCTTGGGACGGTGAACCCAAAGAACAAATACCAGGAACTGATCAATGATATTGCCAAGGTAGCGCCCCAGGGAAACCACAGTGGTCTGCCTTTCTTTGGCAGTTTGCATTTCAGACCCCTTCATAGAGTAGAGGTAGGAGCTCTTGAGTCAGCAAAGTGCATTCAGATTATGAAAGGACGATGGCATTCTCTCAAATGGAAGAATTACGCCCCTCTCCCCCCCCCCCCCAGCCCTTTATGTGGAACAGTGCACTTTTGCCTACTCCCAGGGGCAACACTGAAAAATTTATCAGCTTAACATATTTGCAAGGCAAGCATGCAAAATAAAACCACTGCAGTCAGAATTTTTTATTTCTCAATAGAATGTTACTTGTTTGGCCGTTTTTGGGGTGTTTTTTTTTTTGCTTCTTTTTTGGTGGTGGGGGGGAGTGAGACTTGCCCAAGGTCACACAGCTAATACATGTTAAGTATCTGAGGCTAGATTTGAACTCAGGTCTTCCTGACTCCAGGGCCAGTGCTCTATTCACTGTGCCATCTAGCTGCCCTTGTTTGGCCATTTTCAAAGTAAATGATAAATGTTCAGTTACAGAATTTGGTGAGGAAGAATCAAGAAAAACTTAGGGTGTACTTTTTTATTTTTCCTCTGGCCAGTCAGTCTTGATCTTCTGTTTTCCATAGGACATCCGGAATCAGCGGAGGTATCGACAGAGGAGAAAAGCTGAGCTGGTCAAACTGCAGCAGACTTACAATGCTCTGAACTCCAAGGCCACATTTTATGGCGAGCAAGTGGACTATTATAAAAGCTACATCAAAACCTGCTTGGATAACTTGGCCAGCAAGGGCAAGTAAGTGTTTTTCAAAAATCTGACCTGGCTAAGGGCGTGGGGCTAGAAAAGAGGTGGGAGGAGGGGAAAGGTAAGTGAGGGAGGATTGTGCTCATTGATACATTTGCCTGAAGTGCTTGGCTGGCTGGTTGCTTTTTTTCCTTTTGTGTTCCCATCAATCTCTAGCTGTTCTTTGGTTAGTTGGTTAGAGTATTATGATGAAGCGTTCAAGCAGGGCCTGCATTGCAGATTAATGTAATAGATAACTTTCTTTTTACTATAATTTTGAGGGTTCTGGGAAAGGCTTCCTTATTCCCAAACATCTTACCTTTTACTGAAAATGACAATTGGAAATTTGAGATCAAAGTGATCTGAGAGACCCTCTCATTGGGCCAACCCAACACACAAAGCAATGGAAAGTCAGAAAGGGATACATATCACGGCCAGATTATACCATTACAGATTAATTTTTTTGGATTGAGGTAACTTGGTTTTTTATGAGTCTGTGGTCATGATATAGGTACTTTGGGGAAGTCTTTTCTTAGACCTCTTGTCTTTTTTGACTCTTTGTTATATTCAAAACTCTTGCCCACACTTACTTCTTGAAACTCTTATCTTCCAATGACTTCCCATGCCATTTACACACTCTTAACCATTTCTCTAGATGCTCCTGCCTGTGTCTGTTTCCTTCCTTGACTCTTTTCCCCTGAAACTTTTGTTGGCTACTTCTCTGTCTCCCCCTTTGCTCTTCTACACCTAGAACTGTACTTGGCTACTTCTCTTTTTCTCCTTATTTTTTCACCAAGTTCTAGTGTTTTCCTCTCAGAATTTGTTGTTTTTGTTAGGGTGTCATTCATTCATTCATGTCTGGGTCTTTGTGACCCCATTTGGGATTTTCTTGGCAAAGATACTAGAGTGATATGCTGTTTCTTTCTCCAGCTCATTTTACAGATGAGGAAATTGAGGCAAACAGGGCGAAGTGATTTGCCCACGGTCACAGAGCTACTGTCTGAGACCAGATTTGAACACAGAGGTCTTCCTGACTCCAGGCCTGGTACTCCCATCTGCTGTACCACCTAGCTTCTTATCTTCAAAGTAGTTGTGCAAATTTTGTCTTTTTATCTCCCATTTCCACTGCTGCCACTGTAGTCCAGCCCTTTATCACCTTACTTTGTATATAAACCTGACTAGTTTCCATGCCCTCCATTGTTTGTCCATTTTAGTTGCAGAGCCATAAATGTAGGACAAATACTCTCACCAGAGGTGCTTCCTGTCTGGAATTCTAGGCTATTCTGGATTCTTCAGCTTGATTCTTCTTCTGAAAACAGCCATCATTATGTCATGTTCTTGTTAAACAGCTTAGAATGTTTTTCTTTTCTTTGTGGAATGAAGTCCATAGTGTCTTAGACTGGGATTCAAGATCATTTTGGAGTTGTGCTAAATTAACCAACAAGTATTTTTTTAAACCTATACGAAGTACGTATTCCCATCTTAGATGTGATAGGAGATACAAGAGAGATGTTAGTTGTATCAGTAATTCTGCTTGGACGATAAGTCCTAGATAGTGAATGAATTACTCAAAATTAACTTGAAAATGGGTTGCAAAACTGGAAGTAGAGCTCATAGCCAGGGATAAGCAGTTGGGGTGCAGAACACTAGGCCATTTTGATCCCATATGGATATTGGGTGTTACTTTTTAAGGTGAACTTTTTTGACCCATAACCTCCTATTCCAGGACCATTTGCTGAGATTAAGCATGGGATATATAGCTGTTGACATCCAATACTCCTCTTCTGTTTCCACAGGGTATCTAAGAAGCCACGAGAGATGAAAGGAAAGAAAAGTAAAAAGATTTCCCTGAAATACACAGCGGCACGACTACATGAGAAGGGAGTCCTTCTGGAAATTGAGGACCTTCAAGTGAATCAGTGAGTGTCCAGTTGACTGTCTAACTGATCTGTGTATAGAAGTTTCTCTTTCTCATGCTGTCTTTACATCTCATATAGGTGATCATTTGAATGTCATTTCAATCTGCCTGTCTTAGCACAAACTATCTTAACAAGAAATCCCCTGCCCAAAGCCTCCCTTCCTAGGGGCACAGATGGGCCTAAGGCGCCTTCCTTTGAAAGTAGTATGTATGTGGCCATTATTAGATTAACCAGACCTCAGTATGTTGCTTGTGCCAGAACTGTTTGGAGATTTATGGAGAGTTCCCTTTTTGGCTGCCCCCCAGCTTTGTGAGCGGCAGTCGCATTATTTCCCTGAGAGTCGGCAGTTTTTCTTTTACAAGCATGGCACTTCTTCCTGTAGTTCTTACTGGATTTGAACAAGGAGAATTAAAGAGGTAGATCAGCGGTTCTCAACCTGTGGGTTATGTTCAATTTGTAATGATGAAAATACATCCTGCATATCAGATAGATTCATAACAGTAGCAAAATTACAGTTATGAAGTAGCAATGAAAATAATTTTATGGTTGGGGGTCACCACAACACGAGGAGTTAATTAAAGGGCCGCGGCATTAGAAAGGTTGAGAACCACTGAGCTAGATGAACCTGAGGTGGGACTGTTGGGACACCACATTTCCCTACCTTAGTCTAAGAACCTGCAGCTTATTTAATATATTTTTTCCTTGTCAAGGGTTTATCCAGTTTCCAACTTTAGAAATGTGGCTCTTTTGTCCAGGCTGCCTCTCTCTTCCTCTCTCTCTCTTCTCATGGTCATTGGCAGCAACACACATTTATTGAACCCCTCTTGTTCTAAGGCCCTGTACCATTTTCTCCTAGGACTTCTGACCCATTAAAGAAGGAAGAAGTAACCTGTTACAGATAACCATAGCAAATGAATGATCAATCCAAAGTTTAGTGGTTAGCAGAGTTAATGCTACAGCATTAGCCCCTTGCCAAATGGGAACTCTCCTGTCCTAGACAAAAGAAGGGAGGGTCCTGAGATCTGCAGAAAGGCGTGAATAAATGCTTCTCAACAGTAGAGCAGCCTGCCAACAGTGAGCGTCAGACAGTTTTGAGGTCTCCGTGCTGTGCCCTCCATCCGCCCCCAGCTCACTAGCTAGCTTTGGGGCACAGACAACTCAGCCTCTCAGTTGCAGCCCACTAGTATCCAATGAGTGACCTAACATCTTCTCATCACCATTCTTAGAGAATCACAGGCAGCTTGGAGGGGACTTCTCTGGGACACATTTCATCAGTAATTTGGTAAAATTAACATATAACATCATGGTAGTTTCCTCAAAGCCATCCTCTGCTGTTCTCTCTCTTCTCTGTGCTTGCCTCTCCACTCAGAGTGCCACAGCTAGCCCACATGGCTGTCCTTTCAGTGCATATCAGTGCAGCCAGGGAATACAAACCCTTTCTCCTAAAACCTCAGGATTCAGGCAGCACAGCCTACTGTATTTAAGCTACTCAACTTCTGCCAGTGACCAGTCTACCCACAAACTGTTGTTGTTGAGTCATTTTTTTCAGTTGTGTCTGTGTCTTTGTGACCCCATTTGGGGTTTTCTTGGCAAAGATACCAAAGTGGTTTGCCGTGTCCTTCTCCAGCTCATTTTACAGATGAGCAACTGAGGTAGACAGGATGAAGTGACTCACCTAGGGTCACACAGCTAGGGAAGCATCTGAGGGTAGATTTGAGCTTAGGAGGAGGAGTCTTACTGACTTTGGGCCTACTCCCTGTGCACTGCATCAGACTCCTAGCTGCTTACCCTCAAACTGAGGAATACCAAATTGAGATTTTGGTGCTCTTTAGAAGAAGTACTTTTTACTGTTTGACCTTTATTGAATGCTAGGGTTGTCCTCAGCTTCAAGGATGGGATCAAAGTATAAGATGCTCTTTGTGTCCATCAGTAGGCTGCATTCTAATATATACATATTATATATATATATATCCATATAGATGGATTTATAGAGACATGTACATGTAAGTGTATGTATGCATATGTACATGATATATACATGCACACGTGTGTGTATGTCCTGAATTGATAGGTGATAAAGTACGGACAGACTGGGAGTTTGAGAAGGTGCTCAGTGGGCATCACGGATGATAAATGTGAGAAGAATTAAAGAAGGCATGTATTAGTTGTAAGCCAGGTAAAGGTGTTTAGACCTGTGGCTGAGAGCAGGGAGCTGTTGCAGATCCTGAGGGCGGTGACCTTCTGCCATGGTGTGAAGATGTTCAGCTGTCCCCAAGAAATGCCTGGAACTGCGTTACATTTATGTAGTTCTCCAGTATCCTTGGAGGAGAGAGTCAGGGACACTCACCACATGTTGTATTGGTATGAAGAAGGAGAAGAGAGATGAAATCTCCGGTGTCGGGGTCTCAGTGTCCTCACCCAGGATGTGTTGGTGGTGTTTATTTTGGGGAGAGGAAGGAAAGGGACCAGACACTTATCAGGCGCCTGCTGTGTGCCAGGCCCTGTGCCAAGCGCTTTACAGATATGGTCTCATTTGTTCCTCACCATAACCCTGGGAGCTAGGTGCTATTCCTAGCCCCATTTTATATTGTGGAAACAGAAGTAGGCAGACTTGCCCAAGGTCACACAGCTAGCAGCTGTCTGAAGCTGAATTTCAGCTCCAATCCCAGTACTCTATCTACTGGATTGCCTACCTGCCTGTGTGAAGGGACGTAACAGCTTATGGGCCTGGTTTGTGTGTCGTTTGTACAAATGTTTTTCTTAGTCATACAGGAGCATCTTTCAGGTCTTCTTGTCCCAGGGACCTGCATTAGGCACTTTCCTTTCTCTTCCTCTAGAATCTGGGCTGTGGCTGTTTTCCCTCACTTACCCTGGCCTATGGGCAGTATTCATTGCATTCACTTAATTTTTATGCTGCCTTGAGGTTTTTACTGTCCTTTATAAAAAGGGTACTGAACGGCCACTCCAGGTAGCACTTGATGAAAATTGTTGTGATGGAGCTTCTGGCTAAATGTCCTTCAGGCAGGTGTTTGAACTCAGGAGAGGCAAACTTGCACACCTCATGGTTTTCTGTAGTTATTTAGAACAAGATTTAGTTGTGTGTGCTTTCAAGGTGTGAGCCAACCACACTAAAAACTGACTTTCTGATTGTCTTTTTTTTGAGGTCTGTGATTTCATCAACATAGGGAACTTTCTGGTGATGAAATTTGTTCTCTACCTTACAGTGAAAGCAGACTGGCTAGGACTTTTAGAGGTCATGTGATCTGCCCAGAGTAGTATAGGAGAGCATATTGGAGATGTGACTTCTACATGGGTTACATTTCACATTATCTGCTGGACCGATACTGGCTATTCTTCAGTTGTGACAACCACCCTTCAAGCTATGATTTTAAAAAATAACACATTGGTGAAATAAATAGGGGAGAAAGTATTACTTGGATCTAGTCGCTAGGAGGGAGGGCCAACTTGTACTGTCTTACACACACACACACACACACACACTCTCTCTCTCTCTCTCTCTCTCTCTCTCTCTCTCTCTCACACACACACACTCACATAAACACTCTGTCTCTTTCTCGTATATAATCTCTCACTATAGGGTTTCCTCCCCAAAGTCCAAATGGGGACACATCACCCATTTAGTGACATTTGATGCATTTGGCTTTCAAAGAAAAGCTATCCTATGACACTTTTTCCTTGAATATGCAAAGATCAAATGTCACGTCCTACTCAACTGGTTCTGTTAGCTAAATTTTGGGTTCTATGCTATTTAGGAAACTGTAGGCAGACCTCTTAACGGACTGGCACTAGAGGGCACCAGGATATGTGGTAGGGCACACACATAAAAGTTTAGCTCTCTGAAAATCAGGCAGGTAAGAAGGAATACCTGTTTGTGACATCTAATATTTTCATGGCCAAAGACAGATCATTTCAAGGAAGTAATTAATTTGTTATGAGGATTTTTTCTCCTACAGATTCTCTGTTCACACACATTTTTTTAAGCTTTCCTAATTGTGATTAGGATAATTAGAGTATGTATGGGTAATAGGAGCACCTTCAGTACATTCTAGATTTTTTTGGATTGTATACAGTCTCACTGTGGTAGGCGTCCTTGCTTAAAAGTTTGTAATAACAATAATAATCTATATTGTGTTTTAAAGTCTGTAAAGTGCTTTACATATGCACAATGCTCATTTGAGAGCCAGAGACGGAATTTGAACCTAGATCTTCCAGACCCCGAAGTCTAGGACCCTAGAATCTGTTGCAGTCCTCTGGGAATGAGTTATTCTGGATAGGCAACTTTCCCAAGTAACCAAGAATTTATTATTTTCGAGCATTGAAACTTAACATGTTTGAAGTAGAAATCTTTCCCAAATGTATGACACATTTCTATGCCTTAATCAAAGGTTACTGAAGATAATTTGTTTATTTTTTCCTTTTCTCTTTTTTTTGGAGGGGGGAAGGCAGGGCCATTGGGGTTAAATGACTTGCCCAAGGTCATACAGCTAGTTAAGTGTCAAATGCCTGAGGCTGGATTTGAACTCAGGTCCTGCTGACTCCATGTCCAGTGCTGTATTCACTGCACCACCTAGCTGCCCCTACTGAATGTAATTTGACCACTTACTGATGATTCAAGCATACAAATATAAACATTAATTATTTTTCTGTGCTGTAGTGGGAGTCTTCTCCCTTTCCCTTCCCCTCTTCACATCCTTCCCCCTTTTCCTCTTCTTTCTTCACACTCCCCCATAATTAAGTTTTATAATAAATAACGATAAGACTTTTGTGGTGTTTTTAATTCTTCATGTATTAAGCACCCATTATTTGCAAGACACTCGGAATACTAAGGTAAGAATGGTGACAGTCTCGCACTGAAGGTGTTTACACACTAGGAGAGGAGTAGCATAGGTAGAGCATATACATAGATGTACATGACATGCATACACATGTACTGGGGAGGATGATGGCGAGGGAGAGATGTAGCCAGTGTCCTTTAAGAAGATTCCAGGAGAGGGAAAACACCTTTTGTGGGGAGTGGGGTGGGGGGTGTAGGAAAATCTTAGTGGAAAAAGTGACTCCTAAACCAAGCCTCGAAGGAAGAAAAGGCTTCTGAACGGAGGAGAGGCAGAGGGTGCTGATTATAGATGCGGAGACGGCCTACACAAATGTGCCGTCATCTCGTCTGACCGGAGGAGAGTTCATGGAGGGGAATAATGTGAAAAAAGGGCTATAAAAAGGTAGATTCAAGCCAGGTGGTGGTGGGGTTTTGATGCTAGTTTGTAATTAATCCTAGAAGCACTAGAGCACTGCTGAATATTTTTGAGAAGGAAAACCATGTGGTTTGCCCACCCACGCTTTTGAGACTACTTTGGCAGTTGAATGTAGAATGAATGTGCGGGAGGAGTCTCCTGAGGAGGGTCTAGAGGCAGGGAAATGAGGGCCTAAAGCTACATGGTAGCTTTGTAAGTGGAGAGGAGACTGATGCAGAAGGTGTGGTGGAGAGTAAACCAAGCAGAGTTGGCCACTGATTGGATATGGGGAGAGAGGAGGGCATGGTAAGGAGACGCTGAATTGAGGGTGAATCCAAAATTACGAATTAGAGGGACCACAAGGGTAGTGGGACTGGCTGTCAGAAGATAGTAGGGAGATTTGAAGGAAAGGTGAGTTTAGAGAAGGAAGTGATGACTGCCATCATGCGTATGGTGAGCTTGGAGCACCAGTTGGGGATCTGTAGTAGGCATTTAGAAATGTAGACACAGAGTCGGGCTAATATACATAGATTTACTACATGTCTATTAAATATAGATTTGAGAGTCATTAGTGATGATTGAACCAACCCGTGGTGAGATCTGTCAAGGGACAGAGTACCGGGAGAATAGAGGAGTGTTTGTCTGTCAGTCCCCGTACTGGATGGTGCTAGGATGTCGTGCTTTTTTCAGTATTTTTAGCACATGGTAAATTCTGGTTGACGGTATTTGTATATATGTTAACATGTGTGCATATATGTATGCAATACATTACATATACGTGTGTATGTATGTATAAAATAACCTTTCTGTCTCATCTCCTGTTGCCAGTGTGTCTACCTCAGCAGTCATCCTCTTTTCCTTCTGATTGCATACACTATTTTGTAGGCTTGGACGCTAGACATCTTGGATTGCTAGAATAGTATATCAAGTCAAAGTATGTAAGTGCTGAGTAAGGACCTAGGGTGCCAGTGACCTATTTAGGATAATGGATTTATAGTGGGAAGAGAGTTAAGGTATGAGTAAAGTGTATGAGCTTTAATGCATTGACTGTCAGGGCATTTATTTGGGATCCCAAGCCCTTTGAATGTTCTCTTTGGTTCTCAGCTGTGTCGCAAACAGGAGAGGTTGTTGAGTACTTGGTTTGCACATAGTGTCCCAGCACTACACAAAATTCTATTCCATGTAGGACCTGTCTGTGATCATCTCCATGGTAAGAATGGTGACAGTCTCACACTGAAGGCGTTTACACACTAGGAAAGGAGTAGCATGGGTAGAGCATATACATAGATGTACATCGGCCTTCCTCTTTTTCCACAGTAATTCTTGGCATGGTAGTTGGCTTGTGGTCAAGAAACTGAGACATTTTGTCTTTCAAGAATTTACCCAGCGTGATGTCCAAAGACTGTGTTCACTCCTTTTTACTCAAACTTCTGACCAGCCAAATCCTTCTCTTGGCTCTCCTTTTTTCCCCCTTAGCTGGCCCCCCACCCTCCCCAGTGTTAACCTCGCTCCCTCCCTTCTGCTAATTCCAGTCCAGCTTTCTTTTTTTGTTACTACCCTTCTTCTCTGCTGCATGGGGTAGATGCTGCTTTACTTGAGAGTCTAAAGACTTTTGGTACTGTCTTGACAGGGTCTTTGATTGCTCCTGCTTGAGTAAAGCAGGGATGCTAGTTTGGGGACAGCATCCCCATGTCTTCTTTCAGTTTCAAGGAAAATATTTACAGTTTCATTGGCTGAAAATAAGGTGATAGCTGAGATAAACAGCTCACTGAGTTCTCGCCTCCTGCTTATGGACTCCAGCCAGTTTCCTTATTTCACAGCCTTCCCTCTCCCTCTCTCTTGTTCCCTTCTTTTACAGGACATGGGAGGTGGTCTCTTGGTAATTTATTGGTTTTTTAAACAGGTTCAAAAATGTGATATTTGAAATCAGCCCCACAGAGGAAGTTGGAGACTTTGAAGTGAAAGCCAAGTTCATGGGGGTTCAGATGGAGACTTTCATGTTACATTATCAGGTGAGTGCTTTTTCCATAGAGAAATCCCCTTAAATACTAGCAGCAGCTCACATCAAGAGAGTTCTTTTTGTGGCTACAAAACACTTCCATGTGGAATGTTTCTTTTAGTTGTCACAACAACTCTGAGAGGCCCCATAAATACTCTTCTGATGCAGGAGACAATGTGGAAATAAACAGGCATCTACTTTCCCTTACATTCCTAAGAGAGAAGCATGGACTTTGAATCTGTGGTTTCTTTATTATGGGTAATGGAGTAATAATTGATGTTTATACAGTGTTTTAAAGTCCACAAAATGTTTGTGCATATTTTCTCATTTTGTCCTCAAACCACTTCTGTGAGAGAGGTTTTATTAGGTTTCAACACCCATATTTTACAGATGAGGAAACTAAGGCTTAGAGGTTGAGTGAGTTGTACAAGGTCATAGCTAATAGATACCCCAGGATATTTCTGTGTCTGAATTTGCCTCTCTCTTTCCCTCTGCCCCTGGGTTCTTCCTGACTCCCCCAGACCAGGGCCCTGTTGGGTAGACAGTGCTACCTTTTCCCTCAAGTAGCTCCATTGGGAATTCTTGGTGCCCTCTTGTCTTTTCAGTTCTTGTGACTTTCTGCATCTTCTCCATGGATTAGCCACCACCGGTCCTTAGGCCTTCCTCTTGTTATCTTGCCAAACTGGACTGACTTTTATCACTTGTACCTGCTTCTCACATACAGATAATTTGGGGTAACATACTTTACCATGGAGCTTTCCACTGCCTTAGGTTACTGGTAACTTTTGTTCTTTGCAGTGGGACATGATGTGCAAGGATTAGTAGGAAGGGGGGGGGGTGTTCAGGTACCTCAGGCTTGTCACTGATCTCAGGGTCTCTCCTTATCAGTTAAGTACTTTCCCTTAAAAACCTGATGTGAAAATACAGAGTATCTTGATGTTCATGGGAAAGAAATTGATGGAGTATGTTTCTAGATTTTAAAGCATATTTTATCATGTATGTAAATGAAAAATACAAAAATGTGCTTGGTCTATTTATCTCTTGTGTGGGAGGATGCTTTCATATAAATGATATGTCTTTCCATTTTGGTCCTGAACCGTAGTTTGTACATCATATACGGCTCTAAATGCATCAGTGGAGAGCTCCTTCAGTGTCCAGTGGGCAATTCATTAACTCTAACATCTTTTTTTTTTAAAGTAGATTTTCATGTAAGAGAAAGTCAGTGACTAAAATTTTCTTTTTTTCCCCCTAGACATTTACTTTTAATGCATATCCTCACTATTTTCTCTGAATTGATTGTTCTCATAGCTTATATGGTAGAAACTTGTCATTGTTCTAGTTCATGTTTCTGAAATATATTCACCAGTTACTGAGCCTCTTTTCTACAACTATTTAAAACACAAAGGATACAATTTTTAAAGTAGATTCCTATGTAAAATGTGAACTTATAAAGAAGAATCAAAGGATTTTCCTAAGATTTAGAGCATTAAGACAGCTCAAAGATGACTGCTTTCATCTGAAAAATGAAGAAAATGAAATGTCTTGCCCAAGATCAGGTAGGAAGGAAGCTTTTTTAGAGCAGGAGTTTGAACCTAGGTCCTACTTTTACTCCATAGTCATTGTTCTTACCACTCCTCATCTAATTTCATTGGGCAAGAGAGTTGGGAACTAAAATGCTCAGAGATTTTTGGATAGTGCATCTCCACATCCTGTCTCTCCACCATTGCCTGGAGTATAGTGTGGTCCTTCGGTGAAGATGATGGAGGAATTGAACTTGTAGGAGGCCTTTTTATTGGAGCCCTAGGAATTCTGTCTTTTAGCCATTTTTTAAATCCCCTTAGGTTCTAAACTAAGATTCTCACCCTAAAACACAAAATATGCAATATCAGACAATTGGGGTCGGGGCCTGCTAGTTCTTATTCAGGTCCCATTGTTGGTCCTGTTCTTTCTGTTCCCTATTCACCATCATGTTTTCCATCTCAGGTTGTAGCTCTCATTTTATTCAGATTTTTCACAGTAGGCACCATGGTACAGTGGAAAAAAGGTTTGACTTTGGCTTCTAGTCCCACTGTTCTCACTAACAAGCTTCAGTGCACCTCACTTTCCTCATCTCTAAAATGAGCAGATTGATCGGTGTTTTATAGACCATTCATGTATTTTATCATTGTAATATACTATTAATAAGACACTGCAGAAACTACTGGTCCCCAACCTGTCACATAAAATCCTTTAGTCTCTTTCTGCGATATAATTTTGCTGAAGTTGGAGAAATATGGTATTGAGGGAAATATATATATAATATAATATAAATATAATGAGGGAAAAGATAGATAAATGTAGTAATTAAATATTCCTTCTTAAGAAAACTTTCAAATTTGGCCTCAGACAAGGGGTGGGGAACCTGCAGCCTTGAGGCCACAGGTGGTCTTCTAGGTCCTTGGGTGCGGCCTTTTGACTGAGTCCAAATTTTACAGACCAAATCCTTTTATTAAAGGGATTTGTTATGTGAAGTTTGGATTCAGTCAGAGGCCTGAACTCTTAGGACCTAGAGGGTCACATGAGGTCTTGAGGCTGCAGGTTACCCACCCCTGCCTTGGGCATTTGACAGTTATTAGCTGTGTAACCCTTGGCAAGTCACTTAACCACAGTTGCCTTGCAAAAAAAAAAAAAAAAAGAAAAGAAAACTTATTTGACATATGATGATGAAAAACACAAGACACGAATTAATCAGAAAAATACATTTGCCAAAACACTCTATTTCCTGAATAGTCTGCTTATCAGTGTTTCATTATACAGTCTGATAAGGAATTTATTTTTGAGATGTATGCTGACCAGATTACATATTCCCTGTTCATTTTCAACATATAGTAGCTTTTACCTAGCAAGACTACAGCATAAACTAACAATGACTTCTATGTCAGAATTTACATAAGAGTTCTTCTTCTTCTTCTTCTTCTTGAAATGTATGATTCAGTAACCTTGTGAAAAAATAGCAGATACACTGCTTGATTGCTGTACTGTTAGGCATGAAATGCTACTTAAAAAAACCCACCCAACCCAGAGGTAGCCTCAAGAGGGTTGTGTGACTCCACTGTGGACAAGAATTGTCCAGAATGTGGTGAAATCGCAGATCCACTACGAACAGGCCCCTTGAAGATATGTATTTGTGCTGAGTCCATAACTGCCCTCCTTTCCAGTTAGAAATATTTTTCTCAGCAGTCTTTATTTTTTATTTTGGGCAGGATCTGTTACAGCTGCAATATGAAGGGGTTGCTGTCATGAAACTATTTGACAGAGCAAAAGTCAATGTCAACCTCCTGATCTTCCTTCTCAACAAGAAGTTCTATGGGAAGTAATTGATGGCTGGCCACATGTGCCGAGGGCAAGAAGACCACGGGAGGAAGAAGAATTGTGTGACGGCCTCGTAATGTGCTTCACCCATTGGAGCCAGAGACACTCCCAATGCCAAACTGCATCTCCTCCCACTTTGGGACCTTCTGTCACTCCCTTTTCACAGTGAATTAATAACTCAGGCTTCAGCTGACCTTTTGGGTTACTTCATTTTCTGCTCTGTCATTTGACACCCTAGGAAAAAGTGGAAACTCAATCCACTAAAAACCTTTTCCTATAGGCTGTTACAGGGTCAGTGGTTACTTGTATATATTTTGAGCTTTGGGATCTTGCTTTAATTAGAAATGTGAAGGTGGGGTTCTTATTACTTATGTAGATGGATGATATTGGCACCAATTAGAAAAAACTTACAACTCTTTATGGACGTGTACACATGTAGCCTTGCCCATTTCAGAATGCATAAGCAGAGACCAATTAATGGTTCAGATTGTAATCATTAAGAGACTAATTTGAAACTAAATTGGGTCTTTTGTCCTCTGAGTAAGATGTAATGCTATGAGAAATGTGTTCACCTTTGATCTTTGCCATCTTGGTTTCCTGTGTGCAGTAGCCAAGGGAGACATTGTTCTGCCCAGAGAGGAGAGCTTCTGAATGGAGCATTTGGGGAAAGGGTAGGGAAACTCTGCCTAGGTATTCCACCCATATTTGGACGACTTGGTCAATTTTGTTATTTGAGTTTCATTAGCATCAGTATATGTTCATTTTCATGGAAGGATTCAGTTGATGAAATATTTGTCTATTAAGGAATGGACCAGGTTCCCTGTTAGGTTACCTGCCTTCTTTTTCTGTGCTGGTGCCCACCCAGGACATAGGATTAGGCCTTTTTAGGAAGGCATCTCACCCTATCACTTAATGAATGATTTTAGATCTAACATTAAACATCCTGACTAGATTCATTATTTTGGTTTCTTGCTTCAAGGTGCCTTATTAACATTGATTAGTCTATCTCAATTCTTAAGGGATTTCTTTATGGTTGCCTGCAGATAAAAATACATTTTGTGTTTTTTTTTATTAAATAGGGGAATAGGGTATTTTAAAGATTTATATAATGCTTCAGAAGCCTTTAGAGTGCTATAAGAAAAGGAATTTTTAAAATAATAAAATAAAACTAGCTTATATGTATATCTGAACTCTTAGAAATGTCTTATAGCTACAACACTATAAGGACTCTTCTGCAGAGTTGCAGAGGGGATAGCCCTGCCTTACTGTAAATTGAACCAAAACAGAAATTTATTTGATCAGCACGTACTGTGTTCTAAGCCCTGATTCTTGTGTCCGGTTTCCTTTGTCTGTTTTTGCTGACTCCCGTTATTATCTTCAACTATGACCCTGCATTTAAGAGGCTCTAGTCCTAAAAATTAAGCCTTGACAGAAAGCATGGATGGATGAGACATGTGTTTGAGAAGGATACATGTCATATACTTTAAAAACAAAAGCATCCTGTCTTTAGAAATACTTACTAAAATTATGCCATTTTCTCCCACTGTTTTGGTTCGATATTCCTTAAGTATAAATCTATCTGTAGCCCAAATTAAACAACACTTTGAAGCACACAAAAACCCTCCGCTGAAGCCATTTATATCAGCATTTTGAAGTTAGCTGATGTATTTTTCCAGTGAAGCACATTAAGAAATAGACATTGGTAACTAGCTGTGTGTCATATTCTTGTTGTGGTTGTAAATACCAGAGAATTATTTTTTAGTACGGACTCTCTCTGCTCAGTCAGTTACACAGGATTGATGACATGTGTATTACTCAGTGCTTTATACATTCCAGGACAGCCAAGAGGTGGAAGACTGAAGTAAGGAAGAATTTAACCATAGAACTAGAGAATGGAGAAAGTGAAAGAACTCATGGGAATTCTCCACTGCCATGATGTAGGGAGTATCTTGAATTAAATTTTTTTTCATAAATTTTTTTTTTTCTTGGAAAACAAGTAAACTAGAGATTGCAGTAATTGTTTTAAAAAACTGGGACCAAAGATCCAATCTTTTTAAGTAAGGGATACCACTTTCTGTTGGGCCCCACCCTCGGCCAGGCATTGATTACAGTGATGACTTAATATCTACAAGGGACTATAACAGGGGCACTTGGGTTATTTGTAAAAATTACCTGTTTGCTGAATATAATCTCTGATGTAAGACATTAAACATGAAACATTTAGAGTTAAAGAATTTTCATGGGGATAATATTTGAAGCAATTTTTTTTAATACATTGAAGAAAATGGATAAATTTTCAGGTCTGGACATTGGAACTTTGTAGCTTTTATTACTGTTTTATTTATTAGTAATAGAATTCTTCCAGCTGCTTTCTCCCTCTTAAGGCCACCTCTCCCTGCCAGCCATCATGACATTTGTTGCGAATTTATTTACTCCCAGGAATTTGGGCTGCTTGTTCCATTTATTGGCACAAAAAACTTGTCTTTTGTATCTCTCAACAAAATAAAAGGTCATTTGTTCATGCTGTTTCTCTCTGTTGCAGTTTAATCAGTTCCCCATCACTACTGCTCTGCCTGCTTTGTAAGAGTGGATTACACAATCTTTGTTGAATATGAGAATGAGTAACTGAAAAAAATGCAACTCCATTTCCTGTAGTATTGAGAAGCAGATTGAAGCAAAAAAAGAGCCCCTGGAAATCTGCCTCAAAACTACTTCAAAATATATTTATAATTTACATATATAAAATGTTGGATCAGCCTCAGTTTTTTCCCTCCTAAGAGTCTGATTTCACTCTAGCTGCTGAATGCTGAAAGGTTTAAATTGCATAAGCCACTATTATGGGAGGGATAGTGGCACAGTACTGTGGAGATTGTATGGAATGTGGGAGTAAATCTGGTGTACTCACTAGTCACAGAGAAATGATTAGTGGCCTGTTCTGACAGTAGAGGACAGTAAAAAGTCGCCCACTTCAGTGACACCCTATTGAGGAGCCTGGCCAGGCATTCTGCAGTGATCTGTTTGTGAATACCTGGGATGAGAGTGTAATAAAACTAGCAAAAGAGAATAAAGTAGAAGTAGAGCTAAACTGGGGCATCTTGCACCCTTCAATAAGGTTGGAAGAGGCATGATGCTTTTTTTTTTTTTTTTTTTTTTTTTTTAGTAAACAGTTAAGGAGGGCCTGGACCTTTGCTTTTTACAAGGAAGATACTGTCCATTTCTGAACTTTGTCTGCATTTGCCAATTATATTGGAATTTTGGGTCAAGAATTTGAAATTGAGAAAGTGGTAATAACTCCTTTTGTAACTGCTAACCTGTGCTCTCTGGTGAGGATTTCCGGAATCTCTAAGAATAAAAGGGGAGGTCTGAAATGTTGAGATGGAAAATGAATTATCAGGGAAGGGACAGGGTAAATAGTGATGGTGGACATAGTGGATACCAACACAGCCAGTTTCAAGACCAAGAAGTCTGTAAGCAACAATACAATGTAATCACTAAAAACGTGATTATTTTAAATAATATTCATGTAGTGTTTGAACTGGCCCAGACCAGTGTCTTCCTGGGCTGAAACAGAAAGGAGAAACAAAGACTGTGGGAAGCTGTGATATTGGGGTGATGTAGGGCCAACCCAAGAGGGAGAGAAAACCACCTGTGCAGGGTGAAGCCCTTGTGGGGTAAGAAGGAAGGAGGGCCAGAAAAAAGGGGATAATGACTTGTGCAGTTTTTCCGGTTTGTCACAACAGGATACAGTAGTTGGTGAGGTTTGTTTAGACTAAGATCACATCTCATGAGATAATCATGAAGTGGGTAGCGCCCTGCCTGGCTCATAGAAAGCACTACACAACTGTGAGCTGTTCTTTTAATTCCCATCTGGTCAGCACATGGAGAATAATCAGGACACTGGGCACAGGTGGACATGGGATCTTGGCTCCCCTTTGCTACCTTAGGAGTGCTGGGGCCTCAGAAGCTAGACTGATAGATACACTTCTTAGCCAGAAAGGATCTTGGTCTTATGACGCTTGGCAACCAGCAAGTTCTTCAAAGTTTGCAGTGGTTTGCATACATTATTTCATGATCTGATGCCATCCCACCCCCTCATTTAAGAGGGAACAGGCCCAGGGAGGTTGTGACTTGCCCCCTTTTTCCTGGCTAGGTCTAGATTCATACATACATGCACGCATAGATACCTATGCCCACTCATGGAAACAGGCCGTGGTGAGATGTAATCTTTTCTAGGCTACTCTCTGATGCAAATTAGATGCCTGCATATGTGTGCATGAATATGTATGACTTGGGTAGGACCTGTGCTTTCATTGGCTTAGGGTTCTCCCCCTTAGGGAACTCTTCCAAAGGGCGCAGAGAAGCGGTGACTTTGTTCACGGTCACCCGTGACTAGGACCGGACCTGAGACCTTTGCTACGTGGGCTCTCTGCAGTGTGTATGGGTGGTGGTTGTTCACTTCTGACCCCATCTGAGGTTTTCAAGAGAGATTGCAGTGGTTTGCCATTCCCTTCTCCAGCTCATTTTACAGATGAAGAAACTGAGGCAGACTGAGGAGACACGCGCAGGGTCACCCAGCTAGGAAGTGTCTGAGGCCGGATGTGAACTCTAGAAACCTCCCCGTCCCGAGCCCTGACATCTCTCCACTGCACTGCTGCCCGGGTTGGTGCGCCGAGTTCCGGGGCTACAGTCCAAAGGCAGCTCCTGCCCTCAAGGAGCTCCCAGTCTAACTGGGGAAACCACATGCCGACAAGTCTGGACCGAGGAGCTGGAGCCAGCTGGAACGAAGGCCACTTGGCGGGGTCCGGGGCGCCGCCAGCTCTAGGCGGGCGCACGATGCTCCAAGCCTGCAGCCCTGGTGCCCTGCAGCCGCCCGCAGGGCGGAGAGGGGCGCGGCCCGCCCGGAAGCGAGGCTACTACGCAGCCTCCCCGCTGGGGGCCCCAGCCGGGCGTGCCCGGCGGCTTCAGAGAGGCCGCGCGCCGGGGGCGGGGCCTCGATGGGCGGGGCCGCGGGCACCCTCGCTCTCTCTCTTCCTCCCTCCGGGTAGGTCGGGCCGGCCGGGGTGCCTCCGAGGCCGCGCGCCGGGGGCGGAGCCGGGGGCTGCAGGGCCTCGGGTTGCGGGGCGGGGTCCTCGGGTCCCTCCCTCCCTATTTTCCCTTCCTCTCTCTCCGCTGCTCCCCGGCCTGCCTGGCCCCGGGGTTTCACAGAGGCCGCGCTCCGGGGGCGGAGCCTGGGGGTGCGGGGCGGGGCCCTAGGCTCCCCGGCTCTCTCCGTCCCTCCCGCGGTCGCTCTCTCCTCCTCCCTTCCTCCCTCCCTCCCTCCCTCGCTGACTGGCAGGGAGGGCGGCTGTGGGGTCGGTGTGAGAGCGCTGCCTCGGCCGCTAGCCCTGCGCCGCCGGAGCCGGGCGCCCGGACCGAACGGAGCGAGGCCGGGGGCCAGGGCAGTGGGGCCGAGGCCTGGCGGGGCGGCCGCGGCTAGGCCCGCGCCCTCCGCCTCCGCCGCGGGCCGCCATGGCCTCGTCCCCCGGCTCGGGCAGCACGAACCCGCGCAAGTTCAGCGAGAAGATTGCGCTGCACACGCAGCGTCAGGCCGAGGAGACGCGGGCCTTCGAGCAGCTCATGACGGACCTCACGCTGTCCCGGGTGAGGCGCCGCCAGGGCCGAGGCCGGGCGGGGCGGGGCCGGGGCTGGCCGCGGGGCCTCGGGTCAGGGCTGCGGCCGCGGCCGGGCGGGGCCGGGCCAGTGACAGGTCGCGGGGCCGGGTCGTCCTCCTCTCCTCCCCCTCCTCCTCCTCCTCCTC
>CM053598.1:32449772-32471913 GCA_028646575.1 Pseudocheirus occidentalis | reverse complement strand
AAAAAAAAAAAAAAAAAAAAAAAAAAAAAGAAATTTATCTTGACCTACCAGAAAGTCAGAGGGGTGATGGGGGAGGATATAAGACAGAACAGATTGGGGGAAGGGGTATTCAGTGGGCTTGCTATTTGGGGGTGGGGGATAAGGGAAAGAAGGGGAGAAAAATTGTAACTTAAAATCTTGCGGAAATCTATTTGAAAACTAAAAATAAATTAATTTTTTTTTAAAATATGGAGAGTCTAATGCTGGTCAAAAGTAGCAGCACTCTTGCTTTCCAAGCATCCTATATTCTAATCAAGCTTCAAATTCAGAATGCCTGTCTTCTTACAAGAAGCTAAAAAGACGTCAAACCTGGAACCAATTAGAAGTAAATGGTTAATAGAAGTAAAAGGAAAGGTGGAAGGGAAAACGTTGCCTTTGGCACATCACTTATCAAAGTTTTTAATTCCAGAACAGTTTATGAAACCAAACCCCATAACTTCCTTTCCTGTTCTTTAAATCTTGTATCTAAAATGGTGTAAATGAAAAGACCAGTCAACAGTAGGGATAACAGAGAAGCTCATCATCAAACCATACTCTTTCCTCTCAAGGAAATAAAAGGAAGAATGCCAAATTCTAGACCAAGAGTTGCTTCAGTTAAAATCTTTTTTCTGTTTCCACAAAATATGAAGTAGAAATGCATTGCTATTAAGTCATATGGTGGGTTTACCACTAACTACTTATGTGAATTTGAGAACTTTCAACTTCTATGGGTCTCAGTTATCACATCTGTAAAATGAGCGAGCTGGACTAAATGATCTTTCTAGCTCTAAATCTATACTCCTATGATCCCTTTTCAAATTGTGATTCCTATAAAACTCTCTTTACCTTCCTCAAGGTCAGCACCCGGTTCAGATCAGTTTCTTCTCTACCTTTTCCCTTGCCTGTTGTGCTAAGCTCTGGGGAGGTCATCAAGAAGTCTAAAGTCCTACTAGGCAGGGGTTGGCCTGGAAAGGTGATTTGATTAGTAAAGTCATGAAGACAGTAAGTAAATGGATTAATAGGACTAAATTGACACCCTCTTGCAGTGGCAGTGCTGATTTGATTCCAGTTTCTGGAGCAAGAGGTAGACAAGGACTGGAAGACAGTAAATGGCAGGCGAGAAGCATAGGGAGAAAATGGCCAGGATGAGGCTAGGCGAGGTCAGCTGGATCTAGGACAAAGTTAAATACAATGGGCTCTCACAAATCAGGTTTCCTTTCCCACAAGGAGGGAGTTCCACTAGCCCTAGGGAGAGTTCCAAAGAAGCTGCTTGATTTCCCCAAGATCTGGTCTCAAGAGGGTGAATTTGGAGGGTAATCAGCTGCAGAATACATGGCAAAAAGAGGACCAGAAGTGAAACACGGCCACCTTCAGTAATTTTAACATCCAAGAAGAAGCCCTTTAAAAAAACCACTGGCCCCAGCTTCAGATCCCTTATGTCTTCAGTCCCCATGACCACTTCAGTTACTCCAAGTATAAGGGTGACATCACCCACCATTCTTAGGGGAGGGCTGCAGTATAATGGTGACATCACCCACCATTCTTTGGGGGAGGGCTGCAGTATAATGGTGACATCACCCACCATTCTTTGGAGAGGGCTGCAGTATAATGGAGGGAGCCTAAGCCCTGGGTGTGATGTTCAACTGACACTACTTACGAGACCCTGGATAAATCACCTCAATTCTGTGTACCTCCAGTTTCCTCATCTATAAAATCTAGACAAAAATCTTATAAAAAAAGACAACACTTCTTCATGCATTGGTCTCCAGCAGCTGTTGTAGAAAAGCACTTTGAAAATCTTAAATCACTAGAAAAACAAGAATTATTCTTATCGCTCAGAATGACAGTTATCTTCAAGATCTTGAATTCATAATCTCCCTGTCTTCCACCTCTTCTTACCCTCTAACATTCCTGGTACTCCTGGCAAACCTGCTGTTCCTCCTCATCCAGTCAGCTAGTACCTAAAGGCGGCATAATATAGTCCATAGGAGACTAGACTTGGACTCAAGAAGACTTGAAATTAAAAACTGCCTCAGATACTCACTATCTTTTGTGACCCTGGACAAGTCATTTAACCTCCTCGTGCCTACATTTCTTGATCTGTAAAATGAGAGGGTTAAAACATAAGGTCCTTTCCAGCTCTACATCTATGACCCTACTACAAACTTTGATTCTTTCCTCTTCTCTCTACCACCCTGCTTCAGGTTTATTCACCTTCCCACTCAACTGGACCCCATGGGCAGCCATTTCAAGGATGGAATCATCAGTACCCTAGAATCCCTTCCCTGGGATATTCTCATCCAACCTCCTCCTTGCTCCCCTCCTTCAATGTTCTTTCTATCTACTATCCAAGAGTTTAAAAAAAGAAAAGCATCAACTAGTTCCACTGGGTTCCATGCTAGACCCTCAAGCTGAGTGCTCAGCATTGCATATCAGTTATTTTACTCATCAGTTGATTCATGGATACATTTCCCAGCTAAGTCAAGTCTACTCTTCCCCTGGATTCAACTGCCTCTCTAATTCTAGACAAGCAAGGAAAGCCATTGGGATCTCCCTCATGTTCTCTCCAAAATTTCTCTACATTCCGTATCTTCAGTCATTGAAGATGTTTAGTCTGGAGAAGAGACAACTGAAAAGAGACACTGTCTCTCTATTATGCTTGGCACCAAAGGACAGAGCAATAAGTAAAGACTGCAGAGGAAAATTTAGGTGTCATATAAGACAGTTTCCCAATAATTGGAACAAGACAAAAGCCACATGGGCTACCCAGGGAGCTTACTGCCTGAGTAGGTCTTTAAACTGAGGCTGGAGGATCATTTGGTTAGAGATGTAATGTTAGGAGGGATTATTATTGGGGTCTCTGTTAGCAACAACTCACATTTACATGAAGCCCGGAGATTGCACAAGACCTGGGCTTTGATCTCACCTTCTCCAATACTTCCTGGCTGAGTGAGCCCCAAGCCAAGACACCTCATCTATCTCAACCAGTTTCATCACTACAAAATGGGGCTATTAATGCCTTCATTGCCAAAATCACAGGGTTCTTGGGAAGGTCAGATGACAGAATGCATGTAAAGTACTTCAATCTGTGTGTTGGTGCAAAATAAAACTCCCAATCTGAGAGGAATTGTCTACTCCCTCAAACACCTCCGTAGAAATCTGAAAATACACCAGAAGGAATCCTAATAAGAGAAAATCCAAGAAAAGTCTTGATTCTTGGCACCTCCGTCTACTTTAGGACTTATAAAGCCTGCAGAGACTCTAAAAAAATACAAACCACGGTAGGCAGAGGAATAGCACACAAGCAGGCAAGAGCCACAGTGCTAAGGTCAAATCCAGGACCAGGCAGCCTGTTCTGTACCACAGCAAGATAGATGGCTAGACCAATACCCAGAGAGCCTATGCTCAATCCTGTCAGAACAGAGACAGCCAGAACCCCCTGTGGCAAAACCCCAGGAGGAGCTCACACCCCAGTCACAGAAGGCAAAAGAACTAAGCAGCAAGGGAAGCAGCATATGGGCTCCAAACAAGAGGTTGGTACTGGTGAAGTAAGGGGCCTGTCAGGGTCACAGCAAGGAATGAAGACTCACAGCAAGGAACTCCTGACTCACCCGACAAAACAGGCTAAATCCTATCAGAGAAAAAAAAGACCTTCAATAAAAATAAAGAATTTTCACAGTATTCCCGATGAAGAAAACAGAGCTAAGAAGAAGCTCTGAAATGGAAACAGAGTAAAGAGAAAAGCTAGAAAAGTAAAAACATTTAGTATTAAGAAGTTCACAGAGAATATTATGAGAAAGGCTTACAATCGACTAAGGGAAAAAGAAACAAACACCTTTTCAGAGTCCTGTCTTCAATGGTCCTAGAAGGAGCTAAACAGGATAGAGGGCCTAGAAGGAGGTTTTGTGCTGTTCTGACGGTTTTAAAGAGAAAAAAGAAGAGGGAGGAGATAGGGAAGAAAGGAAAAGGAAGGACTGACTCCTCAGCTAGCTAGCTAGGCAGCACACTGGATAACAAGGCCTCGGACCTGGAGACAGAGGGCTTGGGCTGAAATACTGAAGTAGAAATACTGAAGTAGTTACTACACGTGGCAAGTCACTTAACCTTTGTTGGCCTCAGTTCCCTCCACTGTAAAAGAGGACTAACACGAACACCTGCCTCCCAGGCTCTCAGCCACCAGCTGAGAGGATCACATAGGAACAATATCTATAAAGCACTTAGCCCAGGGCATGGCACACAATAGGCACTTAATAAATGCTCATTCCCTATATCTTCCAAATGCACAAGATGAAGAATATAAAAACATAAAGGAAAGAGAGGAGAAAGAGGCATCACATGAATCTCACTTTCATCTAAACAGAAAAAAATCATATATTCACACATATGCACAAAAGAGATTGGTGTAGAAATACATTAAACTCAATAGGGAAATAGGAAGGAATAGGAAAAGAACAGAGAGGTTAAGCGGGAAAAACAGGATGGCTGAGAAGAAGCGTAAGAATCTCACTCCAACGTGGGAGTGCAGAGTCCAAAGGAATTATGAAAGGGGAAAGGAGGAGAGAGGGTCAAGGAGTTAACATCTGTAATTATAATCAGGGGAAGGGGAAAAAAGAAGGGCAGAAGAACAAAGGGGGGAAGCAGACTGCTTCAGTTATATACCAGGGTTAAGCACATTCCTCTTTCACCACCACTTTCTTTGTAAAGAAAAGGTTTGGGGGCAAAGAGAGGAAAAAGTACAAGGGTGAAGGGAAATACACACTTAATCATAAATATAAATATGAATGGGATAAACTTACTCATAAATTGTAAAATGATATGAGAATGGATTACAAAGCAAACCTAACAATATAAATACTTAATATGTATGCACCAAATAACATAGCATGTAAATAAAGGAAAAGCTAATCAAGCTGAAAGGAAAAATAGACACTGGGTAACCTCAATGAATTCCTTTTGAGGGCTCAAGAAATTTAACAAAACAATCAGAAAGAAAGAATTTAAAGATGTGTATGTATATTTAGAATAGTTAAGCAGAATAAATCTCTGATGATTACTGAATAGAAACAGAAAGGAGTATACATATTCTCAGCTATGCATAGCACCTTTACAAGAATTTATAAGATAGCATTAGAATATTTTAAAACTTCACAAACACATGGAGAGAAGCAGAAATATTAAACACATTCTTTACTTATCACAATGCAATAAAAATTACATTCTATAAAGGGTCCTAAGAAAGGATTAAAATTCACTGTAGACTAAATAATCTAATCCTAAAGAATTGGTGGATGAAAGAACAAATCATGAAAATGAAAGAAAATTTAATCAAAGAAAATGACAATGAGAACATATACCAAAACTTTTAGGATAATAGTTAAAGTAGTCCTCAGGAGGAAATTTATATCTCTAAAAGCTTTCATCAACAAGAGAAAAAGAACAGTTGAATTGGTTATGAAATTAAACAAAACTAAAAAAACAAAAAAACAAATCAAAAAATCTCAACACTAAATGAGAAATTCTAAAAATAAAAAGGAGTGATTAACAATGCTAAAAGCAAAAAAAAAAAAAACAAAGAAACAAAAAAACCAACACACTGATAAATAAAACTAAGAGCTAGGATTACAATGGAGGGGAAAGCAGGGAGGTGAAAGGGAATGAGTCAACCTTACTCTCATTGGATTTTGCTTAAGGAGATAACAACACACATACTCAATTGCATCTTTCACCCTATAAAGTACTGGGGAAGGGGATAAGGGGGGGAGAAATAATGGGAAAATTGGGGGAAGGGATAATTAGAAGCAAATACTTTTAAAAAGGGATAGGGTCAAAGGAGAAAACAGAATGAACAGGGGGTGGGATAGGATGGAGGGAAATATAGTTATTCTTTCACAACATGACTACTATAAAAACGTTTTGCATAACTACACATGTATAACCTATAGTGAATTGCTTGTCTTCCCAGTGGGGTGAGTGAGGAGTGAAGAACGGAGAGAATCTGGAACTCAAAGTCTTCAAAACAAATGTTAAAAAATTGTTGTTAAACGCAACCAGAAAATAAGATATACAGGCAATGGGGTATAGAAATCCATCTTGTCCTACAAGAAAGGAAGATGGAAGGGGGTAAGGGGAGGGATGAGAGGGATATATGAGAGGGCAGACTGGGGGAAGGACTAAGCAGTATGGTTGCCATCTTGGGGTGGAGGGTAGGGGAGATATGGGGAGAAAATCTGGAACTCAAAATCTTGTGGAAATGAATCTTGAAAACTAAAAATAAATAAATTCTGAAAAAAAAAACCTAGGAGCTAGGGGCTTTTTAAAATGAATAAGATAAAGTTTGTTGTTTTGGTTTTTTTTTTAAGAGAAGAAAACCAAACTGTAAGCCATCAAAAATTAAAAAGGAAATTCACAACAATTTGAACATGAAATGTAAAAAAAAAAAAACTCCCTTGCCCAAACACATGCCAACAAAGCTAATAATTTAGGTGAAATGAATGCTTACAAAAAAATATAAAATACTAAGAGACTCAGAACAAGAAATAGATAATTTAAATAACACAAATTCAGGAAAATAAACTGAATTATGTATAAATGAATTCCTAAATGAAAAAAACCAGGACCAGATGAAACACATTTACAAGTGATTTCTAGCAAACATTCAAATAACAATTAATTCCAGTATTATGTAGACTATTTGCAAAAATAAGAAAAGGGATCTCACAGAACTGCCTCTATGATATAAATCTAATATTGACACCTAAATCAGAGAGACACAAAGTAAACTACATACCAATGTCCCTAATGAACATTAATACAAAAATGTAAATTGTTTTTTTAATTCCCATTTTAAAATGAGAAAATTGTAGCATAGGAAAGTTAAGTGATTTGCCTAGTGGTGAAATGGTGAAATCCAGAAATAGTATGTGAATCTCAAAATGGAACAGACTGCCTCAGACTTCCCTCGAGAGTTCTTTGGGCAAAGGCTAGTACCACTTGACATATGAACAGTAACAAGAATTTTGTTTTCAAGTACTGGTTGGTATAAATGTCTTCAAAGGTCCCTTCCAATTTAAAATTCTTTGATTCTTTAATCACATATTTCCTGATTCCAAATACAGTACCCTTTTTATTAGAACAAGCTTCAAGTGTAGGTTGGACTAAATAAGGTCCCTCCTATTAGATTCTGTACTTCATCCTTTCCTCTTCTCCACTGTTAAAATTATCATTCTTCCTTTCAATTAGAATATAGAAGAAAAAGCAATGAACTTGGATTCAAAAAGCCTGGGTTCAAATTTTTCCTCAATAATAACTAGTTGCAGGAAAAACAAAACCAATGAAGCCAAGAGTAGAAGGGAAGCAGGAAACTGAGCAAAAGTTTTTGCAGCAAGTTTCTCTGATAAAGGCTTAATTTTCTCAAAAACAGAAATGAATCAAATTTGTAAGAATATTACTCACTCCCCAATTGATAAATGATCACAGGATATGAAGAAGTTTTCAGATAAAGAAATCAAAGCTATCTAGTCACATGAATAAATGTTCTAAATCACTATTGCTCAGAGAAATGCAAATTAAAACATCTCACACCTATCAGATTGGCTAATAGGACAGAAAAGGGAAATGATAGATGTTGGAGGGGATGCAGAAAAATAGAATTGATCCAACTATTCTGAAGAACAGCCTAGAACTATACCCAAAAGGCTATAAAACAATACATACCCTTTGACCCAGAAATACCACTCAGTACTAGCTTTGTACCCCAGAGAGATTAAAGAAAAAGGAAAAGGATCTATATGTACAAAAACATTTATAGCAGCTCTTTTTGTGATGGCAAAGAATTGGAAACCAAGGGGATGCCTATCAATTGGGGAATGGCTGAGCAAATTGCGGTATATGATTGTGATGGAATACTACTGTGCTTTAAGAAATAGCAAGATGCTTTCAGAAAAACCTGGAAAGACTTACATGAACTAATAATAAAGAGAAATAAGCATAATCAGAAGTACAATGTACACAGTAATAGAGATACTGTTCAGTGATCAACTGTGAATGACTTTGCTATTCTCAGCGATACAATGATCCAAAACAACTCCAAAGAACTTATGGCAAAAAAATGGTAGCCACCTCCAGAGAAAGAACTGATGGCATATGAATACAGATTGAAGCATATTTTTTTTACTTTATTATTCTGGGGGATTTGGTCTGTGTTTTCTTTTGCAACGTGGCTAATATAGAAATATTTTGCAAAACTATATATGTGGAATCCATTTCAAATTGCCTTCTCAAGAAGGGAGAAGGGGAAAAAAGGAGAGAGAGAATTTGGAACTTAAATTTTTTTTAATGAAAAAAATTTTATTTACACGTAACAGACAAATAAAATCAAAATTTCCTAAAACCTTACTAGCTATGTGACTATGGGCAAATTATTAACCTTCTCTGTGTAGAAGTTTCCTCAACTGTAAGATAAGGATAGTAATATTTGCAATACTTACTTCACAGGGTTGTTATGAAGAAAGCTCTTTGTAAATAGATTATTATCAATTATCTTCTCTCTCACACCATTTTGCTTTCCTCCTAGCTCCTACCACTTTGCCTCTATTTCCTCAGTGCACTTGAATAAACTTTTGCAGAGCAAATGAAGGCATGCCACAAACACAAGTCTCCCCCGTCCTAAAACAAAACTTCCTTCTATGTCATGTTAGTTTCCCCTTCCTTTCATTGCTAAATCTATCCTCTACATCTCTGGCCTCCTTGCCTCGCACTGAAACTCCCAAGCCAAATTCAATGGCCTTTCCCTTTGGATATTTCTGCATCCCTGGGCATTGTGTCTCTATCTGGCAACTGTCCCCTTTTCATTCCCATTGCCACTACCTTAATTGTTCATCTGAATTTTCTCCTAACTGGTCTTTCTGCCTCAAGTTTCTCAGACCTACAAAACACCCTACACTCTACCAAAGTAATCTAACTAAACACACACACACACACACACACACACTCTCTCTCTCTCTCTCTCTCTCTCTCTCTCTCTCTCCAAGGTTCTCCACTACTTAAAGAAATAATTCTAAATTTGTTAGCCTAATATTCACCACCAGGACCATCTGCCTTATCTGGAAGATCTTATCTCCCATTACTTCCCTTCACACACCCCATGATCCAGCCAAGCTTGCCAGAACAGATGATAATGATAACGATGGCGATGACAGCTAGCATTTATAAAGCTATTTTTAGGTTTGCATCACTGTTTTAATACTTTAGCTCATACATACCGTCCTCTATACCAACTTCTCTCATGCTCCGGTGGAATCTCTGCCCATCAAAATCATTCCCATCACCCCAACCCCTCTCCCCACTCAACCTTAGCCTACCCAAAAGTAAAACTCTACAGTTTTGGCCTTCCTATTGTGATAGCCTTCCTATTACAATCATCAACTTCTTTTGTGTGCATGCTTTACATCTGAAAGCCTCTGGACCACAGGAACTGTGTCTTGTTCATCAATGCATCTTATCGCCTACAAAGCAGATGCTCCATAAACATTATATCTGTGTTCTAACTCATCTGAAATCTGGGATTCTTCATTTCTTCTGTCACTAGGAACTCCCTGAGCTCCAATCTCTTCTATCTCTACTGGCTCCTTCCCTTCTAAATCTATTCTACCTTAAAAATTCTTGGCTTTGCAGCTTCTTCTAATTATCACTTCATTCCTCTCCTTTTCAATGAGAAAAGTCTTCACTGCCCCACTCTCCATCCCTACTGCAACCTGGCTTCCATCTACTGAGGCAGCTCTCTTCTCAGTCACTAAATGACTTCCTCTTAATCAAACGCCAGGGTCTTTCATCAGTTCTGATCTTCCTGGATATCTCTGGGTCATCTCATACTTGACCTCTTCCTTCCTGAAGCTCTCCTCCACCTTCTATCCATCACACCGTACTAATCTCACCCTTTCTTCCTACTTCTGTCATTCTGCCAGCTTCTCAGGCTCCTCTGCTTCCTCTTCTTAAACATGGCCACGCTGGAAGGCCAGCATAGGGGCCTCGGCTGTTTTCTCTTGACAAGTCTCTCTCACTCCAGACACTGTCCATATTCATTATCATCCCTATGTTACTGCTAATGCTGCTCCCCTCATCAACTACCCAATCCCACCTTGGCTTTTCTCGCCTCTAAAATTATAATGAATTTATTATGTTTACCGTACAATTTAGCACTTGACTATCTGATTTCTTGTTGTCTTCCTACTTCTTCCAAGATGTGCCTCCTCAAAAATACTGTAAACTTTAGAAACAAAAAACGCATTTCAGATACTACTCTATCACTCACAGCGCTAACATAATGATGAACGTTAGTAGGTGTTCAACAATTAATTCCTGACTACCAAATCTCTCACAGGAGGCAGAAAGCAAACTAGCAAAGGCTATCTGCCAAAAAAAAATCACACAATAATGCACTTTTGCAAAAGAAGCATGACTAAACTTCACTGTTAAGGCCAGAAAAAAAATCTTGAATGATCAACATTCAGAGTCAATCCTCAATTACCTTCATCAAAGGAGAGAAGAAACAAAGCAATCAAAAAACAAAATTATTCAAAATTGTTTATATTTTGCTTCAGAATGCTTTTACCAATTTAAGCACTCTATAACCACTTTCCTTCAGGACCAGGTCAATTAACAAGGAGCCTGAGTTGTGGGAGAGCAGAGGCTACAGATAATCAATATAGTGAATAAATAACAAGCAATTGTGAAAGTATTTGTTTCTCGTCCTAATTTGCCTAACAACAGCCCACATCTCTCATACTAATTTGCCTATCAACAGCCCACACCTCAACCCCAATGGAAAAAAAAAGAGAATGCTCCCCCAAATCCATTACTCTGTTACATAGCAAGCTACAAGGTTTTCAGACCTCAAACCCCAACTCTCCTTAAAGACAAGAGGTAAATATCACTCTCCTTAGAGTATGCCTCCCAAGAAAGCTGCCAGATTTTGTTCAGTATAAACACAGATGCTTTCTCAATGCCAACTTTGCCAAACATTATAAACCTCTTTTTTCGTATCATCCTTGAACTGGCTAAGAAGGGACTGACACCTTAAGGCAGCTCGGTGGCACAAAGAATAGAATAGCAGCCCTGGAGTCAAGAGATCCTGAGTTCAAATATGACCTCAGACTTGACACTTACTGTGTGACCTTGGGTAAGTGATTTAACCCCAAATGCTCTGCCTTCCCCCCTCAAAAAAAAGAGGGGGGCCTGACAATCATTTCTCAAATATACACAGAGAGAACTGAGTTAAATTTGTAAGGATACAAGACATTCCCCAACTGATAAATGGTCAAAAGACATAAACAGAAGTTTTCTGATGAAGAAATTAAAGCTATCCATAGTCATAAAAAAAATGCTCTAAATCACTATTGATTAGAAAAATGCAAATTAAAACAACTCTGAGGTAACACTTCACACTTATCAGACTGGTTAACATGACAGAAAAGGAAACCGACAAATGCTGGAGAAGATGTGGGAAAACTGGGACACTCATGCATTGTTAGTAGAGTTGTGAACTGCTCCGACTGTTCTGGAGAGCGATCTGGAACTATTGGAGTTATGCCCAAAGGGCAATCGAACTGAGCACACACTTTGATTCAGCAATATGTTTAGGTCTGTATGCCAGAGAGCTCAAAAAATGAAGGGAAAAGGATCTACATGCACACAAATATTTATAGCAGCTTTTTATGTGACGGCAAAGAACTGAAAATTGAGGGGATGCCCATCAATTGCAGAATGACTGAACAAGTTGTGGTATATGAATGTAACAAAATACTATTGTGCTATAAAAAATGGTGAGCAGGCTGATTTCAGGAAAACGTGAAAAGACCCACATGAACTGATGCTGAGTGAAGAGAGCAGAAATCATTGTACACAGTAATAGCAATACTGTGTGATGATCAACTATGAATAACTGAGCTCCTCTCAGCAATACAATGATCCAAGACAATTCTAAAAGACTCATGAGAGAAAATGCTATTCATAGAGAAAGAACTATGGAGTCTGAATGCAGATTGAAGTTTACTATTTTCATTTTTTTTGTTTTTTTGTAGCTTTTCCCCTTTGTTCTTTTTCGTCTTTCACAACATGAGTAATGTGGAAATATGCTTATGTGATTGCACACATCTAAACTATATCTGACTGCTTGCCATCTTGGGTAGGGGAGAGGAAGAGAGAGAGGAAGAAAAAATGTAAAACTCAAAATTTTATTAAAAAAAAAAAAGAATGTTGAAAACTATCTTTACATATAATTGGAAATAATAAAATACTATTTACAAAAAAAAAACCCTACACAGCCTACTCCATGGGGTTGTTGACAATGTTATGCCACATTAAGGCACTTGCAAAATGTTTTTTAAAAAACAGAAGAAACGTCTGGCAAACTTCAACTAATGTCACTAAGGAATAGTTAAGCCATATATTTCTAAAACAATTTCAAAAGTGATTGTCACCTAGTTCTGCAAGAAATTCTCCAAGCTCAGCACAGAGAACCAACAATTCTCACAGAGTGAGTTAAAGTTTACAAAACACTTTTTTCACAACGATCCTAAGAGGAAGTACAAATACTATAATCATCATTTTACAGACTGGGAACCTCAGATTCAAGGGGAAGAAGAGACTTGCCTATGGTTTCAGTAACTTTAGAAGGAGGATTCAAACCCTGGGCTCCTCCCTTCAAGCTCAGCTCTCCTTCTGCTACAAGGCAGAAACAGGAGCCATAAGGACCCCTCCTTGATACCAGAAAAACCAAGGATCTTCCCAGAAAACATGAGAAGGGCCATTCTCATTTTTTGAGGCAATTATAATTATTCAAAGGGAGGTAGTACATTAAGATTTGTAAAATGTTCCCTTACAGAAACCATGCAAAGGCTTACAGGGTCTATTTCAAGCCTCCCTCCAGTCCTCTATGTCTTTGTAACAGCTACATACACCGATCAGTTTAATATGTGGACTTAGGTTTTAACATTACTTTTCCATGGGACTTAGATTTTAACATTACTTTTCCATCTTTCAAGTTAACATGCCATGTGTTTTTTCTCTTTCCCATCTTTCTTCTCTAATTTTCTCCCAATCTCTTCTTTTGTTGCTCAGTTGTTTTTCCCACATAGAACTTGGTAGGAAGACTTTACATCAACAAAATTAATGACCTCTCATAGAGTGACTGACAACTCTCCTTACCTTAAGAACAACTACATATTCCAATAGCATCAACTTCCTCTACAACAAACTCCATGAAGGTCTAGAGCTTTCTCAGGACCCAAACATCTGTCACTGACAAAAGCCAAACCCTTGGTTGGCAGCTGCCTCTCTCCATCACTCCTGCTTTTAGTTACTCTTTCCAGTGACTCAACAGGAAGGTATTCAGAGTAAAGGAGAAATAGAGTCCTTTAGACAAGGCTTTTCCTCCACCCACAGCCCCCAAAATATAGTTCTTTGCCACATGATCCAACAGTTTCCCATCCAAATTGCCACTCCCGTCTGTATGAGGTCATCAGTTAACAAAGAACAAGAAGCTGGAGAAGCATCTTTCTGCTAGAGAAGAAAAGATGAGCCAAAAAAATCCCAGACTATTCTACTGAAAAGCAATTAGGGGCCCTTCTTACCTGCCACAGAAAAAAGCAACCACTACAAGCCCCTTCCAGAGAGATACACATTAAACAGGAGAAGGTCAGAAAGAAAGTTAAAACCTGGGGTGGGTAGGTGAATAGAGCACCTACCCAGGAGCCAGGAAGACCTGAGTTCAAATCTGACCTCAGACACTTAGCTCTTACTAGCCATGTGACCTTGGGCAAGTCACTTAACTCCAATTGCCCTGCCTTCCCCTCACAAAAAAGTAAAAATTTTAAAAAAGAAAGTTAAAACCCTCATCTCAGAACATATCTCAGAACCAGCTTGGTAACTGGAAATGAGAAGATTCAGGGAATACATGATAGCTGTCTTCAAGCATCTGAATTGCATTCACGTCAAAAATTCATGTCAAAAATGTTCTGATTAGTCACAGAGGAACAATGGCAGAAGTAGCAAAGAGACCAATATGGGCTTGACGTAAGGAAAAATCTCCTGGTCATTAGAACTGTCCAGTGCCTTAGGATATATTAGGTCCTCTCCAAAGGAGGTTTTCAATAAAATGCTGGATAACCTCTTGGTGGGTATGACCTAAGAAAGAATTCTTGTTCAGAGACAAGATGGCCTCTAAAGTCCCTTCCAACTCTCATTCAAAGGTAAGTTGTCTTTGTACTAGAGTCCCTATAGCCACTATTTCCCACAATCTTTTCCCAGTCAATCAGAAAGTACTATAAAAGCATGCTATAAACTTGAACAATGTATTAAGTTTTAATTAAGTACTTTTATGCTTTGTTTATGGTCAGCACCATTAGGCACTTTAGGTCATAAAAAAAAAAACATGATCAGTATCTACATGAAACTTACAATTTAACTGGGAAGAACAAACTCTCTGTGACAAAGAGTAAAAAAAGCATAAAATGAGTACAACATAGGGGAAAGAATGGTGACGACATAATGTGACGGAAATAAACAAGAACTCTGCATTTCCATACCATCTCCACTACTAAAAATTGTAGTTGAATGAATTCCACCTGTCGTCTCTAGGCCTCAGATGCCTCACAGTAAAGTGGAGATAAGGCCACAGAGTCAACTCTTAAGGTCCATTCCAACTCTTAAAACATGGGACCACATGGTGTGGATGAGCACAAAAGGAATGAGGAGAAAGATCACACACTTGTGAGCAGGGTTGGCTAGGGAAAGGCTCAAAGGCCTGGTAGAATTGGTGGAGCTTTGATGAATGGATAAAATAAGGCTAGAGAAAGAGTAGAGGATAGGACTCATGCTGGTTCTTCAAAGCCAGTCCCCCAGAAATACCACTGAAGAAATCATAAACAGTACAATGAAGTGGCTCGAGGATCCAGCTGGGAGTCAGGAAGGTCTAAATCCCAATCCCACCTTTGACAAAAACAACTCTTGTTAGTCAACATTTATGCAAGACATTCAGGGCTTGAATGGGTGTTTCCTCTGTGAAACCAAGGGAATAAATGCAGGGCCTCCCTCACAGAGCTGGTATGGGTCTCAAGTGATACCTTGTATAAAGAAAGCACACAGAAAACTTCTAACAGCTATAAAAGTTTCAGTTGTCATCAGGCTAGAAAGTGTTTAACCTGGAAGAAATTAATCAACTCTCCACAGGAAGGTTGAGCAAAATGTGTTGAAAGAGCTTTTTAACACAAAACTCTAAAATTCTCTTTTTAGTCAATAGTATAGACTTGTGGATAAAATCAATAAAACTCCATAGCAAGATACAAACATAAATATTCTATAGTTGCACAAACTGGTCATCACTTTTTGCTTCTTGGTAATATAAATCAGAGATAAAATGTGCAAATATGTTGGTAGTTAGGCTACTGTCTAATAGCACAAGGCAAATTATCACCAGTTTTTGGTATTAATAAAAGTACAGTTAAGAAAATTAACTTTTTTTCCTTCAAAACAAACCACTAATCAAATTCTTCATTTAAGTTTTTTCAAGTGTCCTTAACTGGCATTCTGCAAAACCACAGATTAACCCTAACAGAGAGGCTTTAACAAAGCTGAAGCCACAGTGGAGGGCACTGATCTGGCCAGGCAAAAACTTTATGCTGCCCTCCTCCAAGTGGCACAACCCTGCAAACCAGCTACAGATATGGTTTCTAAGCAACACTCAAAAACAAACCAACACCAACCATCATATGAGTCACCTCCAGACCGTCTCACTTTGCCTACCAACTCTATCTGGCACAAATACTTCCTCTGAGAGAGTTCAGGAAGCAGCCTCAACTTGAAACAACTAGGAATTTGTCAAAGGTCAGACCAAAAGTACCATCACCAAACTGTACGATGTACCAATACCAAAAAAACACTCCACCATGGAGGAGAAGGAATCAAACAGAGAAGACAATAAAATTCTACAAGAGAAAACTGAAGTACTCTCCACAATAGCTCTGATAAACACATTTGTATCCTTATCTTAAAGAATCACAGCAGGCCAGAAATGAAAGGGGCAACAGCGCAGATTTTCAAAGAAATACAAATCCAATTCCCAGTCAAGTGTCTGGGTCTTATCAGTGCACCGGAAACATCATAGAACTCTAGGTCAAATTTAGCACAGGCACATTAGATATGGGATGTTAAGATCCCATATATCCAAAAGTCCATTAAATACAGCCCACCTCTCTGTCCTCACCCACTCCACAGCAACTCCAGAGAGTCATCAAGCTGCCCTGAGTAGTCTGTCTCATCTCATGACTAATATATGGGAACTACATGACCCAACATCTCCTCCTTCCTTCTCCATCAAGCAGATGAAGCATATACCTTTTTCCTCTGTCTTTAACAAGGGTATAAGTAGTAAGTTACAGGCTCATGTGTGTATATCTGTCTTTCTCTCTTTCTCATTCATTTACATACATATACACACACACACATTGTACACTACAACTCCTTCCTTCCTTCTCTCTTCCTCAGCTAACCCAGGAAAAATCTCTCCCTCTCTTTGTCTCATTTACAAAATAAGTGATCACCAGGGCTAAACATAAGAAAGGTGGCAGTAATATGAGTCCATTATAGGAAAGAAAAAGTTTTAAATTTTTATTGATAGCCTTTGTCTTTATAATCCACCTCATCTCAGAAAATATACCTTTCCCCTCCCCTAAAAAGTGAGATATCCCTTGTAACAAAACAGAAAAGAGAAAAAAATGGTACAGGAAAACTAAACAACACATTAACAGAGTATGACGTCAAAGTACTGTGCTGCCCTCACCGTCCACCATCTCTGGAAAGGAAAAAAAGGAATGAAGAAGCAAAGAAGGGAGGAATGAAAAGGAAGAATATTTTCTCTTCTGTGTGGTCATTATAAATACAAGAATTCAGTTTCATTTGTTTTGGTTCTTGCTATACTAGAGATATTGCTTCCATAATTCTATTTACTTCACTCTGCATCAGTTCACATAAGTCTTCTCATGAAAAAGTCATAAATTTTAAATTAAATTTGAAGGCAATGAATGTGGAGTAAAAAAAGTCTTGTTTTGAACCCTTGTTTTAAGTGTTTGACACTTGAACAAGTCCCTTTACTTTTCTAGGTTTCAGTTTCCCCACTTAAAATAGGGCACCACTGACCACTATATCTTATGATTTCATGGTCTATGTCACCAAACCCTCATAATCAACCTGGAAACACCTTTGAATACCCAGAAATTCCCTCTGGATTCTCTTTACAAAATTTTGATCTACCTCTTAACTGTCCTCTAATTAAACCTGCTTTTCCTTAACCACCAGTATATGCAAGATAAGTAAAATTCTATGATTTCACTTGTATGTATTTCTTCCACCAAAGTTGATTCCAATTCCTCCGTTCCTCAGCAGATAGCTTCACAAGTTGTTACAGCAAAAAACACTCCCTATCAATGGCCTTAGCTGAATCTCTCAAAACTAAACTAGACTGGTTCTTAGATGACAGTCATTTGTCACTAGACCCACATTAAAATCCTTTCTAGGCAGACAGGCTCTTCCAGAGCTTGTACTTCACTGGCCTTGCCTTTAAGAACCCAGGGTCACCTTCAGCCATGATGAGACATGGAAGTAAGCCTTTAGTAGAAGAATTACTAGTATTGAAACAAATAAAATTTTTTACAACTGTCCACTGAAAAACTATCTCAGCTATATTGAATTAAACAGATTTTTGCAAACTAGTCTGAAAACCTAACCAGCTGGGGATCCAAATACTGACTCTCAGTTATGTGACCTTTGTGGGGCACAGAACTCCTTCAAGATTTAGTTTCTTCACCTGTAAAATGGGAATAATGGTATTTATTCAGCCTCCCTCACCTAGTTGTTGTAAGAATCAATTAAGATAACTATAAAATGCCTTGTAATTATAAATAATGACATAACTTTTAATAACTCTTACTAAAAACATTGTTTCTACAGAAATGAGCTTGAAGCTTTTATGACACAAGTCACTGGCAGGTAAGAGCAATGTATACTGTCTCTGACCAGGCATGGCACCAAGATATGTTTTCATGGGAGAAGACAATAGCCTTTTGGTGACAGCAACCTAAGAGGTTACAAGTTTGTTCCCAAACTTCTTCTTCACTGCCATAAACAGATGAACTTATCGAAATGCTTCTGGGCCAGGCTGTGTTTTCAGCCTGCACCCCAGTCCCAACTGCGTCACTAACCTAAGAGTTTTCTTGGGCAAGTACTTCATCTCTGGCCCCCAATTTCTTCATATATAAAATTAAGAGACTATGAGTCAGATTACCTCAAAGGTCTCTTACAGTTTTAGAAGCCTACACTTGTGCCATTTACTCCCCTCTGTGTAAAGAAGCCTCTTCTATTCCAAATGTTATGGGACACTTACTACTTCTGATAGTATAGAAACAGATAAAGGAGTCAATTTATCTTATGCATACCTTCACGGTATTACAGACTTCAATCTTTAAGTAACTTACCTCTATTATTTTCATGGAGCCTGGTTTCAATGACCACCACTGTAAGCTGTTTTACAAACTCCCACTTGAAGATTTCCAGTTGTTACTATAAACTCATTCAAGAAGACAGAACACTCAGAGACCACAGGTTCTCCAAATATCAGTCCTAGAGAGGCCTGATCTTCTCAGATTTGCAAAACTCAGTGCCTCACAAAGCAGTTCCTACTTCTGAGCAGCGGCTGGACCACCAAGTCAGAATGAGAAAAGCCCTGTCCTTGGTGCTGGCTAGGTCTACCTGGACTTTCCTCCCAAATATACAACTTGGATGAGATCACTGTAATTAGGAAAGCCCAACTCTGCTAATGTTACTCCTCTACTCAAAAACCTTAAATAGTTTTCCCGTGCTTACAAAATAAAGTCTACAAACCTGATAACAATGTGAGTTCAACCTGTTCATCCAGCCTCCCTCCTCATCCAAACCAAATGAGACTATTCTCCACTCTTCTCTCGCTACCTCCTGTCTTCATGTCTTTATTCATGATTTCTCCTATGCACCAAATAGACTCCCTAGACCATTTTCACATTCTGAAATTTCTCTCTTCGACACCCAGCTGAGCTGCTGCCTCCATCATGAAGCTTTCCCTCACCAACCCCATAACCAATGAAGTAAAGGTGATTTTATCTTCCTCTGATTTTTCATAACACTGCAAATTTACCTCACTTTGCCTTATGACAATTATTTGTGTGGCTGTGCTTCCCCATTTCAATTTTAAGTCTGAAAGAGTGGCATAAGTCATAATAAATCTTGGTATTTATTCCTTGTGCCCTGCAAATATTAGGCACTTAATACAGCCTTAGTGAATAGATGGATTTATGCACAAAAGAGAATTTACTCATTAGCTGTGATAGCTTCCAGAATGAGATGATCACTTACAAATAAACAGTAAGAAACATTTTTAAAGTAGTTCAATTTGAAAAGAATAAGCCCCTGAAGAACCATGCACAAGAGAGACTTCATAGAAAAAGGTCTGCTTCATCAAAGAATTGGAAATTTAGGACATGTCTGTCCATCAATTGGGGAATGGCTGAACAAGTTGTGATATATGAATGTAAAAGAATACTATACTATAAGAAACAGTGAGCAGGGAAATTTCAGAAAAACCTGGAAAGACTTACATGAACTGATGCTAAGTAAAGTGTGTAGAACCAGGAGGTCATTGTACATAGTAACAGCAATACTGTATGTTAATCAAGTATGATTGACTTAGCTCTTCTCAGCAATACAATGATCCAAGAAAATTCCAAAAGACTCATGATGGAAAATGCTGTCCACATTCAGAGAAAGAACTGTGGAGTCTGAATGCAGATTGAAGCATATTATGTTCACTTTTTTTTGTTTTTTCTTTCTCATGGTTGTTCCCTTTTGTTCTGATTCTTCTTTTACAAATGACTAATGTGGAAATGTTTACTATGATTGTATATGTATAAACTATATCTTATTGCTTGCTGTCTTGGGGAGGAGAGAAGGGAGAGAGAAAAAATTTGGAACTCAAAATCTTATAAAAGTGAATATTGAAAACTAAAAAAAAAAAAAGGGTCACCTCTTATGCTAGAAGTCTAAAACCTGACAGAAGTCTAAGACCTGATAGAAAAGAAACTGTTCTAAAGCAAATAAAGTATGGTTAAGAATTGAAGGCGGCTACGTGGTGCAATGAATAGAGCACAGCCCTGGAGTTAGGAGGACCCGAGTTCAAATCCAGCCTCAGACACTTAACGCTTGCTAGCCCTATGACCCTGGACAAGTCACTTAATCCCAACTCCCCTCCCTTCCCCCCTCCAAAAAGAAAAGAGAACAGATATCAGAGGGAAGAGACTTGAAATCTAGCCCTAATTCTGCCCCTAATTAGAGAGACGGCCTGAAAGAGGTAGGAGCCTGAACTAAATAATCTTTGAGGTTCCTTCAAACTAACCCGAAGCTCATTCCCCCAGCTACCAACCTAAGTTCCCACAGACACACATACCAAAGAGAAGTTCACACAAACCAAGTTTCTTGTCCCAATTTGTTGCCAACCACCTTTTCTTTACCTCTTTGCTTCCTCTAGGTGACAAAGGTACTCATAAGCCACATTCTGACGTCTCCTCTCATCCATCTCCTCTGCAGTGAGTCTTTCATTATCCAAGACAGCTATAAAATAAGAGAAATTATGTAAAAACAGAAATCTGTAGCTTTCATAAGAGATGTAAAGAAAGCCAGATGAGTAGGCCCTGCCTCAGTCTGGTAACTTCCCACTCCCCTTGGCAACAAGTGTTGCCAGGTATAATATAATGACCTTATTCATGCAAGAACTTTGGGCCCCACTTATATTATTTTTATCAAAATAGAGTAACATAGGCATCTCTCTAACTTTGCATTTTACTGGTTTTGATTAACTTTTATCCAAAGCTGCCTAATATATAAGAATCTTATTTGCAGTGCATAACTTGAAACTAAAACCCCTACATCATCAAAAAGCATGGCCTCTTTCAAAAAAAAAAAAAAGGGGAACTGGGCTGGGTCTCCCCTTTCCCCTGTAGAACAAATAATGTCCAAAACCCTAGGAAAAGAGAATTACTTGACAGATGGAATAAGGAGCAAGTTCCTTCCCTCCATTTCCACTTCGTTACTTTCAAGATCCTGGTGAAAAGAAAACTATTGCCCTTCAAAGACTCAGTACATTTTAGAAGCAAGCTTGGATGTGAGAGCTCTGAGAAGGCACCTCCCAACTTCCCCCCTTTGCAGAAAAGGGGGGACGCTATGGAGCTGAACACTGCAGGTAACATAAAACTCTCCTAATATGTTGGCTAGTTTTGCTGAACTGTTTTTTCCCTGGCTGTGTTATTCTTTGGCTCTGAAGCAGAAATGGGACACACTGGGAAATCTAGATGAGGTAAAGAGAAATCAATAACTTTTTATTTTTCCTAAAGACTTAAGGATCACACAACACAGACAGCTCATGTGATCTGGAGATCATCTCCTTCCATTCTCTCGTTTTAGGAAACAGAGGCCTAAGAAAAGGCCACTTGCCTAGGGTCCCACAGCTGGGGGGGGGGGGGAACCACACAAGGTGCCCAGGTCTCTGAACTCCAAGGGTTCAGGGCGCTTCCCATCAGCTCTCGCTCCTCTTAATGAGGGATTCTCGTTCTTCCTGGTGTTAGGGGCTCCTACGGCACTCTGGGGAGGCCTATGGGCACCCTTTTCTAACTGCTTTTAAGTGTATAACACACAAGAGACTACAAAGGGTATGAATTCATTCAAACATTCAGCAAGCTCGTTTAAAAACACACGCATGGACCTGTGCTCTTCTGCTGCATCTAGGAAGAGCTCTAGCTCTGCTTCGGTCAGGGGTCCGTCCCCAAAGCCCGGGGGGCTTTCCGGGGTCCCAACGCCCCGATCTGGAGGATGCCAGGGGAGGCACTTCCGCGGCCTTTCGGTGCAGCCCAGCGTGGGGCAGAGGGGATCGGACCTGCCCAGGGTGCCGGTGCCCTGGGCCACGCCGCTCTCGGCCTCCGGACCCCCGGAGGACGGGGGCGCGGCAGAAAGGCGGCGGTGCCTTCCCTCCGGGGGGGGGGGGGGGGTGGGG
>CM053598.1:32429119-32449272 GCA_028646575.1 Pseudocheirus occidentalis | reverse complement strand
AACCCCGGCCTTCTTGGCTTCAAGTCTAATTTATCCATTTATTACTGTCTTTCGCAGACTGAAAGACAATGCAAAATGCTGAATGGTTAAGTTAAAACTGACTTTGCTCATTTAGATAATGAATCTATTGCTAGCAAATATTAAACTGTTGGTAATTCAGCCAGGATGGAGGAGTGAAGCTTCCTAAGTCCTAAATATGAACAAAGTTCTCCTTCTTGGGCTTTTTCTTCATTCCTCACCTGTGTGAGCTCCTCTCAGGATTGCCCCCTCCTCCAAGTTCTGGAGATTCAGGACCCATGGTTCTTCTTTCTGCTCAAGTTGGGATATCACAGTGGGTCTGGAAATCCTGTTCAAGAAAAAAGACACGAATCATTGGTTTTGTGCCCCAGACTCAGGCCTTGTTTCTTTCTCCGTCAGATAAACTAAACTGCTAAAGGGGGATGATGTCTGTGGCTTCTCCCAGTCCAAATGAAGAAAGGACGGACCAATATAACAAGGTGAAGACAGTTCTACTTCTTAAGGAATAGAACTTAGGTACGAGTGAAAGTTCTAGCATGGAGGTTTTACTTGTGCCCATGGAAGAGGTAGCATGATTGTCACCCCCAGGACAGACTCTGGCCTGGGCAGTGATTATTGTTTGGTTTCTGGATTTTCTCTGTAAGGGGAAGAGCTACAAAGATGGGGAGATGGGGGAATTAAAAGTCAACAACTCACACAAAATCTGGGAGTCAACGACCAGTATCCCTAAACCACTTAGGGGAACAGATCTTCTAAGTGCATTTAACCTTTGACTCTAAAGGGAAAATGGAAATCCTTACCCATTGAGAGCCCATTCTTCTAACCCTGTTGGATGGCAAGCCTGGAGAGGATTCTCCGGGCAGGGTCCAGACAACCCGCTCCTCCCAGATGTGCCCAGCCACATCATCCAGTGTCATCAATCTCTAAAACAAGAGATTTGAACTTAGTATCTGCTTCTTCCTGGATAATGACTCAGTCACAGACTTTTAGACCTACAATGGATCTTGAGAGAACACTCGGTCTAACCCTCTCATTTTGAAGAAGAAACAGGGGAAACCACTTGTTCAGTAGCCCATAGAAAGTGACAAAGCTGGGACCAGAACCCAGGTTTCCTAATGCCAAGTCCTGTCCCTTTTCCAGCTTGGACAGCTGCTGAGTAGCATAGTAGAGAGGAACATAGTAGATAGAGCACTGGAGAACTGAGTTCAAATGTGACCAGAGATTTACTAGTTGTGTGACCCTGGGCAAGTCACTTAACCTGTCTGCTTCACTTTGCTCATCTGTAAAACAGGGATAATGACAGCCCTTACTTCACAGGGTTTTGAGGCTCAAATGAGGTAATATTTGTAAACCACTTAGCACAGTTTCTAGCATATAGCAGGTGCTACATAAATGCTAGCGATCATTAATATTATTATTATTTTCCAACACCTTGTATAAGTTGTTTTCTGACATGCAGTGCTACTCATGCCATGGGTGTGATGGGAGTAGCACCAATCACCTTTTGTGGTACAGAGTTAATTTGATAAGGTCTCAAATGTTTATTCCATTAAAGGTATGACTCCACGTTCCCTAGCCTTAACTGCTAGAGATTTTTCACCATAAATTTTTCCTTGCCCAACTTCCTCATCACTGCAAAAGGCTCCAGATTTACCCCAGCACAGAATTTGAACAGCTGTTAATAAGAATTCTGTAGAGAACAATTGTATTAGATTTTTTAAAACAGGGACTATCTTAATTTTCTTATTTGTATCTTCAGTATTTAGCACAGTACTTGATGCATATGAAAGGCTTAATAAACAATTTTTCATTCTTTTATTTATGGGGAAATCTTAATTTCAAGAAAATCTTTTATTCTGTCTCACTATATACTCATCTATGAGCTAGGAAAACATAGTTTTAACTGCATAATTACTATTATGTCAATGATTTCCATATAAACTTACTCTAAACATATGCCCAAAGGATCATCAATGGTTTGGTATCTATCTGCAGGGACAAATCCAGCGGCGTTCCAAATGGAATCTTCCCAGAGAATCATTCTATTCTATAGCTTTACTGATGTCAGGAATTTAAAGTCATCTTTATACACTGACAAAATGATCTTTAAAAAAAGGAAAATGGCAAAATTCAGTGGAGGGAAACTAGAAAGTTCGTTTAGGGACAAAACTCAGCCAATGATGGGGATAAGTCTAGTAGAGACAGAACAAAAGTTATTTTAGGGAAAACAAAATGCTTTAGGGATTCACAGCTGTCTAATAGTTGAATCTGTCATTCAAAATAACAAGTATTTACAAAATTATGTGGGGCAATACAAACAAGTCTAAAGATGGTCCCTGCCTTCAAAGAGTTTACATAGGAACATGGTCCACGTGACCACAAGAAGGCTGCATGGGGCAGGAAGCAATAAAAGTTGGAGAAAGTCAACCTGGGTGTGAATCTTGTCTCCTTTCATTAGCCCTGTGACCTCTGGTTTCTCTCTCCCTCCCTCCTTTTAAAAATGAGGGTGGTTCCAAAATAAAACAAAATAAAAAATGATGGGGCTGTATTAGCTAGTCTAGAGTCCTTTCTAGCCCTAGATCTACTATTCAACTCTTGAGCAGATTATAATCATAACATTAACTCCTAATATATCCATAAACTGACACGTGTTTTTCTCATCTAGATGTTATAGAGCAGGAGTTTTTAACTTGGGGTAATGGATGACCCCTCCCCCCCCACAGCGGATAGATTTTAAGGAAGTGAGGAATTTGAATTGGAAAAAATAATATCTTTATTTCAACACATATAATCGGTTTCCTTTGTAATTCTACAATTTTTATTTTATGCATTTAAAAACATTATTCTGAGAAAGGGTCCATAGGTTTCACCCAACTGCCCAGACAGTCCAGGACACAAAACAAGGTTAAGCTCCGAGCCCATCACAGGTGTGTGCTGAGGCTCCATCCTGTGCTTTTTTTTTTTAGCTCCCATAAACTATCTCTATGCAGAAGGCTCCGGATCCTTTCTGAGCTTCTGTCTGTCCACTTGACATTTTCCCCTAAATATCCCATAGGCATCTTAAAGTCAACATGATCCAAACAGAATTCGCTATCTTCCCCTCTAATCCCAACCTTCCCTGACTTACCTATTTCTATCAAGAGTACCACTATTCTTTTTCAAAATATTTAATTTTTATTAAGTTAATCATTGAACAAAAAAATTACAGAAAATTAGAAATAAAAGATTCCACATAAAACTGTACATGTCTGTTATGGGCAATTTTTTAAAGTGCATATTAAATTTAAATGGTAAATTTTTTTGTTGGTTCTGGGTACCCTTCTCAACTTTTTTTTTTTGATCTGTAAACTCCAAAAAATGTTTCATTGAGGCTTTTTTAAAAAAACAAAAACAAAAAAAATCTTTCTTACATTCAAAGCCCCACCCCTTGGCTAACAGAGCCCTTTCCTTGTAATCAATCAATAAGAATTCATTAAGAGCCTAATAGGTGCCAGGCAATGTTCTAAGTGCTTCATAAGTAAGTAGAGTCAAAGAAAACAACTCAACACCTTGGCCACATCTGAAGATGTGTGCACACAACTCCCTCTACCTGCCCATGAAGTACAAGGTTCTCCTACTTAACTAGTTTTGAAACCTACAAGCCATCTCCAGCTCTTAATTCTCACTCACTGGCCCATCCAATAGTCAAAATCAATTATAAATCTACTTCTTCGTTAGTCTTCATCACCACCCTCATCTGTCTTATATCCCAACAACCCTAGCAAATGCTTACATTACCTCCATGTGGACTATTTCAGCAGCCTCCCAATTAGATTCCCTGCCTTCAGTTTCTTTTCTCTCAACCCATTCTCCATACAAAAGAAGTTGTGATTACCAAAGCACAGGCCTAACCACGTCCCTCCTCCGCTGAACAAGTTTCAGTAGTTAGCCAGTGCCAGGATAAAACATAAACCCCTCAAGTTTGGCATTGAAAGCCCTTCACAATCTGGTTCAACACATTACTCCCCCTCCCTCTCCTACTACACATATGCTCCCCCCAAACTGACTGACTTGCTGTTCCTCATTTGTAATCCACCTCCTGCTTCTGCCCCAAACAGAATCATTGTGAATTCAATATGCTCAGAGAGCTCCTCCAAATGCTCCCCTCTTTCTGTTCCCTGCACAGATAACATCCTCCCAGGTAAGCAGGGTCATAAACTCAACTCACATACCCAATCTGTGAGCAACTTCTGTCCTTCCTACCTTCACATCTTTGATATGTGTGTCTGTCTCTTCACTTCCGCAGCCACCACAGCGGTACAGACGCTTATACCTCAAGCCTGGATTTTTGCACTAGGCAGATCTCTCCCATTCTGTTTGCCTGTCTATGTGCCTCTTGCTCCAATCTATTCTCTATCTGGTTGCCAAAGTGATTTTCTTAAAGTACAGTTTCGACTAGATCGGTCCCCTACTCAATAAATTCTGCTGGTCTCCTATTTTATATATATATATATATATATATGCTCTTTGGAGCTCAAAAGTCCTTCCTATCTTTCTATATAAAGTCTTATACTTTACTCCCCTCTAAATATCTAGAAACACATCTTCATTCTTGCTGTTCCGGTTTTCAATGGTTGTCCTCCCATTTCTGGAATTTCCTTGGAAGACTTATGGGCTTTCTTTCAAGTCTCAGCTCAAATTCCACCTTCAGCCCAGCTTGCCCTCTCACTGAAGAGGGTGCTTCCCATCAGAGGCTAACTTCCATATGCTAGTATAAGAGTACTTAAATAGTTCTTTATATGTGGCCTTTTATTTAGACTGTAAGCTCTCTGAGGGCAGAGGCTGTTTTTTCCGCTTCTTTGTTTCTAAAGCTCTTAGCGAAGTGCCTGGCCCTAAATTAGCACTTAAACTTGGTCGTTAGACACTCATCGTCCCTTCCCCTTCCCTCCCTCCCCCCAGTCCTTGCTCCGGTCCCAAGCCTCAGAATAGACTCTCCTTCCAGCTCCTTAAAACCCCTGGTTCCTTTCAAGGTTCAGTCCAAGTACAACCTTTAAGAGGTCTTCTTGGATTCCTCCTTGTAAGTCATCCTCCCCAACCACAGTGTGTTTATTTTATATATATTATGCATTTACTTCTTTGTGAATATTTGTATCCCTCTGTAGAATTTAGGTTCCTTGAGGACGAGGACAGTCTCATTTTTGTCTCTGTACAGCCATCAGCTGGTACATAGTGAGCACTCAAATACTTCCAGACCAAATCCCTCCAACACATCAAGCGTCCCCTCAAGCATTTTATCCTTGCTAAGGCTATATTGCTTATAGTATATATAAAGCTATACTGCTTATACAAGCTTATCCTGCTCCCCCTCCTATTCCAGTCTTTGTTCCCAGATTTCAATCCTCAGGACCAGCTTGCCTACAAATGTGACTAATGATTATTCTAACAAACTTACAATATTAAAGTGTTGAAAGGCAAGGCAATTGGGGTTAAGTGACTTGCCCAAGATCACACAGCTAGTAAGTTTCAAGTGTCTGAGGCCACATTTGCAACTCAGGTCCTCCTGACTCCAAAGGTGGTGCTCTATTCACTGTGCCACCTAGTTGTCCCTCCCCGCAGTTTCTAAATCATATGTACATTATGACCAAGGTCTTCCAAAGATACATAACTACTTGCTCTTTTTGTGGGATGAAATGTAGCATAAATTACATTAAATAAAAGTATAAATAACAATGCAGAGCTCTCTGGCATCAATGAATATGTAGATAGACTGCATTTCTGAGACATATACATATGCATGTGTGTCTGTGTATATATATATATACATAATATATATTACATATATATTATATATTATATATATATATTTAAAACTATTATCCAAAGGAGTTCTTCTCCCTTAAAAAATGGTGATTCATGTATAGCCAATATCGAAGTGCTTGTCTTCTCAATGGGGGGGAGGTTTAAAAAACAAATGTTAAAAATTGTTTTTACATCTAACCAGGGAAAATAAAATACTAAAAATTAATTTAAAAAAAGAATGGTGATCTCTGACATAGAACAGGAATAGGGATGGCAGTCAGAAAACTTGAGTTACAGTGCAAACTCACTAAATGTGCAACCTTGGATGAGTTACTTCACTTTCTAGACCTTGATTACCTCATATATAAAAGAAACAGGCCAATGATCCTCCCCTATCACTCTATACCGCCCCCCCCCTCGGCTGATCTCCCATCCTTGTTCCAATGTTGCATAGTAATTTGCCAATAACTCTTCTCTACAAGCTGTCTCTGTCTCTTCTGTAACAGAAGTCAACTGTATACCTGTGTGCTCCCCTCCCTTGGAAGCTGAAAATCAGAGTGTGTCACATCTATCTTTGTATCACCAGTTCTTGGTACAGTACCCTGCCCACAGTGGGTGTTGAACAGGTATTTGTTGAATTGAACTGATCTCTCCAGATTCTGTGACATTCTATCACTCTAAGTCCCCCTGCGTAAAGATGGAAGGGCAGTCTGGTATTAATTGGAGTACAGCATGAAAGGTCTGAGGAATATACATATTTTTTACCCTTAGACACCCCCTTGTTTTGAGTACTGAATTACTTTCCCTAGACAAACTTTTAAAATACAAAGACTGCACATACAGTGTACGTGCCTGAAAGGGTGGAAGAAAAGTTAAAGAAACTGAGGTGGTTTTACTGGGGTTAGGGGGCAAAAAATTAGAGGCCACAGTTCTTCTGGGAAGCAGTGAGATAGCACTTAAACCAAACATGTCCAAAACTGAACTTGTTCTTTTTTCCCCAAACTCTCTCTTCCTCTGAACTTTACTATTTCTGTAGAAGGTATCACTGCCCTTCTAGTCTCCCAGGTTCCTAACTAAAGCATTATCCTAGACCTCCATCCCTCCCTCTACCTCATCTAAGTAGCCAATCAAATCTCGTCCTCTCCATCTTTATCCTCAGGCCTTTTCTTTCTACTCACTTGGCTACCAGCTTAGTTTCTGGTGGTTTACCTTTTTCTCAGATTACCCAAGCAAAAATATCTGTTTCAAGACTCTTGCCATTCCCCATCCTACACACTGCTTCTACAATGACTTTCCTCAAATCCATAAATGACACGATTCCCTAAATGAACAATTGTAGTGACCTCCTGTTGCTTCTAGGATAAGATATCAACTCCTCTGTTTGACTTGTAAAGTCCTTCACAACTTGGCTTCAACCTATCCGTCCAGCCTCACTGAACATTACCCTCCTTCTCTCTCTGAGACCAGAACCGACACACATGACACTCCCCCTCCCAAGTCTCGGGCTCTAGGGGCTACCCTATAGGCCCGGAAAGCACTCCCTCCTTACCTCTACTTCAGTCCCGTTCTTCCTTTACGGTGGGCATCTTCTCCCGAAGAGGTTTTATTAAAAAACCACTCCTCCCCAGCCCCCAACAGCTGGTACCCTCCCTCTTACCCCAAACCATCTTCTCTTTAACTACTTGGTATTTATTCACTTTGTAGCGATATAAAGGCAGCTAACACCATGCCATGGTGGAGAAAGCTTGGAGTTAGAAATCCCTAAGTTCAAACACTGCCACAGTAGCAGCATCACTGCACAATCGCCATCTGCCTGTTTCCTCATCTGTACAATGAGGATAACAGCACCCACTTCCAGCACTCTGTGAACGCTATTATTTTTATTCATGCTATATGTATTAATATATGTACATGCTGCCCCCCCTCCCCCCCATTAGAAGACAAGCTCCTTGAGAGCAGAGATTCCTTCACTCTCGGTACCTGTTCCTCAGCTCCTAGCCCAGCGCCTGGCACACACTAGGCACTGAATAATTCCTTGCTGACTTTAATATGAAGATGCCAGGGGTGGACTCTGGGACTTCCCAGACATGTGACCTTGGGGAAGACCCTGCTTGGAGCCGGGGTGTCAGCTTCCTCCAGGGCACAGCGGGGGCGGCACCGCCCCCTGCCCCTGCTCCCAGCGCTCTGCACACATGTCAGCTGCTCTTCTGACTGGAGGGAGGAGGCGGCCTCTGCCCAGACCACCCACCTGCTTCCCCAAGTTTCCAGCACAAGCCACCAGCCCCCTCCCCAGCTGACCTCCCTAGGCCCTAAGCCATCCACTCACCGCCCCCGGGCCGGCCCAGCCGGAGGAAGGAATGTTAGCCAGGGGCCGGGGCCGGGGGCCGGAGCCCAGAGGGTCCAGCCGGCCGCCTCCGGGTTTGGGGCGAGCCCACACTGCACTTAGTCTTAGGGAAAGGGTCTGACGTAAAGCGCCCATCCCCGCTCTCTTGCCATTGGTTTAACGTCTCCGCGTCTTACAGCTTCCTTTCTCCATTGGTCCAGATGGTTGTCACAGAGGCCTGCGGGGCGGGCCAACGACGCGGAGGATGCTAGGAATTGTGGTCCCGGGAGAGCTCCTGGGAAGACTAGCTCCCGGCATGCTCTCTAATCACACCCAGGCCAGTGCCCAGCCTCGGGGGGAATGACACGCACTAGCCAGTACCAGGGGAACTCCAGGCAGGGGGGAGGGGGAGGGGGGGGGGGTCTGCCTTCACTCAGAGTCCACGCATGCGCAGGCACCCCCCCCTTCTTCCCCTGCTCCCACCTCGAGGCCTTATTCTCCCTTAGCGCCCATGCCCATCCCCAAGCCGTCTCTCCGGAGCCCGAGTCCACTCACCACCCCCGGGGCAGGGCCAGGCCCGACCCGGGATGGAGAAGGAAGGTAAATTCCCCCGGAGCCGAGAAAGTCCTGGCCGCCCCGCCCGGCTCAGGCCAGGACACTCTGGACAGAAACTAGGAGTTGTACGCAGGTTGCGGTGTCAGGAACGCCCGCCCTTACCCTCCGGCCATTGGCCACCGGGTCTTCACCTCTAGAAACCTTCTCTTTCTACTTGCGGGGCCAGCTGTCAAATGGGCTAGGTGGCCGAGTGGCGCGGAGCACTCTGGGAAATGTAGTCCCACATTTACTGCGTTCCAGGCACTGGGCTAAACGCTGGGGATGCCAATGTAGAAAGAAAAGACAGTCCCTGCCCTCAAGGAGCTTACAGTCTAATGGGGGAAGACTACGTACAGCGGTCGGGGAGGGAAAGGGGAGAGAGGGTGATGTCCCGGAGCAGCGAAACCGGTTGAGAAGTGGTCACGAAAGTAAAAGAACTCAGGATCAAAAGTTTAGACTATATTAACAGCTGGAAAAGACCTTAGAAGGTTATCTAGTCTAATCCCCTCCCTTTTACAATTAAGGACATTGAGGCTTACGGAGAGATAATGGCTTGTCCAGGGTTATACAGATAGTTAAGTGTAGGGATTTTTACCCAGGCGTTTGGACTGCAAATCCAGGGCTATCTGCACCTCACCTGTCAGGGCAGGTTGTTTTCAGGAGCTGAAGGGATCTGCCCCATTTCAGAATGTAGAATTCCTTGCTGTTTCTACAAAGTCCTAACTAATATTAATAATATATAGCATTCATATAGTGCTTTAAGGTTCACAAAGTTTGCAAAGTTAAGGTTTGCAATACTATCTCACTTGTGATCCTCACAACAATCCAGACAGGTAGGTGCTAATAATTATCCCAGTTGTAGGGATGAGGAAATCATTACAGTCAGAGGTTAAGTAACTTGCCCAGGGTCACAAGGTCAGAAAGTGCCTAAGGCCAGTTTTGAACTCGAGACTTCCTGACCTAACTGTGCCCCATCTACTTGCTTGAACTCTGAGCTGTCTCTGCATAGATTCGAGCTGCTTGAAGTCAGGGAAAGTTTCTTTTGTTTCCCCATAGCTGTGAACACAATACCTTTAATTAGTGTTTGTTGAATTGAGTTTGCTGAATTGATACAGACTCCACCTGAGGATCTCACAATCTCACAAAGTAAAGGGAAAGTCACCTAGAAAAATAACTAGGAAGATAAGTAGAGGGGTGATCCTGGCAAAATGCTATGTGCCAGGTGACTTGGCTATGAGAAATTTGAGCAAGAGGATAAGGAAGTCACTTTAACCTGAAAGGATGGAGGTCAGTTAGCACCCAAGTTCTTCTTGAAGGAAGGGAAAGATTCAACAACAATATAGAGGGGAATGGGGTGGGGGGAGGTCATGAGCAAAAGGATAGAAATGGGAGACTTTAGGATGAAAGCAGGTAAAGGAGAGTACTGGTTTGCCTGTAACATAAACTAAGTAGAAGCAGAATAATATAAATTTAAGCTTGAAAGATACATTGGAGCTAACTTGTAGAGGACCTTAGATGTCAGTCAGGAGTTTATACTTTGTTAGGAATGCAATAGCAAGTCACTGATGCTTTCTTTTCTTTTTCTTTTTTTATGCAGGTTCCTTTCTTAATGGAGAAGTGACATGATTGTAGAGATCCATTGGGAAATTTACTCTGGCCCTAGAGTGTGGGATGAATTGGAGAAGGGGAGATAGACTGGAGGAAAAAAATTAATTGGAAGACAATTTCAGTAGCCTAGAAGAGATAAAGGTTGGAACTAGGGTATTTACATTGAGAATGAAGAAAGGAGGAAGGTTACACGATATTATGAGGTTCCTTCTGACTCTAAATCTTTGATCCTATGATCTTAACTTAGAAAGGATAAGACTTTACAATTGATTGAATGTGGGGGTGAAAAAGAAGGAAGAGTCAAAACCATGACTACAAACCTGAGATACTGAGAAAATTGTGGTGCCATTAAAAGAAATAGAAAAGTTAGGAAGAGATAAGGTTTGGAAAGCAGATGAAGGGATTGTTTTTAGATACCTTGAATTTAAGGGGATGGTAAATCAGCCAAGTGGTGGGACCTACCGGGCTCTAAGAAATATGAGAACTGAGCTCTGGAGAGAGTTTGGGGGTGAAGCTAGGATATTATGGGGATTATCAGCTTTAAAATGATCATTGAAACCTAGGAGTAGATGAGAAAAGAAAAGAACCTAAGAGAAAAATCTCTTCTGGCTTCCTTTTCCCACCCAGGAACTCTCCTAGGTCCTTATTTGACTTCTTGGGTACTGACCTTCCCTCCCCACCCAGAACTCCAACACTAAGAGCATGTGGAAAGGTTTTCTATGTGTCCACCTTCACAGTGTAGACTCAGTTGCCAGGAATCATTTTGCCAGTGAATTTCATAAAATATTTTTAAGGAAATTGAGCCCAGGAAACAAATTCTGTTTCCTTTCTTGACCCTCACAAAACAATCTGTACTTTTCCTAAGCTCTTAATGCATTGTTTTGAACTATAATTACTTTATGCTTAAGATACTCTTGTAAAGTTCATGTAAATTTCAGTTTGTGTCACAATTTCCTCCTTAGATTATAAACTTCATGAGGGTAGAAAGTATGCTTTATTCATCTTTGGTATCAAATAGCACTTCCCATGTGGTAGACCTTTAATAAATGGTGATTAAATGAATAGATGCCTAAAGAGTGTTGTCTGTTCAAAGATTTTCATAACATTAGTAATTGCAAAAAAATTAATAACTGAAATGTCTAACAATAGGAAAATGGTTGAATAAATTGTGATAAATTACTATAAAAATACTATGTTGTTGACTAAATGTGAAAATCTATTTAATAAGAATGTATATGTAGAGCCTATATCAAATTGCACACTATCTTGTGGAGGGGGGAGAGGAGGAAGAGGGAGAAAATTTAAAACTCAAAAGCTTGTGGAAGTGAATGTTATAAACTAAAAATAAAGAAATATATTTTTTTAAGTATTATGTTACAATAAATTCAACAAATCTGAAAAGACCTTTATAAAAACACAAAGTGAAAAAAATTGGAATCAATAAAAAGGAATGGATACATACAGACTACAGCCATATAAGAAGAAAAGTGGTTGAGAATGAATGAACTGAAGAATCCTGACAGAGGTTCAGAGGAACTGGCTAAAAGACAGAATGCTGATACTTTATACATTGTAACTAATTTAAGTGGCAGCTAGGTGATGTGGGGCTTGGAGTCAAGAAGAACTGAGTTTAAATTCCTCCTTAAACAAGCTGTGTGACCCTGGACAAGTCATTTTACCCTATTTCCCTTATTTTCATTATCTATAAAATAAACTGGAGAAGGAAATGGCTAATCACTCCAGTATCCTCAACAATAAAACTCCAAATGGGGTCACAAAGAGTCAGACATGACTGAACAAATTAATTTAATATAGAGTATTTTAATAATAATAGCAATAATAGTATTTATAGAGCACTTTACATTTATCTCATTTGAGCCTCAAAACAACCCTACGAGGTGCTAAAATTATTCCCATTTTACAGAAAAGGAAACAGGTTGAGAGAGGTTAAGTGACTTGCCCAGATCATGCATATAGTAAGTATCTGAGGCAGGATTAGAAATTTAGGTCTTTCTGACTCCAAGTCTAATGCTTTTACTATGCACCAGTCACTGTGCCATGCCTGGGGAAACAAATGTAAGGAAATGCTGAAATTCCTGTCATTTAGGAGCTTACATTGTAATTGTGGAAGATTACACATACACATAAGGGGTGTTGGGAAGCAGAGGGGGAAGTGGGGAAAAGGAAGTGGATGGGGACTCACCAGAGAGAGAACAATTGTACTGACACTTTATGAGCCACTACAAGCCCTATATGTTGTTTTGCTTTTTAAGTAGAGTAAAATAAAGACAGTTCTGCATTTCATATTAATTTGTACAGGAGTGCCCCCTTTGGACTAGAAATTTTCAGGTTGCAGGTCGTAAGAGGCAAGTTACATAGACATATGTACAGGTGTGTGTCTCACTCAGATGACATTTGCTCTTTGTAGAGCATGAGGTCGTATTTCTAGGCGTGAATGATCATTCTCTGCCAGCTGTTCTCAAACTTTTTGGATTCAGGACCTTTTACACTCTTAAAAATTATTGAGGTCCTCCCCTTTAATGTAAATTATATCTATCCATGTACATTATCAAATAAATTATTTATTAGAAATGAAATATCTTAGTATTATTATGAAAATAGTCTTGATTTTTCAGACCCCCTTCGAATCGTAATTTGCAGAAGAAAAGACCAATAGAGATAATGAATTTACCCACAGGCATAGATTGCTTAGGTACCTTTGTCCCACAGCTAGCACTTGCTTAGACCAACTGGGTATCCTGAGAGTTAAAAACAGCAACAACTAGAATCCCAGGGCTATTTGGTCAATATTGGACAAATAGGTATTGCCTGATTATGACTGGCAATTGAGAAATGCACTGTATGGCCAGTGTGTGTTAGGGCGAGGTATCTTACAGAGGGAAACCAGTTCTGAACCAGTAAGAGTTGTTGAAAAGAAAGACTAAAGTTCTATTCTCCCACCTGCTCTCTGGGAAGTGATAAACCTCAGACCTGAGGTACTATGAACAAAATTGGAAAGAAATGCTAGTCCGAGGCCAGAATCTCTACTCTTTCTGAAAATGCATCTTAGGACCTAGGTAAAGATCAGAGCTGACCCTTAAGTTGAAGGTAGTAGAGACTATACCCATGCATAGATCTGTCCAGCAGAGATGCTATATCCTGTGAGGAGTAAGTCTAGTTGAGCAAACCTTATTTTCCTTAGCTACATGCATCCCTACACATGTGCCATACTACCATTGTATTTAAGTATGTTTTCACTTTCCCTACAGATACATGTATTTGTGGGAGAATACATCCCAAGAATACATCTTATGGGAAAATGTTTATTTTATTTTATTTTATTGCTTTTTGGAGGGCAGTTGGGGTTAAGTGACTTGCCCAGGGTCACACAGCTAGTTTTCGTGTGTGTGTGTGTTAGGTGTCTGAGGCTGGATTTGAACTCAGGTACTCTTGACTCCAGGGCCGGTGCTCTGTTCACTGTGCCACCTAGCTGCCCTATTATAAATATTATAAATAATTTATAACTATTATTATACCATTTAAGTAAATGCCTTTGTAAGAGCCAACTAATCTACAGGTTGATTACTAATAGTAAGTACACCCGTAGGGGATAATGGGCTATATTTTTTTTTGAGGAGTTTTGCTATAGTATACACTCTGGAGCCCTGAGAGTTGATGGTCCTCTGGAGACCTAAGCCACAAGTGTAAGGACAAATTGGTGGAGGATCCTAGCAGGGGTGCTATACATTGTTACCTTGAGTGTTTGTGTGGGAATTGAGGGCCCCTTTGGCTATCTCTGTGGAAACCTAAACACGGGCTATATTGTGAAATTTCCAGTGAAAATTCTGGATAAGGCAAAAATGAAACAGAGAGTTATGATTCAGGAGCACTACCTCCAAGATTGCATCCAATCTATGTTACAATCTAAAGTATACCTTCATTTATCTTGTGAGAATCATTGTGAACATCGTTCTTTTGTCCCTGGCTTTCTTCACTCTACATTACTTCATACTGGTCTTCTCATGTTTCCCTGAATTCTTCATAGTTGTCATTCCTTTCAACATAGTAATATTCCATTCCATCTGCATGCCATGATTTGTTCAGCCATTCCCTAGTTGTTGGGCACATAGTTTATTTCCAGCATTTTGCTATTATAAATAGTGCTGATATGAATACTTTTGTACATATGAGTCCTTTCTTTTTGTCACCGACCTATTCAGGCTGCCTAGTCATGTGATTGCTGGGTCATAGGGAATAAATAATTTGGTATCTTTCTTGCATAATTCCACATTGTTTTCCAGAACAGATCAATTCACAATGCTACCTACCAGTGGTCAATAAGGTGTCCAAAAGAGTAGATCTGGTTACAGTCATGCCCCACTTTAGCTACGTGGACTTGAGCTTCAAACAAACAAGTGGAAATAGTCCTTGAACTATTAAGAAACTTTGTTTCTGTCACAAAACCCATGGACTTTTTTTTTTTTTTTTGCTTTTTGGAGGGCAGTTGGGGTTAAGTGACTTGCCCAAGATCACACGGCTAGTTTTTTGTGTTAAGTGTCTGAGGCCGCATTTGAACTCAGGTACTCCTGACTCCAGGGCCGGTGCTCTATTCACTGCGCCACCTAGCCACCCCTGGACTTCTTTCTGTAAGAGAAAACACAGCCTATTGATTAGAATGGTATGTAAAATGAAGGTGGCAGATTTATCTTTTATTTCCCAATCCCCCTAAACCTTTAGAACAGATTCCAGGATTGAAATAGATGATCTGGGGATAAACAAATGAAGGAGGACTGACAAGAGAGTTTTTTTTTTTTCCAAATGTGGATGTGTTCCAGAAAGAAACATGAGAACATGGCCCAGGTGTCCACGCTCCAGAAGAGAAATTATCTACTTTCATTTAATTCACCAGTAAAATGTAAATTTCTTGAGGTCAGTGACCATTCTTGTTTTGAAGTTTTGTCTGAACAATTTCTTTTTTGGTCAAAACCTAGGAGTTCATCTACTTGAGTAATCTTGAATGTAAACAGTCACTCAGGGCAGGTCCCCAGACTTTTCTCTAACTTACAGAACCAGAGGTCAGCCAGGAACACCAAAAGTTAAGTGACTTGCTCAGGATCATGCAGTCATTATGTGATGGAGGCAGACTTGAGTCTTGCTTCCTAAAGAGTTTTCATTTTGTCTCAGGTTTGAACCCTGCTTCTCTATTGTAGACAAATGATCCTAGGGTGCTTGGTTGTAGCCAGGGATTCATTTCAATGCAATTTAAAAAGCATCTCTTAATAACAACAACAATAATGACAATAGCTAATGTTTATAGAGTGCTTTAAGGTTTGCAAAACACTTAATACATATTATCTCATTTTATTAGGTAAATCAATTTTATTAAGCGCCTACTATGCACACAGCACTGAACTAGCTGCTGAGGTTAGAAAGATGAAATGAAAACTCAGTTCTTGCCCTCGGAGGGTTTATGTGGGGGTTGGGAGTGGGGCAGGGTGGGAGAACAACAGATACTGAGGTAAAGTAGGTACAAAACATATACAAGTGTAATGAGTGTCTGGTGCATGCCTCGACCACCTGAGATGATACCTCTCTACATGGAGGTCACATAGAGCTGCTTCTGGGCTATTGATCATAATATGTGAGTGCAGTGCCTTGGAGAGTATAGAACACCTATGAACATTCAGTAACTGGTTTGGTCAATACATTGAAGAGACACCACCACTCTGCTCTTTGATTGGCTGTGGAGACATTCAGTGATGGACTATTAGATCAGTGATGGACTTTTTGTTCCATTCTGTTCTTGGAGTTCTTGGTGATTCCTTCCCTCATGGCATCTGGTGAAGGGAATGGAGTCTCTGACCTTGGGAATTTCAAAAGGTTGGGAGAATGAGTCAAAGGAAATGGAACTGTCAGAGCCCAGACTAAATGTTGCAGCCAGCCTAGGACTAATGCCCTCAGGAACAAGGAACAATCTAAGGGAAAACTTTTGAGTTTTCTGCCCATGGGAAACTGAGGTGAGTTTCCATCTGGAAGAGATACTGCCTTTGGACACAAACTTAGTGGGACTAATACTATATGAGCATTGAACCAAGTTAAACTTAGTTCTTTCATCCCTTCTAGCCTTCCATTCCCACCATTAAGGTGGTATAAAGGGAAAAGATGTTCCCTTCCAAGTTATTTGGGGAAGTGTTTCTATGCTTGTTCTGCCTACATCCTCAAATTAAATATAATCTTTCAAAATCAATGTTAAGGGTCAGACAGAACTGGGGTACTTGTCATTGGCCCCCTTACACTAGGGGATACACAGATCCCTAATATGCAAGGATAGGTCTGTAGCTTTTGTTTGGAGACCAAAGGTAGCCAGAGTAAGGGATCAGTATTTTACCCAAGCTGGGGATATTTTTGTTGAAAGGGTTTATTCTGCGTATACGAGTAGTTTCATTCTGTTGAAGAAGGAAAATTTCTGAATTTGAGTCAGAGGACCTGGGTTCAAATCCCAGCCCAGTCACTTAATACCTGTGTAACCTTGGTTAGATCACTTAGCCTCTATGGGCTTCAGTTTCCTTATCTGTAAAATGAGAGGGTTGGGCCAAATGATCCCTCAGATGTCTTTTACCTCAACACCCATGATCCTATGATCTATGGCCAGTGTTCAGATTAATTCTGTGGATTGTATCTTGGCTGCTGCCATCTACTGGACTCCGGTTAACTCTCCTTTTTTTTCAATCAGCCTTGCATTACTGACTCTATCCCAAGTCCTGCTTTCATCCTTGGTGACACACATAGATATCCCCTGGAATATCCTGTCCTTCTAGTTAATCAACCTCCTCAACTCTCTTGACCTTCAACTCCACTTTACCCCAGACACTCAAAGGGGTCATCATACTTCACCCTTTGGCATTACCCCACCACTGTGATATCTCCACAATCTTGAACTCTGAAATTCTCTTCTCTGACCATAATTTCCTATCTTTCCCTCTCTCCTTCTACATCACTTCTCGTAAATCTATTCATTATCCACATAGTAACCTCCAGTCCTTGAAATCTTCCCTATTTTCACACTCCATCATTTCTGTTCTTCTCACTTTTCTCGACATGGCCTTGATCCCATCATTAATGAGTACAACAAGGTGTTGGTTTCTACTTCTGGCTCTGGTACCCCTTTTTTTCTGCTAGTCAAGCCCTGGCAATCATCTACTCTAGGTCACTCTCAATATCTTCCTTCTGATCCTATTCATGAGCTGTGGAATGCAGTTAGACAAAGTCATAGAGCCAACACTGACTTAGTCCTCTCCAAATTCATGTTATCTGACCTCAACCAGTACTTTACTGCAATTGAGCAATATGGATATTTGCCTCTGATCGACCCTCTGTTATTTATACTCCTCACAGTGGTTGTTTCAAACTTTCTTCTTGCCTTAAGCACTCTCTATGCTGCCCTCTCCAGGATTCCTCTCAGCAGAGGCATTTTCTATGGAGATGTGTGTTGCTCATGTTAATGCCCCTTGTTTCACCTACTCTATATTTAAAAGCCTTTTCTGTCTTCACCTGTTATTTTTTTCCTCTCCTCCTGTCTCAGAGAAAGTGGTAGACCTTCTCACCACTGCTATCCCTTTTACTTGTGTTCATGATCCCATCCCTACCTGACCCCTTCCTTTGTTGGCTATCAGAGGGTACTCAGCTCAAACATGCTGATGTTACTCTCCCTTCCATGGCAGATTCTGGATTCCAAACATGCAAATCCAGACTGATCCAGTTTGGAACTTAAGCTAAGGGATGAAAATGAAATATTACCAATTAATGAAAATGTGATACCTATGACTTTTACCCCACCCTGAATCTGGAATTTCCTGTCTACATGAACAACTTTCCACATTCAAAATCATTGTTTACAATGGTCATATTGTTTATTGGACACATAAGAAACTGGGAAAAAATAGTTCTTTTCCATTCACCAATGTGCCAGGCACACACTATAGAATGGGCTGGAGATGTAAAGGCATGAGCAAAAGACTTCCTGTATATGTGACTTCCCTTCATCCTTTCCTTTAGAGAACACAGACCACTGTTTAATTAAAATTACACATTCCTATACTCAGAAGAGACCTAAGAATTATTTAACTTCATCATGGCACACTTCTCTGGGAATGTGCCATATCCTCTTGGTAGAATGTAAATTCCTTGAGGTCTGTTTTTGTCTTTGGACAAAAGTGTGCCTATGCCTAATAAACATTTATTTAATTGAATTGAGTTAGCCAGATTTGAGTTAGGCTCAAATTTAGCCAGGCTCAGTCTGGCCAATTTATTCATTTGTCTTAGGAGGATCAGATTATTCTACTGAGGAGTTGGCGCTCAGGCTGTGAATGAGAGGTTAGGGCTGCAATTGAGGCCAAAATAAGAACTCAGTTTTGGGTCACATTTAGGGCTCAATCCATGAATATGTAACAGTATTGTCAAATTTCCAAGTGATTCTGTAACCAAAGAGAGGGATCCCTCTAGTGAAGTGAATTGGTTAGAGATCAGTTTGTGTGAAGGGTAAGAAGTTGTGGTTGAGACTTTCAATAAACTTTACTTTTTCCTTGGCTGAGAAGACTTGAGTGGAATTCTTTCCGCAGGACCTGGCATGTTGGTATTTTGGGGTTTCAGGCAGCCCTAACCCTCTTTGGGCTCAAGTCTTCTCAGCCAAGGAAAAAGTAAAGTTTATTGAAAGTTCAAGTTGGCCATGTGGAGTAGACTCTTAAGGAGCCGGTATATGCTAAGCTAGTCTATGGCACTCTCACACAGAGTAAGTCTGTGCTAAGCTATTCTATAAAAATGAAGAGGAGCCCAAAGATGGTTAGGTCTGCCTGAGACCCCAAAATACCAACATACCGGGTCCTGCGGAAAGAATTCCACTCAAGTCTTCTCAGCCAAGAAAAAAGTAAAGTTTATTGAAGGTTCAAGTTCACCACATGGGGTGCTAGGCCATTTAAAGGTGCTCTCACAGAGCAAGTCTCTGCTAAGCTATTCTACATCGCTCTCCCAGTGCAAAGTCTATACTAGGCTATCCCATGGCACTCTCAAAAAATCTCTAAATTTCTAGATGCTTTTCAAGCTGAGTCAGTATCTTGGCTTTTCATTCAGCCTGTGGCTGCAGTTAGGGCTCAGTTAGGGACAAGAATAAGGGATCAGTGGGTTGCCAAGTCTGTGAGTCAGTGGTCAGGAATGGGGCTAGGTCTGTGACTGGGAGTAGTTTCATATATTGTACCTGAGAAAAGCTGATCTTGTACTCCACTTCAGCTTGTGGTCAGGGATTTGCCACCATCACTTCTATACAGATAGAATCCCAAAACTTTATTCCTACCTAGACTCTAGGCCAATTTTTTTTTTTGAATGAAAAAGCATTTATTAGGCAGTATGTGTCAAGCACTGTGCTTAAAGTGGGGGATTCAAAATATAAAAGCAAAAACAAATCCGGTCCCTGCCCTCAAGCTTCTGGTTTTTTTTTTTAATTTTAATTTATTTTCTTGGTTACATCATTCATTTCCACAAGGTTTTAAGTTACAAATTTTCTCCCCTTTTTGCCCCTACCCCCCAGCCCAGAACATTGATCCCACTGTAAGGCCCCTCCCACAATCTGTTCCCTTTCATGCCCTCCTCCAACACCTCTCTAGCTTTCTAGCAGGGCAGGGAGGGGTTCCCTGCCCCCAGCCCTGTATGTATTATTTCCCAGTTGCATTTGATTGTATAGCTTTAAATACTAGATTCTTGCAATTCCTCCCCTGTCACCCACTCCCACTGGGAGGAGCAGCAATTCAATACAGGCTGTACCTGTGTAATTACACAGGAC
>CM053598.1:32381353-32428619 GCA_028646575.1 Pseudocheirus occidentalis | reverse complement strand
AAATGTATGAAAAAGCTCTTTGTAAATGTGAAACTAATAGCCTTCATAGTTCATAGTCTAATTTTTTTCACTAATATAGTGGCCTGAGTGTTGAGATATAGTTAGACCTTACAAATCAGAAAGAAATGTATTAGACTGCACACCCACATGATACATTGCTGGTCGTGACCAGTGTTCATTCATTTATCTGCTCTCTCCATGACTCCCTCCTTATATATGTAATGGTACTTGTACGTTATAGCTTGTTGTATTGTTATAAGAGACCTTTTCTGACTCCTCAACCACCCCATAGAGAATGAAAGAAAAAGAAAACCAGTTAGAAACGTGTATAGTCAAGCAAAACCAGATTTACACATATACATACACGTGTATCATTCTGCACTGAATGAGGCCTTCACTTCTCTATAAAGATGTAGGTAGTATGTTTCTTTATTAGTCTCCTGGAATTGTGGTTAGTCATTACGCTGAGAGTTTATTGTCTTTCTGTAGTCAGTAAACATTTATTAAGAACCCAAGTATCCCAGGCACTGTGCTAAGCTAAATATGGTCCTTGTATGAATTGTTCTGGTTCAATTCACTTTATTCTGTATCAGTCTTCCTAGGTTTCTCTGAAACTACCTCCTTTGTAATTTCTTATAGCACAATAGTATTCCATCACTTTTATATACCATAACTTGTTCAACCATTCTCTGATTAATAAACTCCCCCTCAGATTCCAACTCTTTGCCTGCTGAAAAAGAGCTATAAATATTTTAATGCGATATCCCCTTAGGGTTTGTTTATCTTAGGACCAGTTCCTCCCTTAATCTCTCTTTCTTCTAATTTCCCCCTTCCTCTTTCCATCCTATTTCCTTAATGAATGGAATGTATTTCTCTTCCCAGTTGTGTGTGTGCATTTATCTCTCCTTTAATCATTATAGATGAGAATGAGGTTCAGGTGTCAGCTGCTACCCCCATCTCTCTTGTTTGTATAGACTTCTCTCTTTGTGAGAAATGTGAGAACGTTTCTTCTAACTTTCCTATTCCCTCCCACCCCCCTTTTCAAGTCTTCTTTAAAGATCAAGACATAACAGAACCACTTCCAGGTCTTCCGTCTACTTAGAGTCCTCCTATGGCCCCTGATGATTGAGTAGAGAGACACATGTGTCGTTTCCCTATGTTAAAACATAAAGAGTTTGTCCTTGTTTAGTACCCTGTAATTATTCATTTGTATTTGGCTTCTTATGTTTCTCTTTACCTGTGAATGTTTAGATTTCATAGTTGGATGTGACTAGTAGATTCTTTTATTTCTACTTTGCCCTCTGTTCCTAAGAGAGATCTAGATACTTTCTTCCATACTTTCATTTGTTTTCCATGTTTTCCAAATATTTTAAACTTTTTTTCCCCTTTCTCTCTTCTAAAAAATTTTGGTTGAATTTTTGTCATGGTGTGTTTCTCTTTGAGGCCTTCCTAGTGGGTGTTTTCAAGTCATTTTGCTTTTCTGTCTTTGTGTCTGGAGCATCCCTCTCACCATAAAACTTCTGTGTGATGGGGTTCTTTTTTTGTTTGCTCATTCTTCCAGTTTCTTTCCTGACTTCCAACTTGATGTTAGGGTCAGGTACTGTGTACTTCTGGAGGGAAAATCTGGGCTGGTCCTCTTGCTATTTTCTTGGGGTACTAAGTACTCTTTTGATCTGGGATTTCTACCCTGATAATTCCTTTGCCATTTCATATTCCATGGAGGCTGGACCTGAGACCTCCTTCTACTCCTTTGGTCTGAGAGGTGTCTAAGACACAGCGGTGCGCCTTCTAAATCTGCTCCTTTCTAGGTTTATTGCATAGCTCTTTACTCTGTGGCCTAACTGTAAATCTTTTAATGATAACATCTAACATTAGAAATGAAACAGCAGGTGTCTGAAGTGGGCCTCACATTGGAAAGATATTTATGCAAAAAATAGTATGAATTTAGTGGGACACCTCAGTTTGTAAAGCTCATGTTTACTTGAGTTACCAGATAATAATCTTGACTTCCTTCTAGAAATAAAACTAGAGCAGAGAATACTATTTAGAGGACAGAAGTCTTTTATTCCCTAGCTATCCAGAGATCATTTTGGGCCTTTTTTATTTGAATTAGTAAAAAAATAAACACATTTATGGATCCCTTACTCTGTATAAGATAGGAGGTATCCAGGTGGTGCATTGAATGGAGCACTAGACCTTGGAAAACGTGAGTTCCAGTCTGGCCTCTCATACTAGGTGAGACCCTGGATAGAGACCTCTGTTTTCTGTTACCTCATCTACAAAATGGGGGAAATAACAGCACCTACCGCCTAGTCGTGAAGATAAATGAGATAATATTTGTAAAACACTTTGCTAGCCTTACACCTTCAGTAAGCACTAGTTGTTATTCTCAGACCCTGTGCACTAAGCCTTCTGGCTCGAGAAGTAGGACTTGTTAGATAGAACTCGTGCTTCTCCAGCTTAGGCTTTGAGAACCAAGGCTTGCCATGTCACTTAAAGTACCAGACCAGGAACAAAGTCTATTCCATCCAAAACAGGAAGAAGAAAAGAAATGGGGAAAGTCTCTTACAGATATCCAAGGTAGCTTTATTTAAATAATAATAACAAATAACTGTAAACAGCCCATATGCTATAAAGTGAAATTTCAAATTGCATTTGGCATTATAGGACCTGAGTTCAAAACCCACTGGAGAATTACATAGTAAGTGGTAGAGCTTTATCGTTCTATAAGAAATAAATATCAAGAATATCAAAGAAATATGGAAAGACTCATATGAAGTGACACACAGTGAAGAAAGCAGAATCAGACTGAGAATATACACATTTTATTAAAAAAAAAGTAGCCACAAAAATCTTTAAAATACACAGAAGAAAAAGAAACCAGAAAATGACGTAAGTGAACAGGATGTTTTATTGTTATGATTATGTTCAAGTTAATATATATGTTTAAAAAATAAACTGTTAATGGTTTAGAGTTGATAGCTTTATGATAGGATTATAGGTCTGGAGCTGAAAGTGACCTCCTAGATGCCCTCATTTTCCAGCTGAGGAACATGAGACCTTGGAAGTTTAAATGCCTTGTCCTAAGTCTCACAGGTAATAAACATCAGAGGAAAGGTCTGAACCCAGATCTTCTGACGTCAGGACTGTGATCTCAGTTTTTATTTTGTTTGTTTTTCTAGCTAGTCATTCGATTTAGGAAAAAAAAGCTACACACACAAACCCATACACAAAAACCAGGATCAAGAAGCAAGGATGAATAGAAAGAGTAGCTCTTACCAAATACTGAAGCCTCTGCTTCAATAAGAAATTTGGCATGTTTTTATTTTTACTTATTAAAGTCCTGCAGCAGTGGTTCCTTGCCTGGTTATGCAACATTATGGGCTGTCTTCAGTTATATAAGAAATTATGGTTATTTTCCTTCTTTCCATCCTTCCCTCCCTGATTTTTTTGGTACATATTAAATTCTTTAAACCATTTTATGTATATCTAACTTTTGAGTTGTGAGATATCATAGAATCAAATTTACAACTTCCCTCCCCTAATGATGTCAGTCCTATCATATCTGCATAAGATGAAATGCTTTGCCCTGAATCTCAGTTGAAAGACTTTTTTTGTTTGGCATTTTATTTTTGCTTTTGTCAGTGAATAATAACAGATTCAAGAAGCTACAGGAAAACTAGGGTCGTAAAGAGAGGTCCCTTGACTGCTGAAGGGCAGTGAGGACAACTGGGCAGAAAGGCCTAGAGGGGGAAGGCAGTGAGGTGGCCAGAAAGCATCTGGCTCCTGGGGACCCTTAGCCCCTCCATTGGGCTCTTGCTGTTTCAGGCGGGGATTTCCCCTGCATTTCCTTCACTCACAATTCCACTTTGACGGCAGTTCTTATGGAGCCAGTTACACTGCCCAGCCTGGGGATGAGAGTTGGACAAGGTAAGCAGGATGTATTGTTAAAGCTAGGTTGGCATAGGGTATTTGCACCTGTATTGTCTTTTTGGAAAGATATATATTTCTAGTGGAAAAGTCTAGAGATTTTTGTTGTTGGAAAACTATTTTGGAAGGAACAGTATTGAATAGGGTGTGTCTAATCCTGTGACTTCATCATCTTTGGGAACTCCAGAGGAACAATTTCAGACTGCTGCAAAATTTATTGAATTTTTCTTGGGCACCCATAGGGGTTGTAAATCCTTATGGTATAAAGAGATCTGGAGCCACAGATTTAAAAACCAATCCTATGAAATGCAAGTAGTTCACGATTATTTTGTCACTCTGTTGCTGAAAGAGGCATAGTTAAGTCTTCTTCCCCAGGAAGCCTAATGATAAGAAGCACCAGAAAGGCTGCCTCAGTGTGGAGGGTCAGCCTAGGGCTCTCTGAGGTGTATTTCAGTTAGTCTGCAAACATCGCCACAATGTAGCAGGCATTGGGCCAGGGGCTAAGGGGACAGATACGAAGAGAGACAGTTCATTCCTCGAGAGGTTCACATTCTTTGTACAGGTAAGTTTATATTGAGTAAGGATGCCTCATTCTTTCCAATTGAATTTGTCCTCCTTCTGCTGAGCTGGAGAGCCATTACCGTTATATGGGTCTACTATTTTTCATTACTTGATCCTTTGAATGAGGCCCTTTGCCTTCAAATAGCCAAGAATTGTTTTTGTACAATTAGGAAATAAAAGTGGTAGTTTATGCCTTTGGGTTGAGATCCACTCTTCATTTTTGATCTGCCATCAGTTGGTTATTAAACCAATGAGAAAGCTATCATTTGGTTTTGGAGAATTCCTTTGAAAGAAAGAAGATGCTTAGTCCCTTTATTTTAATTGTACCAGTTTACGGTATAGATCCACTATATAATCCTTCATCTTACAAATGGGGAATGTGAGAATCAGAAAAAGTTCTCTGAAGTCTCCAAAGGGAATGGAACCCAGGCTTCTAGGGTGCTTCCTACTACACCGTCTCTCATGTTATTGAGCATCTCTTCACTTCTTGCTTCTTTTGATTTTCAAAGGCAGCAGCCTCCTTGGAAAGAAGAGAAGCATCCCGGATTCAGACTGACATCTGCACTTAACAGGTGAAGTATTTCTTTCCCACTAAATCCTTCTTACAGAAAAATGACTGCAACAGGAGAAGCTAACTCAGATGGGGCTGTCTTAATGCTCTTTGTGTATAATCTAATTGCTAGGACATTTTTTAGTCCTGTTAGTTATTAGTTTTACTTCTCTCACGAATATTCTTGTTCACTTGACTGATAGGATGTCAGATTTGCACTAGTGGGTCTCAGCATAAAACATGGCCCAGATAAAGATGGTGCCAAGTCAGTGTGAGCCTGTAGCCTAGATGAGCCTGGAGATTTGAATTTAGGATGAAGCTTAGGCCTCCAGTATTCAGGAGGTCAAAGTAACATATGACAGATATGGCGAGGATTGTCTTCAGGAATGCTGGAAATGGGCTATTAATGTTCTGCATGGGAATAAATAATCTCAGATGGGGAGAGTCTAGTGCCAAGAACAGAACTGTCAGTGTTTTATGGTTTAGAGAAGACCAGGAAGGAGTCCTAGCGCCAGACCTTATGTTGGCTAGTCGTAGGGATCAGAGATTCATGAAGTGTCCAGACATCTTTCTGAGTTCCTCCTCAATGAAGGAGGCGGGATTATCATCAAAGCAGACCTCTCAAAGCTCACATTACAGAATTGGAGAGCATATGAACCTCCTTTTAAACAGTTGGGGAATCTTACAGAAGGAGGTTTGTGTTCCCAGATCAACCATAGAGAATTGGAGCTGCCTGTAATGTACAAATAATATCTATAGAAGGAAATGAAACCTTCATTCCTTAGCTTCTGGTTTTTCATGTGTACTGGTGAATGCTGCTTATTTCTACAAAGGAGATAGTAAGGCCATGTTGCCCAAGGGTTTTTGATCCTGAGATTCACAATCAATCTCCCCCCCCCCACCCCAATCCCCCTCTCTTAGGACCAATTCAGACTCTGCTCTTCATACCAGCGCCTTAAGCACCAAGCCACAGGACCCCTATGGAGAAGGTGACCAGTCTTCCTGGCCTGCCCAGTGCATGGGTAAGATAGGCACCAATAATAGTAGTGTCCTCTTTTTTAGTCCATTGGATTTTGAGAACGATTCTTCTTATGTGAGAGAAAAGATAAGGAGGGCAAGAGGTACTAAAGACATTAATTAGCTCATTTAGCCCACTTTCCATGAAAGTCTTAAGGTAGGTGAATGGATAGAATTTATAGTTTTTATATATAATTCCTCGTTACACTGGAACCAGGAATATTTAATCGTGCTCTCTTAATTTCTTAAGCACTCACTAAGTGTTGCCATGTATAAATGCTATGTGTGATACCAGGCAGAATTGTAAAGGACCGACTCCCTTTCCAACTATCAGGGGCTTATACTGTGTAATAGTCCCAAATGATGTGTACTTGTGGAATCCTGCTAATTGGCAGATTGATTTACATGCCTAAAATTAGAAGAGTAATAAAAACCTTGAGGACTTTTGAGTTCAAGTTGAAAAAAATTTTTTCTAACTATGAACTGATTCTTCTTTCTCTGCTTTTAAAACTCAAAGGTTCTAACTAGTTCTCCCAATGACGGTATCCCTTCTGGTGTGGACTAATTAATTTTTTAAAAGCAAACTTACTGAGTGCTTACTGTGTGCCAAGCATTGTGCTCAGCACGAGGGAAGCAAATACAAAAAAGCAAGATGGTCTCTGCTTGCAAGGAGCTCACACTCTTAATTGGGAGGAATAAGGCATAAATGTCAAAGAAAGTTGGGCTGCAGGCAGGTGGATTGGCCTAGAAGGCAAAAGGGTGTAGCAGAAGGCCTATGGGTGTAGCGGGCTACATGGAAAGACCTACAGGTTCTTAGGTTAAGTAGTTAAGATGACAGTTCTAGGGAATAGCAGGGCCATGAGAATGGCTGGTCTTCCTCCATCTCATCAGAAGAAATAGAGCAGTTGATCTCCATCTCATTCAAACCTGAGCAGTCGTGGAGTCCAGACAGGGGAAGAGGGAGGCAAGGGGGCAGAGTGCCTCTGGTGGACATATTCTTCCTGCCTGCCATGCTGGGTGGGATCTGGACTATCTCAGGCCAGGGGAAGGAGGAGGGCAGGAGGAATAAGGCACTCCTCCTCCCTTGTTGTGGCTGCCCTTTCTGCTCAGCTGTTGGTAGACCTTGAGTAAGAATGATTTGAACAAATGAGTGAGTGAAGGAGTGTCTCTAGTTTGTAATAATCATAACAAACATTAAATGATAGCTCTCTTTCAGAGTGTAATGGGTCTTAGAATTTAGGCCTACTGCAGGTGGGTTTCTTTCTGCATATATAAAGCCAAGAGGGCAAAGTTGTATTGATTGTTTTAGAGTTTCTAAGAGAGGCTTTGTGGTGTGTTGTGAGGGTTGGAGGATGAGAAACTGATGAGAAGTAGATGTGTAGGAGGACTTTGGGGAATAGAATCACAAACAGGAGAGAGACTTCCTACATGTCCCTGAGGGCGTGCAGAACTAACAAGTAGCTTGTTTAGTCTCAGCTGAACCCAAGACTGAAGCCGATTGACAGCCAGAAGAAGGACTTGAATTCCTGTTCTAATAACTCTTTCTTATCTAATGCAGAAAATTTTGTTTTTTTCTAAAAGGAATTAAGGATGAAGTAAAAACAGGAGAATCAAGAGAATATGAGTAGGGAACATGTTTCCTGAACATTAGAAACAAAGAAGGGAAGAAAAAAGTCAGTAGCCAAAAAAGTGATCAAATGAGGTGATGGGCATTTGAGACGAAGAGGTTTTGCCACACTTAAACAGAAGAAAGTAACTATGCCAAGAGATTATTATTGATTTTACCTCTGTGGCAGCATTTTATAGTAGGAACAACAGTGAATTTGAAGTTAGAAACCTCAGTGTGAATCCAGGATCTGCCATCTGTTATAGTCTTGTGACCATGGGCAACTTACTTTCTCTTTGAGGAGCAGCTTTCCTTGTCTATAAGACTGCACTTAGCCTGGACTCTTCTAGCTTGGCTCAAAAAAAAACCCAATAGTCCTAGCATCTTTCCCATAGATCCTCTCCCTTCCTTTGCTTCTGTTCTAGTTCAGGCTATTTGAACAGTCTACTGTCCAAACTAACATTGTTGTGCCGAAAAAAGCAATTGAGACCCCAAATGCATATTTTGGAAGTGGATTTTATTTAGCGCATGCTGTTCGGGGCTACATCTTACCTTGCCCAAATCAAACAGGCCTGACCAAGGGGAGATCACTGATATATATATATATATATATATATATAGGGTCCCCCCAACTCTCAATGGTCAGGGATTGTATAATAAGAGGTTTACAGCAGGGATTGGCTAGTACACAGGGAGAGAGCAAGGAAACCTTGGGGGGTCCTACAGCCAACTTCCTTGATGAAACAGGAAGAAGATGACTGGCTAGAGCAGAATGGGGGGAGGGGAAAGGATCAAAGGAGCCAGGTGAGGCCAAGTACTACAACATAACAATTAATATAGTGCATTGAGCTTTGTATAAATATATATGCCCATATAATCCATAGCAGTCTTGAAGGGTATGTCCTCCTACCTCTAATAATAGCACTATTTAGATTTCAGGGTGTTTTACATAACATTTCATTTGAGCCACAGAACAACCCCTGTGAGGTTGGTGCTTGGATCTCCACATTGCAGGTGAGGATACTGAGGTTCCAAAGAGTTAGGCCACACCCCAAGTTAGTATCCTCCCAGCCTCTCCCGATCCCAAGCCCTGCTGCCTTTTCTGCTTCACCCCACAGTGTTGTCACTATTGCAGTGTTGTCTGAATCTCTGCATTTTGTTTCTCCCACTTCTGTTCTTCACAGGGCCCTGTGGCCAAGTCAGTCTTCCTGTTGCATAGCCTTGACCATATTTCTACTGTAAAACAGCAAATGGCTCTGTTATCATCTTCTTTAGACCTGCGTACCCAGTCTGTTCCTAACCTAGCTTCCTAATCTTGTCTTACATGGCTTTCCTTACACATCCTACACTCCAGCCAGCTTAGCTCGTGTGCTGTTCTTCAGACCTGGCTTCTTTAGCACATCTGTGCTCCTTCCTCTAAGCTCATAAGGTGTTTGGTCTGGGCCTCTCTGAGGTTGCTTTCACAGTGTTTTAGCTCTCTCTGTGTGTGTGCTCCCTTCCCTGCCCCGTGCAGTGGGGAGGGTGCTTAGCACAGTGCCTGGCACTCCACAGATAAAAACACATGGTGGATTAAGTTGCATTTGACTCCTAGAGTCAACTAACAAGCTTTATGATCTTAAGCAGGTCACTTTATATCTAGATCTGTTTCCTCATTTGTGAACTGAGGAGATTTCTAAATTGAGAATGCTCTGTTAAGCCCTTTCTAGTTACAAGTCTTATGACTATAAACTCCTTGAGGGCACGGACTTTTTTTAGTCACTTTTGTATTCTCAGGGCCTTGTATACAGTAGATACTCCATTACATATCATAAATACAATAAATACAGAATTATAACTAATGGAACAGAAGGAAATGAGGATGGTAAAGGTGAGAAATTCTAATGATTAGCAAGGAATAAGAATTATCGAGGCATAGAAGAATCCAGACGTCAAACTGATTAGACTGATCAATGAAAGATTACAATAAAGGGATTTAAGCAGGTCTACTTTGTTTATACATTGTTAGTCTTCTAAATTTGCAAGGACAAAAAGGCAGTCATACTGTAAGCATGACTGTTGGCTGTCTACTTTTCTGCATGAAATAATATTTCCTTGCAGTTAAACCATAAATCAAAAATACATCCAAATATGGGTTTGTGTTTACATGGGAAAGCTATTTGTGTTTTAAACATTCAAGTCTCCAAGGATGAGAATTATTTCTGGAGACTCAGATTTGCTGGTAGGAGCTATTTTAAACAGTTTCATGTATTTTCCCCCTGTAATTCATTAAAGCTTTTCATATTCCTTCCTTTGGAGTTTAAAAATATCAACTAACTTTGCAAAAAAAGGTATTTCTAATCATAGATTTTACTAAATAAGGTAAAAAATTTTAAAAGATGATGGGAAAATATGATTTAAGTCTAGGATTAAGCTCTCTAGTAGTGGTGATTATAGCTGGTTTTTCCCTGGGAATTTTTACTGGATATAGTGATTGCACCCTAAGGTTCCCTTTAATTTTCTTAGGAGCAAATAACTATGTTTCGTGACCTGCAAACTATGTAAGCTGAGGATAAGTGAAGTAAGCTAATCTGATACGTGTTTAATTGGATGTATAATTATGATTGTGCTCTATGATAATGACACATTAATGCTAGTTTACAGAAATGACTGTAATTGCTTAGAGGGTTACTTTGTTACAATCAAACCATCCTCTGCTCTTTTCCTCTTGTTTTTAATTTCCCAGTCTTGTATAAATGGTGACAGTGCCAGAATCTCCCCATGCCATGTAGAGTTTAATTCTTATCTCTCTCACACACACACACACACACACACACACACACACATGCACACATGCACACACACACACACACACACACACACACACACACACACACACACACAAGATCTGGATCCAAGTTTTAAGCTTCTCATCACTAAGACTCCCAAAGTTTTTCATCTGCTTCCAGTCATCTACCGCCACCCATAGAGAATGGAGGAAGTATCGGACTCGGGATTTGGGCAGACAAAACGTTCAGGATTTCAGCTAGAAGAAGCCAGTGAGACCCTTCTTCCCGCTTATACCGCCCCTAGAGACCAAAAGTAGCTAGATTGTAGCTGCTGTTCTAGTTAGGGGAATAGGAGAGGCGTTGTGGATTCCAGGAAAGGACAGTCCCTGCCTTCAGGGAGCTTACAGTCATGAACAAAGGGAGTTAAATGCAGAGGGCAGAGAGAGGAGGTCACTTGACTTGAGGACATGGTGGACAAGACCCAAAGCCAGTGCAGCGAGCGGGGTGAGCCATGAGGAGATGGGGCAGCTGAGCTGTCTCCTTAAAGGGCCGCACCAGCCCGTAGCGGAGCAGAGGGTGATGATAAAGCGGAGGCCCAAGGATGGTAAGATTTTATAGCATGCTGAGGTTATCCCAAGAGTGAGTCAGATGAGGAGTGAGGAAATTTCACAATAACATGAAAGCAACTGATAAGAATAGTTGTGATAATATTTTTAAAATAAAAATACTTAGTGTAGTACCTGGCATATACAGTAGGCACTGTATAAATGTGTATTCTTCCCTTCCCTGATGTGCAGAAAGTAGACTAGGCCTAAAAAATGTGGAGAAGGGGCACCACCAATATGGAGACTGAATTATAACTTTCCAAAATTTGGTCTGTATTCAAACGATGAAGTAGAGGGAAAATGTAAAGGTCTACTTTAGCTTAAAAAATTAGCTATATGAGTAAGTACAGTATATGAGAAGTGTGGTAAGATAGCCGTGGGTGAGAAAGATCATGGAGCTTTAGTGGCTTACAGATTCAATTTTAGTTTACAGTGTGGTTTAACAGTCAGAATTTCTAATGCAATCTTAGACTGCATTAGTCTAAGATTGATTAATGTTGTGATGGCCAGCATAATGTAGCACTTTGAGGTTTAATCCTCATAACAACCCTGCTATTAATAGCTCCATTCACAGATGAGGAAACAGAGGAGTTAAGTGACTTACCCAGGATCAAGCAGCTAGGCAGTAAAAACTTAAGATCTAGAAAATCTGAGCTGCCAATCATACAGCTCAGTGGAGGTATCGTAGGTAGCTGGAAATAGAGAGCATTGACTAAGTAAATTGTCTGCGGACAGCTCTAGAATTCAAAAGGCAAGTTATTATAGGCAATTGAGCAGCTGTTGAAGCTAGAGGAGTGACCAAGATTGCTGTGGGAGAACGTGTAGTAGGAAGGAGAAGAGGAGCCAGTACAAGTCTTTTAGGAATACTCACCCTGAGAAGTGGGAGGTTGGAGAGGGCTTGGCAGAGAACTAGGAGAGTGGGATGGCTCTGGAGCCAGGGGAGTGAGAGGGTCTGCTGCTCAGCAGCATCACAGAAGCAAGCTACTGAAAGGTCAACAAGAAATGGAGCATTAGCTGCATTGATGCCTGTGGAAAGAGAAGACTTTCTTAGGAATGGCAAGAGCCTGAGCATATTTGTAGGCAGGTAGGAAGCGGCCCAGGGGAGGGGAGAGATTGAGATCTCAGGACTGCCTGAGTTAGAGCTGAAGCTGTGAGATGAGTTCTTGGGCAAGGGAAGTAATCACACAGAAGTTAGAGGACCGCTTCTTATGGGTGTTGGCGAAAGGATTCCTGATTCGAATAGGGACTGAGCGAAACAATCTCTAAGGTTCCTTCCAGTTCTGAGATTCAATAATGCCAATTTGTTTTTCCTCATGGAACACACACAATAAGCATGAAATAGGTGTATAGACTTTTGAATTACCCAAAGAAAATGAAACTTTCAGAAGAGTGTTTCAGGCATCCAAGAGCCTCAGCAGGAAATTTAATTAAGGTAATAAATTAATAAGTTGGGGGCGGCTGGGTGGCACAGTGAATAGAGCACCAGCCCTGGAGTCAGGAGGACCTGAGTTCAAATCTGGCCTCAGACACTTAACACACACACACACACACAAAAACCTAGCCGTGTGACCTTGGGCAAGTCACTTAACCCCAATTGCCCTCCAAAAAAAAAACCAATTTAGAAAAAAATTAAAAAAAATAAATAAATGAATAAGTTAAAAAATGATAAGAAGGTTATTAAGGTAAAGAACTTTTATCGAGGTGATAAAGTAGACATTTTTATATATCACTAACGAAAACCAGAAGACAATTTTTTAGAGAAATGCCACTCAAAATACCAAGAAAATACACAAAAGAATTTGAGCTTTAATTTATGAAGACATAGGTGAGCATGTATAAAAGAAACTTTATGAGAGAAATAAACATTTGAAGGACAATCCACTACCCATAAATAGGCTGTTAGGATATTTGAAATGTCAGCACTTGACAGATTACTATGTAGAGTCTATGTAATACCAGTCAAAATAGAAACAAACCTTTTTTCATAAAACTAAATAGAACAGTACATTGGTTTAGAATAACATAGGCAAGAATATGCAAAAGGAAAGTGCAAAACAGATATGAAATAAGACTTAATTGCTCAGATTTCAAATTATGCTATACAGTAGTAATGAAAAATCTGGCATTGAAATTTTAAATAGATCAGTGGAACGAAAGAAAGAACTTAGTAATTTAATTAAAAAATATGTATTAAACAAATGGAAGAAATTATTGAGGAGAAAATAGATTTGATTATATGAAAATACATAGTTTATGTGACAAGAGGCAATATATTCACTATGTGAAGAAAAAAACACTGAGAAAACAATCTCTAATGTTAACTAAATCTGTTATCTATAATTTTTAAGGAACTGAGTCAAATTTATAAGAGTAATAACAATTCAGTAGTTCATATCAAAGAATCAGAAAATTCTTGAAGGGACTATAATTCAGTAATCACTGAAAAATTGTTCAAATTCTCTGATTATTCTAGAAATGCAGATTGAAACAACTTCAATTTACTGTATCAGTTTGTTAGAGGTAGTTAAAAATTAAAAAATACTTTGTACTTTAGTAGGTTAGTCTCTAGGGTAGGTGACAGGCACTGTTAAATTGTTGGTGAAACTGAATTGGTGGGATCTTTTTTTTTTCCTTTTTTGGAGAGGGGAGAGGCAGGGCAGTTGGGGTTAAGTGACTTACCCAAGGTCATGTGGCTACTAAGTGTTAAGTGTCTGAGGCTGGATTTGAACTCAGGTCCTCCTAACTCCTGGGCTGGTGCTTTATTCACTGTACCATCTAGCCACCCCAGTGGGACCTTCTTAAAGAAAAATCTGGTATATAATAAACATTATCAAACTGATCATTTTCTTTGACCCAAGGACTTCCACTGTTAGAACTGTACTATGATGATAGTATTTTTTAAACTCTATTGATAATTTTTATTTTTATATCATAATGCTTTCCAGGTATGTTCTTCTCTTTTCCACCGAGCTTTCCATTGTAACAGATTTTTTTTTTAAAGAAAAAAACTAACAATAGCAACAAAGCTAACAGTATATTGATTATTTGTGATGTCATATGTAGCATTTCGTACCCCTAGTTCTTCAGTTCTCCGCCAAAGAAGAGAAGTCTGTTTTCTCCTTTCTTCTCTAGGACCGAGCTTGGTCATTATAATTACGTAGCATTCGTTATTGCTTTACTCTGCTTTCCATTGACATCATCATAGTCGTTGTGTATTTTTTTTCATGGTTCTGCTTACTTCATTGTGCATTAGTTCATATATGTCTCATTTTTCTGTGAATTCTTCATGTTTTGTTCCTTATGAAAACATAGTAATATATCTTCTGTGTACCATTAAATTAATACGCCACGCTTTGTTTACTTGTTCACCAATTTGTGGATATATATCTACTTATTTTCTATTTCTTTGTTGCCTCAAAAAATTCTTCTGTAAGTGTCTGGGTAAATATGAAACTTTATTTTACATCTTTGACCACTTTATATTTATCTTTTTTTTTTTTTCCACTTTATATTTATCTTAAGGTGATCAAATGTGTAAAAGAAAATTTTCCTATTTACCTAGAAGCGGTGCATCTTGATTAAAGGATATGGCAATGTTATGAGCCTTTTATACTATATTCCATGTCGCTCTCCAGAATCCTTGGACCGGTTCATCATTCCACCAGTAGCATATTAGTGTGCCTGTATTTCTGCAGCCCTTGCAAAGTAGACTATTACTGACTTTTTAATCGTGATTCACAGTAACCTTTCATAAGATTAACAGTCTGCATTGCTTCCCTTTAATTGTTCTTTTATATCCTTTGGCACTATTAGGGAATGGCTCTTGGTCTCAGATATTTGTGATATTTATCTAAATATTTTGACTAACTGTGCCAGGCACATAGTAGGTACCCAGCAAATATTTGTAGATAGATAACTCTCAGAGCCTTGACAGTAATATTTGATGTAAAGATTTTCCTCCTCTTGGAGGAGTTCTCTTCTTATCCTAGCTGTTTTTATTTTATTTGTGCACAAGTTTTCAATTTCATATCATTAAAATTGTCTATTTTTGTGATTGCTTCTTTTCCTCATTTGGTTAAGAATTCTTTCCCTAGCCATAGTTATTAAGGATACTGCCCTGCCATTGTCTTCATTTAAAAAAAATAGAACATTTTACATTTATCAAGTAACTATTTGGAACTCAGCTGTGGTAAATGGTATAAAATCCTGATCTCATCACACTTTTTTGCCTTTATTCTTGCTTGTTCCTATTTTTAAAAATAATATGTCCCTTAGTTACTGATTTTGTGAGTATTCTTTTCAAAATAGAAAGTCCTCTCTGCGCAAAAGTGCTCCTAGTATTTCCATTTGTAGTAGTGAAGAATTAAAAATGATGGATGTGTGTGTGTGACTGTCCAGCAATTGGAGAATGGCTTAATAAACGTGATTTATTAGTGATATTACTAAGTTATCAAATAATATAAATATTAAAAATATTTTAAAAATTTTAAAAATTTAAAAAGTCACAAAGTAATGCAGAAAGAAGAGTTAAAAGAGTGACACTGACTAAGGCCATATGAAAACAGCAAGAACGTTTTATAAATATACAACTTGAAAAGAGATAAGGGAACATAGAGCAAAAATATTGTTACTCTTATTTGTTTAATTTAAGAATCAGTAATTAAGTGCCTACAATGTGCCAAATAGATGGACTAGACACATCAGAAATCTAAATAAATTAGGGCTTAAGATTTTATTTGGGGTTCTATTCCTCATTTTTGTTTTTTAAATTGTTTGTATTTGTTGATGCTATCCTTGTTTCTCATACACAATTTTTTTTAGTGTTCCTGCCTGTACTTCTACACTTTTTTTTTTTTTTTTGCTTTTTGGAGTGGTGAGGGCAGGGCAATTGGGGTTAAGTGACTTGCCCAAGGTCACAAAGCTAGTAAGTGTGTCAAGTGTCTGAGGCTAGATTTGAACTCAGGTCCCTATGACTCCAGGGCTGGTGCTATATTCACTGTGCCACCTAGCCACCCCTACTTCTACACAACATCAGGAACTGTATTAAAGGGTCATGGCATTAGGAAGATTGAGAACCACTGCAATAGATAGTCTCAGACATCATGAAAAATACTTTCACTTATAGCCCAATGTCATACCAAAACAACTTTCAAGGATGTGAGAAATAGCTAGTAGGCAGAATTGAGTACAAATCACCATTTTTAGTTTTTACCTAGAGTGCCAAAATGCTAAAAATCAGTCTTTAGTTTAGGGGTTAAGTGAAGAGATTGATAATATGTGAATGAAGAAAAATATAAATCCTTCACAGTATTGTTTCTTTTCTGCTCTAATAGGTTTCTGTGATGGTGAGAATGATGGATTTGGAGAAGGTATGACTGTCATTTACCTGATCTTTTATTTTGTCCCATCAACATCAGTTGGTACTGACCGATCCTGAACAGACCCCTTTCTCGTTCTAAGTGTCATCAGGAGTCTTTTCCTAGTTCCAACAGCTAATTAAAATGTTGCTTGTGGCTGACTAGCACCTTATCAGAATTCAAGAGTTGAAATCTGTGATCAGACTGCACCTGTGTTTGGTTAACGTTTACTTGAGGGTCTTTAGGTCTACCAGTTCCTACTAATGTTTGTAATCGATATAACTCATTTTAATTTTATTAAAGGTTCTCCAGTTCAGTCAGTTAATAAGTGTGTTTATTAAGTGCCCACTATTTGCTAAGCATTATGCCAAGCACTGGAGATACAAAGAAAGAGGCAAAAACTGCTCCTGCCCTCAAGGAGCTCACAGTCTTGTCCAGGAGGCTAACTGCCAACAATGACATCCAAACAGAATGTAGACAGAATTAAGTCACAAATAATAATAGAGGAAAGGCACTGAGAGTGTGGTAGACCAGGGAAGACTTCTTACAGGTGAGAATTTGGTTGGGACTCAAAGGAAGCGAGGAGGCAGAGATGAGGAGGGAAAGAATTGTAGGCTTAAGGGCTGACCAGTAAAAGGGCACAGTCAGGGGACAGAGTAGCCAGGAGGCTGAGGTCACTGGATCAAACAGGCCGTGGAGGTGAATCAGGCATAGGAAGACTAGGAAGGTCAAAGAGGGCCAGGTTCTAGAAGGCTTTGAAAAACAAACTAAGGGTTTTATATCTGATCCCAGAGGGAATAGGAAGCCACTGCAGTTGATAGAATATAGGGAGGAGACATGTTGGAAAGAAATCACTTTGTCAGCTAAACAGAGAATGGACTGGAGAGGAAAGACTTCAGGCAGGTATACCAACGTACAGCCCATGTGTGAAGTGATGACGGCTCCACTAGGGTGGTGGCACTGTCAGAGGAAGGAGATGTTACAAGGTAACATGCACAGGCTTCAGAAGCAGATTGGATATGGGGAGGTGGCAGAGTGAGAAGCTGAGGATAGCACCTAGGTTATGAGCTTGGGGCTGGGAGCATGGCAGTGCTCTCAACAGTGTGAGTTCAGTTTTAGACATGTTGAGTTTAAAGATGTCTATGAGATATCCAATTCAAGATATCCAATAGGTAGTTAAGAAATAGGAGACTGGGAGTCAGGAGAGAGGTTAGGGATAAGTAATTAGATTTGAGAAGCATCACCATAGAGGTGAAAATTAAATCTATGGTAGCTGGTGAGATCACCAAGTGAAATAGTATAGAGGGAGAAGAGAAGGGGGGCCAAGACAGAGCCCTAAGGGATACCTACAGTTTGTGGATATGACTAGGATGAAGATCCAGCAAAGAAAACTGAGAGTAGTGGTTATTCAGGCAGGAGAGAAAAGCTGTCAAGGAGAAAAGAGTGTCAGAAGTTGCAGAGAAGTAAAGGAAGATTGAGAAAAGACCATTCTACTTGGCAATTAAGGTATCTTTGGAAACTAGAGAGATGAGGTCCAAAGCCAGACTGTAAAGAGCTGTATCTCATTTACCAGAGTGCAGCACAATTTGGAATTTGTATGGACTGGTCTATCAGTGCATTCAATTCAATGAATACTTACTGAGCACCTGCCTTCAGGGGCCTAACCTCACGACTTATTCCAAAGATTCAACACCTTATTTTTATATAATTATATATAATTCATAATAAAAATGAGTGCTTTGCAAAAGATTTTATGGTTTTCTTATGGATCCAAAACAAAAAAGTGTCTGATTTCCTGATTTTGAAATTAAACACATAGTAATTTCACATCTGTTATAGGTATCCTTAGAGAAATTTTAGAATCTTAAGATCGTAGGAGTTTAGAAATGACCATTTATTTCAGTATTCTTTACTGACCTAGAAAAGACATGTTATCTCATCATTTAGAACTTGCCACATGAAATTCATCTGATGTTTAGAATTCCTCCCAGGAAAGAAAGTAAGAATTTAACATTCCCTCGAAGCGTGATTTGAGAGAATTTAACCCAGCCATTTGCTTCCACGTTTTGGCACTTGCTTCCTGCCTCAGAGTGATAGGCCAAGTGTACACAGGCAATAGAACTGTTAGAGCAGAGGTGGAATGGCTTCTCTTCTGATCCAGCCAATGTTGTGTTTATGTTGCTTCAGTTATTCCTTTCCCCAGCCCTGTGAAAGAGGAGAATCTGCTGAACGTTCCCAAGCCACTGCCAAAACAACTGTGGGAAGCCAAGAAGGTGGGTGAGCCATCAGCAGCCTTGGGGCCTTCTGTGGCTGAGTGCGTATGGTGTGGGAAACTCGTTGGTCCCATGTGGGATGTTCCCAGAGGGGCAAGCAGAAGTTGGCAAAAAGTGACCAGAAGACTGGTTGAGGGAAGGATGTAGAAAAGAACACCCTGAAGCTAATATTACCATGTGCTCCTGGATGGCTGAAATAGCCCTACCCCCTCAGGGAGCTGCTGATTATAAATTATTCGTGTGCTCATGGGAGAGGGTCCAAAACCTATCCTAGCAAGTCTTTGATCCAAGCCATTTAATGAAAAACTTTGACATAGATTTTCCTGTATTATAAACAAGATTGAGAGGTGGCATAGTATGAGGCTGGCCTCTGAGGCAGGAAGACCTGCATTCAAATCCCACCTCTGACACGTCCTGGCTGTGTAATTCTGGGCAAGGCATTTAACCCCATGTTGTCTCAGATGGCTCTCCAAGCCTGTGGCTTGCACATCAGTAACTCATTTGCTTTTGTGGAAAAAGTTGTTTCCTTATAATTGACCATATTAATGACATCACAAATATATTTAATTAAATTGATGTGGGTTTCACATCATCAGAATATTTTTAAAAGGAACTTGAGTATCTTGAGTCACAAATTCATCAGAAACTCTGGTTTAAAGGTCAAATAAATTGCCAGAGTTCACTGGCTATACTGACAGATTATTTGATTTCCATGAGCTTTTATCTGTTCTGATCTTCAAACAACTCTGTGTGTCTGATTAAAAATGACCTGATAGAGAACCAGCCTACTTCCAAAGAGGTGATTAGGCTAGGCCAAGGCTCCACAGTACTTGGCTTTCTCTTTCTTATAACACTGTCAGTGAGACTGGTTCCGTTAACTTAAAAGTAAATGTATATCTCTTTCTTCCTTCCTTGATTATTCTAAAAATTGTAATTGCTAATGCTCCCTGCATTCTGTTTGCTTTTCCCACTCCTTTTTCCTTTCTCCTACTTTGCCTGTATCTTTGGCATTGTAGTATTTTAGAAATGGTCATTGTGTAAACTGTTCTTATAATAGGAGAATTATTGGTAGAGCACTCTGCCCTTTGGAGGAAGAGTACTCCAGAGTCAATCATCAGACATTTATTGAACCTGCTGTAGTATTTGCCCCCCTAATGTCTATTAAAGAATGCTAGTTCTTTTAAAGTTTCGAGAGTCACAAATGCTTCCATGATGGCACACCTGGTATCACTACCTGCAGAGGAGACAACGTGTCTATTCCTCCCTGACTTCTTGCAGCATGACTGAGTGAGGGGAAATTTGTGCATCTGGAAGATCTTGAAGTTGTTATGTAGATCTGTGTGATCTCAGCCGTGGGCCTGCTCTTTCCACTAATACAGATAGTATTTCATCCTGGGTAATTCTTGTCCCTACTTTTCTGAAATCTTCCCCCAAAAGATCTACATAAAGCCCTGGAAGTCTTTCTCAAGTAATTTTTTACTTAATAGAATTTTAATTACTAAAATTGAATTACTATTTCATGAAAATTTGAACTGTGAAATATTTTAACTGTCCATCTATTATTATTCTTTACTCTGACTGTATGACTGACCCATCCTTTCATATGGTCACACATGTCTTTTATCCCACTTTTTTTTGCACAAGTCTGATGGCCCCATGATCTCATTGATGTGAATATTGCCACCACCAGGGTAGACTAGATAGCCCCTCCACACCTTCTCATCCCGTGCGGTCCTTGTCTTCATCCCCCTATAATTCCCCACAGAGAATCTAATTTACATGCATAGTAAAAAACAGAAGGGAGCCATATTTTGAGTTTTTATTTTGTTGTTCTCTATGTCCAAAAAAAAAAAATCACCACCTAGTGGTCATTCTTTTGGTGATGAGCCTCACATGAAATTAGACTGAACTTTTGAACACATACACAGACTGTTTGTTGCTGGACTCATACTTGCAACCTCTCTGGCTTGGCAAAACCTGCCAGTGTTTTTAATCTTCTGACTTGACCTTGGAGAGCTGAAGATCATCTCAGTGCCTTAATTAAGCATCAGTAATATTTTGCTTTGGGTTCATTGTACCTGATAAAATATTTTCAGGAATGTGAGTTTTTAGGGACTTTTCCCCAATAATTTGACCATTTTCATCTAACATTGTTGAGTTGCTTGTGCTTCCCCTTTCTTGGACTATTCTGTTTTCCTGTCTTGCCTTCTCTGGAGCTTTTTTTTTTTTAATGAGATACATCTACTTTTTAATCTTGTCTTGTTTTCCCTCTAACTCTGTTTGAAAAATGTTTGTTTAAACACAGTTTTGAACTCTTTGATGTATCATATTCACCTTGAAAAGATTTTCAATTGTAGCAGGGGTCCCTTCAAAGAAGTTAGTGTGTACCTTCTGTGTGCTTTTATCTATTTCAAACGTTAAAATCCATTTGCAAACTCAATGGCTGGCTTGTGGGGGCTAACTTCTATGTGCTAAAACTTATTTGGGCTGAAAGATGCTGTTTTCTAGTTCCCAAAATATGTAAGAAGGCATGTTTCCTGTTAACTTGATGTCATGGGATGTAATCCCAGTTTCCTGTGTCTCTCTCCTAGATTCAGTCCCTTTCAGCTCGCCCTCGATCCTGTGATGTGGGAGGTGTCAAGTAAGTAGCATCGTGCCACTGTTCCTGTCTCAGGAACTATCCTGAGGCATTTGCTTCAGAAGAAAGTCCCAAGTGGGTAGAGGGCTTGATTTGGAACTTTGGCAAGTTTAATACCTGTTCTATTCATTCATTCCAAGTATGCTGAATTTAAATGTACCTTGTACCCAGCCTGCTTTTCTGGCGTACTACAGAGCTTTAGATACTGCATTTGAAAAGGTAGCTTGGAGTATCTGTGGGAAAATGAGAGTTGTTTACTTGTTTCTTCTCACTGTGGCATGAAACTGCTCTCTCATTTGCCACCAGTGACTTTTCTAGCCAAATGTCCTTTATCTCCCTCTAGCATTAGATGCTTGACCACCCGTTTCTTCAGAGAGAGATCTCTGGCTGGTTTCTGTATCACAGCATGCTGCCATCTTTTTTCCTTCTTATAACTAACTGATAATTGTGAATATTTTTAAGATTTGCTTACTTCTTTTTTTACATTTTTCCTTTACAGAGTTTATATTCTCTAGGTCTTATTCTTATCACCTCATCTCCAGTCCCATGTTTCTTAAAGAAACTTTTAGTTGAATAACATTCACATTCAGTTTATCTACAACTTAAAGGTTTCATCTTTCTCATCCCTCAAACTGACTTTCTTGGCTCACATCCTTATTTCTGTCATCAGTAATACCCGTTTTCCCAGTCTTTAAGGCTCAAAAATTTAGTTGTTTTAAAATACAGAGTGAAAGAATCTCAGAGGAAGACTGGGTCTCAGACGTCACCTAGTCCAGCTTGTCTCTGAGCAGGTGTCTTTGACAAATGGCCGTCGCGTCTTTCCTCAGAGATCTTTGAAGGCCACCCATTCCATTTTGGTCCTTTTCCCCTTAGATCCATCCAGTCCTTTTTATTGTTCCTTTACTTCTTTTGGTATCTGTTTCTCTTCATTCCCAAAGGACCATCTCAGGCCCTATCCATTTTTACCTGAATCACTTCAGTCTGTTCTGCCTATAGTTATTTTCCACTTCAGTTCATATTGCATACTACCACAATATGTCTTTTTTTTTTTTTTACCCCAGCAACTGAAGTTAAGTGACTTGCCCAGCGTTATACATCTAGTAAGTGCCTGAGGATGGATTTAAACTCAGGTCCTTCTGACTCCAGGGCCAGTGGTCTGTCTGCTCTGCCACCTAGCTACCGCCAATATTTGTCTTTTTGAAGAGCAAAAAGTGACTCTGGCGGGGGAGGGGGAAGGTAGGGCAATTTGTGTTAAGTGTCTGAGGCTGGATTTGAAGTCAGTTCCTCCTGACTCCATTGCACCACCTAGCCTCCCCAAAAAGTGCCTTTTAAGCTCCTTAGCCTGGCATCCCAACCCCTCTGTGATGTATCTTCCTCACTGTATGTATCAATCAGTAAATTAGCAGACATTTATTGACTCCTATGTTCTAGGCTCTAGGCTAAGTGCTAGATATAAAAAGAAGCAAAAGATAGACCCTGCCCTCAAGAAGCTTATAATGTAGTAGGGTAGACAATCAGCAAACAAAAAGATTCACAGTAAACTATATAAAAAGGTAAATAAGAGATTCACAGAGGGAAGGCACCAGGATTCAGAGGCATTGAAAAAGCTTCTTGTTGAAGGTGGGATTTTAGTTGGTGCTTAAAGGAAACTAGGAAAGGCAGTCGTCAAGAGCTGAAGAGGGAGAGTGTTCCTGGTGTGGGGAACAGCCAGAGAGAAATGCACAGAGCCAGGTAGTGCTTTGTTCTTGGAACAATCAGGAGGTCAGTGTCACTGGATCAGAGAATGTAAGTAAGGTGTAAGAAGACTAGAAAAGTGGGAGGGGATTATGTTATGAAGGGTTTTGAATGCCAAGCAGAGTTTTTGTATTTGTTCCTGGAGGCATTAGGAAGCCATTTGAGTTTATCAAGCAGGGGGATGATGTGATCAGATCTTCGCTCTAAGAAAACTACCTTAGTGGCCGAGAGGAGGATGGATAGGAGTAGGGAGAAATTTGAGGCAGGCAGACTCAGTAGCAGGGTATTGCAGTAGTTGGTGTTTGAGATAATTGAATACCTGCTGTAGAGATGCTGATTTCAACAGACTTTGGCAACAAGATTGGATACGGAGGTTGAGAGCTAGTGAGAATTCCTAGGTTGGAAGGAAGGTTTAGTGGAAAGATAGAGTTCTGCTTTGGACCTCTTGAGTGTAAGATGTCTACTGGACATCCAGTTTGAGATGTCCAACTGTTAGTTGGAGATGTGAGATTGAAGGTCAGCAGAGAGTTCGGGGCAGGATAAATAAATTTGAGAATCATCAGCATAGGTCATTAAATCCATGGGAGCTGATGAAATCACTAAGTGAAGTGGTATAGAGGGAGAAGAGAAGAGGGCCCAGGACAATTTCCTATGGGAAACCTACACTTAGAGATCTGGAGGAAGATCTCACAAAAGAGACAAAGAAGGAGAAGCCAGAGAGGTAGGAGGAGAACCAGGAGAAAGCAGTGCCATGAAAGCCTAGGGAGAAGCGAGTATCAAGCAGGAGAGTGATTGGCAGTGCCAGAGGCTGCAGAGATGCCGAGGAGAATGAGGACTGAGAAAAAGCCATTGGGTTTGGCCACTTAAGAGATCATAAGTAATTTTATCACTCGTTACTTCCTAATACAAACCATCTGTTCTAATCAGGCTACACTTATACCCTCTTCTCCCCACCATGTTTTTACTCACACACTACTCCGGAAAGAGTGTGATCCATTTTCTGGGGGAAAAGAAGATTTACCTCAAACCCCAACTCCTTCCTTGATGACTCAGTTCTGTCCTCTGGACTGTGTCTGTCTTTTCTGTATGTTGCTCTACTGAAGTCCTAAAATACTTAATTAAACATACTTTTACATATGAAACAACTAGGACATCTTCCTAAACGAATCACAAACTCTTGGAGCACTGGGACTGATACTGACATTTCTTGTGTGTACTCAGAGGAATCGCCTTACCTACAATTACTACATTTCAAAGTTAAAAGGAATCTTAGTGTTCATTTAGTCCAGTGCAAACCTGAAAAAGTTGCCTCTGTAACATATTTGATGAGTGAATGTTTAATCTTCACTTGGCCAGGGAAGGAGGATCCCAGTGCTTCCCAAGTCATCCATTGTGCTTTTAGTTGTTAGGGTATTTTCCCTAATTTCAAGGCAAAGTAACTTTGACCCATTCCTCAGTTCTTTCTTCTGGAACTCAGAATAAGTCTAATTCACCAGGCAGCTTCCAAATACTTGAAGACATCCCACTAGTCTTCACCAGATTTTCATCCTCATATGGTATGAATTCAAAGCCTTTTTTCATACTCGGGGCCCTTCTCCAGACTCTCCAGCTTTCTTCATCAAATATGGTGCCCAGTCTTCAGTTGAGGTTTGCCCAGGCAGAGTATAGAAGGACTGTTATCTCCTCATTCCTCAAAACTTCTTCTCAGTTGATTGAAATACCGGTTAGTTTTCTTAGCTGACATAATCACACTATTGCCTCTTGTTGAACTTTTAGCTCACTAGAACAAACTTCTGTCTAACCACCTCTCCTCTATCGTGTATTTGTGAAGTTGATTTTTTGGGAACTTAAAGATGATATCTTACATTTATCCTTTAAAAAATGTCTCTTACTAGATTTGGCCCAAAGTTCTTGCCTTTTAGATTCTTTTAAAACTGTATTATCGGGGCGGCTAGGTGACACAGTCAATAGAGCACCGGCCTTGGAGTCAGAAGGACCTGAGTTCAAATCCGGCCTCAGACACTCTACCCAAAAACTAGCCGTGTGACCTTGGGCAAGTTACTTAACCCCAATTGCCCTCAAAAAAAAAAACCACAAAAAACCCCTGTATTATCTAGTATATTAGTTATATCTCACAACTTTGTATCATTTGTAAATTTTAAAACATGCCTTTTATACTTTTACCCAAGTCATTGATAAAAATGTTAAATAGAAGAAGGCCAATCACTAGGCCACTAATGACCACTTTTTGGGTTTGGTCATTCAACTACTTTTGACTTCATCTAATAGTATAATTGTAGAGACCATATCTCTGTGTTTTCTTTATAAATTATTTTTCCTTTTAAAACATAATTCAAAAGCTTCTATATATATTTTCCAATCTTTGCCGAAGTATAAAATTAATCTCACCATCATAAAATGGATTTTTCCAAAAATTAACTTTATTTTTAAATTAAATTTTTTATTTTTCATTTAGCAAGCATTGATTTTTCACTGCCTCCAACTTCCTCGAGACCCATTTAAAAAGGAAGATGTATTAAATATACATTTAGGAGGAAGGCAGCTTTGTTCACCATCAGTACTTTGGCATTGTAGTTGGTCATTGGGTCTTTCAAAGCAGTTCGTTTTTGTGTTTTGTTGTGTGTGTTGTTTTTTTTAATTGTTTTCTTGGTCCTTTTTACTTTACACTGCATCAGTTCTTGCAAGTCTTCCTAGGCTTTTCTGAAACTAAGCCTAGTAGTGGTATAGCTGGGGTCAAAAGGTACTGAGTACTTTAAGAACTTTAGGGGCATAGTTCCAAATGCCTTTCCAGAATAGCTGGACCAGTTTACAACTCCACCAACAGTGCATTAATCTGCCTGTTTACCAGAAGCTTCTCCAGCAAATGTCATTTTCCTTTTTTTGTCAGCTTTGCCGATCTGTGATATAGAACCATAGAATTGCTTTAAATTGCAGGATTACACTAATTAAATTGTACTAATTTTAGTGATTTAGAGCATTTTTTCATATGGCTATTGATAGCTTGGGTTTCTTCCCTAGAGAGCTTCCTTTTAATATTCTTCAGCCATTTATCAATGGAGAATTACTTTATACATTTGTATCTGCTTATTCTTATAAATTTATATCTGTTCATTATAGAATTTGGAAATGATACCTTGTCAGAGAAACTTACTGCAAAGATTTTCCCCAGTTAACTATTTCCCTTTTTTTTTTTCCCCTCAGCTGAAGAAAAGTAAAGTTAATTAGAAGTTCACCATATTAGGTAGACTGTTAAGGAGCCTAGGTATCTGTAAGGCTTGCATAGGGTAAGCGGGTCAGAGCAAGTCTGACACAGAGTGAGTCTGTGCTAGGTCATTCTATGGCTCTCCCACCTACTAGTTCCCTTTTTTAGCTATACTGGTTTTGTCTGGCAAAACCTTTAATTTTACATTATCAAAATTGTCCATTTTATCTTCTATAATAATCTCTACCCCTTATTTGGTTATGAGTTTTTCCTCTATCTGTATATCTGAAAGGAAATTTCTTCCTTGCTTCTCTAATTTGTTTATAATGTGACTTTTTATATAAGTCCTGTATTCATTTGGAACTTAGCTTACTATATGGCATGAGGTATGGGTCTCGGCCTAATTTATGCTGGGCTGCTTTCCAGTTTTCCCTGCAGTTTTTGTTGAATAGTGAGTTCTTATTCTAGTAGCTGAGGTCTGGGGATTGTCAAACAGGTTAGTAGGTCCATTTGTTTCTATTTGTTGTGTACCTAATCCAGGGGTGGGGAACCTGCAGTCTCAAAACCACAGGTGGGATTCAGAAGGATGTACTTGAGGACCGAGAAGGCCACATGTGGCCTTGAGGCACTAGGTTCCCTACCCAACCTAATCTGTTTCACTGAACTTAACCAGTATCAAATCATTTGGACTATTTTGTAGAATTGTATGAGATTTGGTACTGCTAGGTTTCCTTTCCCCATTATTTCTCCTGAGATTATTAAATATTTCTCTTCCAGATGAATTCCATTCTCATCTAACTCTGTAAAGTAACCCTTTGAAGGTTTTAGATGGTATGGCACTGAATGAGCAAATTAATTTAGTTAGTGTCATTTTTATTGGCTCTGCCTGCTCATGGGCAATTAATATTTCTCCAGTTATTTAGGTCTATCTTTATTTCTTCTAAAGAATGTTTTGTAGGTATGTTCATATAGTTCCCGTGTATGTTTTGGTAGGTAGAGAGTCCTATGTATTTTTTACATTATTTTGGCTATTTTAAATGGAATTTCTCTTTGTGTTTCTTCCTGCTGGGTTTTATTGGTAACATATGGAAATGATTGTGATTTTACATGAATTTATTTTATATCCTGCTACTTTGCTAAAGTCATTTCTGTCTTTCCCACAAGGATAGTATAAGTCATTTTAAGTCATTTTATCAAATGGTTTTCTAAAATCTAGGTTAACTGTACTGATGATATAACCCAAATCTGGTTATCCTGTCTGAAAAGGATTTAAGCTTATTCGCCTGGCATAACCTTGCCTTGATGAAACCATGTGTGTTCTTTGTGCTCACCAAATTTTTTTTCTTTATACTCTCTATTTGTTTAAACTATTAAATGTTTTTAATTTTGCCATGAATTCTTCAATTCTGGGGCTTTTTCCTGACACCTATTGGTCTGGTTGGAATTGAGTGAGGAAAAAGTAAGTTATTTTGTTGCACAGTCAACCCTCTTACTACCCACAATTCCAACCAGCCAGACCAAAGGTGACCTGGGGCCTACGAACTTATTTTTTAAAGTATTTTGTAATAACTTTATTTCAGTGTAATTGGTTTCCTTTACAGTTTGTGTATTTTATTTTGTGAATTTTAAAAAACATTCTGATAAGTACTGACCATGTGATTGACACATAGTAGGTGCCTAAGAAATGCTTGGTGACTTGAAGAAAAGTCTGTGGGCTTTGCCTGATTCCCATTACTCAGAAATTATTAGAAGTCACTGAGATAGATGGTATTATGGAGTCAGTTGTTAACTTAGCATATTACCAAGGGTGACCAAGCAAGTGTTCCTTAAAACAATGTAAATAGGTGGTGAGTGGATCCCTGTCTTTGTATTAAAAATACAGGCACCAGATTTAGGGAAATTATTAAACATTGCCTTAAAGTTGCAACCTAGAATTCACTTGATAGTTTCTGGCATATTTGAATATAGTTTATTTAGCCTGGGACTGAATTCCCTCTCTCTGCTGCCTACTCTAGAATACCGATCTTGGAGCTGTGGTATCTCCTCATTGTTGATGCTTCAGTGCTCACACTCCTAATCTTAGGAGAGAACGGTAGCACGTCTTTCCTACTTTTCAGTTTTTGAGAGCATGCCTTAAAGAACAAAGCCCAGGGAGTGAGTGACCTAAATCTCTAGGATAGCTTTTGGGAAAGGTGGTATAGAAATCTCATATCTAAACATTTATGTAGGTATGAAAAACTCCGTGTTAAAAAAAAACCAGTAAGCCATGGTAACAAAGCTATATTGTTTTTTGAAGTTGTGTATGTATGATTTCCTAATTCATTACTTTTGAGAAATAATTTTGCTTGTCTTCTTCTAGTGCCTTTCCACATAATGGCCAGAATACAGGACTAGCACCTTTTCTAGGGAACCTAAACACTGGAGGGTCATTACCAGACTTAACCAGCCTTCATTCCTCTTCTCCTCTGCCTACGTCTTTGGATCCTGACGGCCACTGGTTTGGCAGTATGAGTGTTGGCAATAGTATGGGAAATCTCCCAGCTGCTATGACTCATCTGGGAATTAGAAGCTCTTCAGGTAATTGGTTTCCATTAGTCATAAAGAGGGCAGTGAGGTGGCGCCATAGGGCACAGAGCCCCAGGCCTAGTGTCAAGAAGATTTAGCTTCCTAAATTCAGATCTGGCCTCAGACACGCACCAGCTGTGTGACCCTGGGCAAGTCACTTCACCCTGTTTGCCTCAGCATCTTCATCTGGAAAATGAACTGGAAAAGGAAGTGGCAGACCCCTCTAGCACTTCTGGCAGGAAAACCCCAAAATGGTGTCATGAAAAGTCAGACATAACCGAAAAGTTACTGAACAGCAGCAGCAACAGGCATGAGGGCTGTGGGAATGTAATTCTATGACTAGACAAAGGTGCGACCCTGGGCGGCATGGCCCACTCCCGGCCAGCTGTGTAGGCTGTTAACAGCAGTGATGATGTCTGCTTATATTCATAGTGTTTTATAATGTATGTACAAAGCACTTCATAATTTCATTAAATGAAACTAGTAGAAAAGATAATGTAGCTTTAATCTCAGTTTTATGTATCTGTTCTCATGTAACATCATGGTCCTTACTTTTTGGATTCTGATGATGGCCTAAGTGTCATTCACTTGGCTGTTGTTGTGAAGAGTGTGGCTTATTAATTTTGAAATATGTCCTAATGGTAGGAAAGAGAAAAGATTGTAAGAGCTTACTTTGTTAGAAATTCAGGGTTGTCCAGGGATAACCTCAAATAAATGGGAAAATAAACTATTTCCCATTTTGAAAATTTTATAATGGCTCCTGACTTATCATTTTATACTGTGGTATATACATAGTAATGAAAATAGATGCAGTCATAATTTATATTTAATATAAATCTGTCAAAATATGTTTGGTTTAAATTCACAGATGCACATGAAAGTGTTAATATTATTAATGATGATATTGATAAAATAATACCCATTATAATATGGCCTGTTAGCGCACATATTTGAATAACTTGCTGATTGGGTCATGTCCCTCTCATACTACACAAGTGAAGACAGGTGTCTGAGGCAGTTCTGAGTCCTTACTCAGTGTAAAATAATCAGTCCTACTTTTGCAACAGTGTTAGTAAGCTATTTTTTATAGTTATAAGCCTCTTAGAAACAATTTCCAATAATTATTTTAAGGGGTTAAAATATTTTCAAGCTTCTACCCTCTCTTTTTGATTGAAGGTAGGATACAAGATATAATTATAAAGCAATGAAACTAGATTTTTCAAGCAAACATGCCAGATCTTTCATCCAAGTAAATATTGACTTCTAGTGATATTCATAATATTTTATTTATTTATCTATTTGTTCATTTTTCAACATTCACTTTTAGAAAAATTTTAGTTCCAAATTTTTTTTTCTTATTCCCTCCTCTCTTCCTACACTGGCATACAATCAAATATAGGCTATATGTGTATAATCCTATTTCCACATTAGTCGTATTTCAAAATATCTTTTATCTTCTGCCGTCAGCGTTCATGGCACATTCTTTTATTCTTTTGAAATGTTCTCAATAGTGACACTTCTACCCCTTGAGGGTGGATTAGACTTTTGAAAATAGTGAGAAATCTTTCAGAACCAACCCTATCTCGAAAAGGTGGGCAATCAAGATGGGTAATAGTCCGATAGCATTTTATGGAGCAGATACTGTGAATTCAAGCACTGTCGTGATGAGAACTCCCACTAATGGGCCACAAGTTAATTCTTTGTATTGTACAGAATCTCTCAGTTGCTCCAGAATTTCTGCATGATATCCCCAATTGATTATTTGACCACTGGAAATGAACTCTACATGAACAATGCCGCTGATGGCAAAGACAGAAAATATTGTCTCCTATTTCTTCAGATCTGATGCATCTTCTTGGGTATCAGAACTGTTCTGTCACAGACTTTGACACTTTGTTCCTGGGTAATATTGGAAATATTGTTTCATCATCGGTTACAATTTTCCTCAAAAGCACATTTTTTAAAAGCTTTCTTTGGAAGAATAAATGCTCCATTTGTTTTCATGATGGAAAACACATGACAGACGTTGTTATCAACAATAACTTTTTTCATGTTTGAGTTCTGGGATTTTTTCCCAGAGTAGGGCTTCATTTTCAGACGTACTTCTTTTATTATTCATCTATTTGAAGAGGCCAAAGCCAGTTTCTCCATTTTCCAACATTTTCTTTATCCCAGTGAAGTATTGGATAAATGTTTCATGACCCTGAAATTTTGTGCCAGGTACAAATTTTTACACTTGAAATTACCCTAAAGTCTTTGGAATGGGTCAGTGCATATTTTTTTCTTTTTACCAAGAAAGTAGTTCCTATTTTTTTGCTCTAAATAACATTAATTTTCTATCCCTTCATAGTATAATACAACCTCCTTTTCATCATAATTGTTAACACAAAACTGATTGGCCAACCTTGAAAGTATTGCAGCTGGGGCGGCTAGGTGGCTCAGTGAATAGAGCACCCCCCTGAAGTCAGGAGGACCTGAGTTCAAATTCGGCCTCAGACATTTAACACTTACTAGCCGTGTGACCCTGGGTTTAACCTCAACTGCCCTACAGAAATAAAGTATTGCAGCTTTTGAGATATATTACAACATATCCTAGAGTCACTCCTCCTCTCTTTCCACAAGTCTTGCAAGAAATGTACTCTCCTTACTTCATAGGAACACCTTATTCTTCAGATAGGGAAACTTTTTCCATACTCCCTTCTGTATTCTTAAACTCCATGGCTACCTCTGACCTTTACAGATAAAAACCTACCCCATCCCCCAGCTCTTCCTTTACCTTTATTGGGACACGTGTGATAGACACTTCCCTCGCTCACAAAACGTGGAGGGGACTCATTCTTTAGTTTCCCTGTACTATCTCCTCTATCTCTAGCTGGATTTTAGTGTAATAAAATGTGACCATTTAAAAACCTGGATTCCATATAGATTCTCTAGAGCCCAGCAAGGTGTTTAGAAAAGTAACCTTGACGTAGACCTCCCTCCATCTCTTGGAGTGGTTGAGGCCTATGGGGTAGCAGGCGGCTCGCACCATTAAGTTTCTGTGTCGGTTAGTCTTGTTTCCCTGATTTTATTTGTTATTGGGGAGGCTCGTTGGGTTGGAGAGGTAGCAGTAATACGTAGAAATGATTGTGATGTTATCAATAAAACTTCAGCAGAGAAGAAAGAAGAACATCCCTGTCCCCAGTTCAGAGAAGCCTGCTCGGATTCCCAGCCTCCTCCCTGTAGCTCCTACTGGAAAGGAACGCTTCTCCAGAGCTAGATCCTGGCTCCTTGACTCCAGGAATAGCTGGTTACCTGGATGCCTGAGTCTTGTTGGGAAATTGTTGTGTGATTCCTGTCTCGAGAAGATCATCACCCATTTAGTCTAGTGCAGTTCTTCTCCCTTGTCAGTGGCTTTGTTGTTGTTGCGGAGTCTTCTCAGTTGTGTTCAATTCTTAGTGACCCCATTTGGGATTTTACCAGTAAAGCTCCTGGAGTTGTTTTGCCATGTCCTTCTCCAGCTTATTTTGTAGATGAGGAACTGAGGCAAACAGAGTTGAGTGACTTTGCTAGGGTCACACGGCTCGTAATTGTCAGAGGCTGGATCTAAACTCACAAGAACTCTTTCCAACTTCAGGCCTGGTACTCTATCCACTACACTAGCTAGCTGCCTTCAGCAGCTTGCATTTTATTAGATATATTCAGAGTGGAAAACGCAATCAGAAATATAAGGCTCTTAAAATTTTGTCAAATATGGTTGATGGAGACTCAAATTTTCTTACTCTTTGGAAAAGAAGGTACAGAGAATCCTGAAATAGTGAGAATAACAGTAAATTTCTTGTCTTTCCTTAGGTCTTCAAAGTTCTCGGAGTAATCCCTCCATCCAAGCCACACTGAATAAAACAGCACTTTCTTCCTCCCTAAATATCTGCCCACAGACATCTGTTCACAATGCCTCTGCTCTTCAGCCATCACTCCGTCTGTTTTCACTTAGCAACCCTTCTCTTTCTACCACAAGCTTAAGTGGCCCAAGTCGGCGTAGGCAGCCTCCAGTGAGCCCTCTCACACTCTCCCCAGGCCCTGAGACGCCTCGAGTTTTCAGCAGACAGTTTTCTTCCACCAGCCCTCTGAACCAGCTCCCTGCCTCCCAGGTAAGCTCTTAGGCTACACAGGAGCCCTACTCTGCGTCCTCAGCCTGGAGGAAATGCTGGATCACTCACTAGGTATGTGACCTTAGGCAGGTCAGATTGGGTCATAGTTTCCTCATCTGTTAAATGAGGACATGATTCAAATTTCTACAAATCTTTCTCCTTGGATTATTTTAGAACAACCGCGCTGCTCTAAAGATCTCTGGGTACAAGTCGTAGTTAGCATTCCCTAATACATGAAAATGTAGACAATTCCAAAGGTCATTTTTCTTTAATATGGGACTATATTATGTGGTAGCAGATTTGTTTTACTAACCACGTGTTGCTTAGGCTCACAGTAAAAGGAGTTTAATTTTCCTGTGCACACACCAAATAAAAGGAGTAATAGAACTTTTTAAAAGTTCTTTACAAGTAATGCCAGAGGGAGCATCGAAGATGTCTGATCTGCATTAAATCAGATTAGGTTTATTCCCCTGATCATCTCTCTTTATAGATTTGAAATTGAACAGTGTGGCTTAATGGAAACATCAGTGGACCAGAAATAAGCAGATCTATGTTGTAGCTGCTGCCTTACTATGTGACCTTGGGCCAGTCACAGATTGTTAAGGTATCTTGTAGCTCTAAGCCCTTTAGATACTGAGGTCACTAGAAATGGGCTAAAAAATCTAGAGAGGAAGAATTGGCACGTCTGATCCCATCCAGAAGCCGTGGGTGCAGGATAGAAAAGTAGACTGGCTTGTTGACTTGATTTACCAGAAGCCAGTATGGTTTTGAGTACTTTTCAGCTTTTTAGGGACTCCACACAAATGAATAGCAGTTGAGTTGTGTTAGGTCATTAGACTAGGAGTGAGAAAACAGGCTGGGCTTATTCCCAGCTTAGCCGTTCACTGACTCTGTGACCTTTTAGAGAACTGAGATAATGATGCAGCCCCCCCTCCCTCTACCCTCCCTCCCTCCCTCCTTCCCTCCTTCCCTTCCTCCCTCCCTCCCTCCCTCCCAGACCGAGTGACATTTTGAGGATTACCTTCAGTCTTGGAGATAAAGCTTAATTCTAAATTGTTATACAAATGTAAGATGGTGATAGAAGAAGTAAAAACTGCTGACATCATTTACTAGCCCTGTGAGGGGTCTCTTTAGCTCTTTAGTAGTTAACTATTTAAAAATTTGTGTACTTTTAAAATGTTTCAGCCCATTTGCTGCCCCCGTCCTGGCTATTTTACAGGATACAGAAAAGATATAGTCCTCATGTCCAAGCTATATTCTAGAGCCGAGGTTTTTTAAGTCAATAAGCATTTATTAAGGGCTTGTATAGTGTGCTAAGCCGTGGGGCTGCAGAAAGAAACCAGCCACTGCTCTCAAGAAACTCACAGTCTAATGGTTTCTTTATTGTGTCATGGAGCCCTTTGGCATTGAATGAATGGTCTTTGGACCACAGGATAATCCAAGCAGAAAGATTTGTAGAAATTTGGATCAGATCCTCATTTAACAGATGAGGACTGGGGTTCATTGCATAAAATAAAATAAATAGAATTACAAAGGAAACCACTTACATACTAGTTATCTATCGGTCACTGTCTATCTAGATATATTTTTTAAAGATTATTTACCCCAAGTTAAAAGACCCTTTTTCTAGACCAAATTAGATTAGATGCACTAGGATTATTCTGTCATTATAGTTTATAATTTTTGTGGTTTTGCTGTCTCAAAGCATTTTTTTTTTCCAAAATTTGAAGTCAGTGGAAATTGACATTGAAAGACAAAAAGACTTTTGTGGGGAAATGAGATCAGAGATAGATTTTGAACGAAGGGAAATCAGTTATTTAAAACATAAGAGACTGAAGAGTTGAAAACTTAATGGTGAATGAAAAGGACAGCAGACCTACCCATCTCTCCTGTTATTTCTTACTTGTGGTAATGTTTTCTGTTTTGTTTGCTTTCCAGGTTGTTCCTTCTGATCGAAGTCCCCTTTCCTTCCTTCCCCCAGAAGTTCAAGCCCCACTACCACCCCCTTATCCCATGCCCCAAGAGCTCCCCGAGCCTCCCCTACAGCATCCCAGAGCCCAAGAACAAGTCCATGCCCAGCAGCCCCAGCTCTCTTCACCACCGCATTCAGATTTTGAGCTCCTCTCTCCCCATGTAAGTAGCAGAAGGCATTCCTGGCAAGGGAAGGAATACAAAATAATCTTTGTTTCTTACTGAAACCAAATCTAACTCTTTGCCTCTCATTTCTGAAGAGCTCTTCTCTGACCAGCTTTTTCCCAGATGTGTGCTTTGAACAACAGGCCATGAGGCAAGGGCCAGCCTTTTCTCAACAGGTAGGCAAACCTTGGGGTACCAAAGTGTTTCGTGCCCTTTTGCATGCCCTCCCTTAGGTGTGAACCATATTTTCTAGACTTTCACATAGAAAACTCTGATGATAGACAAGGTAATTCTTTTTGTGTTCATGTGGTCCCCCCTGTGGCTTGAATACTTTCTTCCATCTCTAGATCTGTTTTATTACTTCTTAATTTAGTGTCTGGGCTGAGCAGATGGAATGACCATGGTCTGGTACAGGGATGACCCCTGGAACACAGGAGATGGCCCTAGGGTTAGGACAGAGGACAGGAGACAGGTGGCAAGATGCCAGCCTGTTGTAGCACTCACTGTAGCAGGTCCTGGTGAGAAGAGAGGAGCCAGAAGGTAGGGAGCTGGATCCTGGGCTGACACAGGGCTTGTGGGGCTCATTGGAAAGATGTGGCACTTGGCACAAAGTGCTTCATAAAGATTCATTGATTTGTTTTCTGAAAGCTGTCAGAAGATGAATTTGTAGAAGTTTCTTCATGAATTTCACCTAGTTTTTACAGAGACTTTATTTTTTAACATTACTGTTTGAGGTTCCTTCATTCTCATTTTGTAAAGAAATTTAAACCTGAATCCAAGGACAGGGTTGAATAGGTAAACTAAGTGGTAGCTTGGCCTTCTTATCGGTTAGTGTGATGAAGCATAATCTTGACCTGGTATAAGAGTAGGGGAGGAGAGCTGGGTATGAGGAGCCCAGGAAAGGAGGCAGTGGGCTGGCTGTACTTGATTCCTTGATAGTCAGTGTCTCCTCTGGCTCAGAGGGCCTAAAATCATTGCTATCACAGGTGGTTGTTTCTCCAGATTCTCCATATTGGTAAAAAGGATTGCCAGTGTGAACTGAAGAAGTGATCAGATGAACTTAAAGCCGTTTGAGGTTGTCAGGTGAACTACATCAGTCACTTGAAATAAGTGAAGGGATTTGTGAAGGGATGTTACCTTTGCCTTTTGGCCAAAGGTGCTGTGATGATGAAGGTTACCAGCGCAACAGTAAGAGAAATAGACCTCTGGTCTAGACCGTTGGGTGTCCTTAGCAGAGATCACGTCACCTAAACGCAGTGCACTCACTGTCCTTAAGCAGAATTCACTGACCCTGAGTCTTTGGTACTTCCCAGACAGCCACAATGGAGCAGGCTCAGAGAGGGCTGCAGAATCCCATTCAGCTGCGACCAAATTTCCTGTATTCCAGCTGTGGGAGTTTCCCAAATACCGTCCTCACTGGTAAGTGTGGGTTGAGCTCACCTGATTTACGATTCCATGTGTTGTCCTGGCATCTGCGCTGTGGCTTCGTTCCACTGCCAGACACTTGAGATCATGTGAAGGATCTTGGAACAAGGGAAGAGGAGAGCTGACGATGAGATTTGTATTCACATACGCCCACATACATGTGCACACCCTGTTTTAAGTGAGAGCAGGAATAGTGCATGGTGTGATGGGAAAAGGGCTGGATCTGAAGGCAGAAGACCTGTGTTCAAATCCTCCTGGATGAGCTTGGACACGTCACATAACCCCTGTACCCCCCCTTGGTTTCCTCAACTGTAAAAGGAGTACATTGGACTAGAGGATTATTGATACTTTCTAGCTTCAAAGCTCTGACATTACGAACCTAAGTAGAGAGATTATGTACAAATCACAAAAGATGGTACTGAAGGGAAAATAGACCTATGTAGCTAGAAGTCCAGATTTGGAAGTCACCTGAACCCAGGAGATCATTGAACGAGGGGAACATTTCAGAGTCTTATGGATCAGAGGCCTAAGCCTAAGTGCTTTACAAACTGTCATCATTGGGATCCTCTACTGGTAAAAGGGGTCTTCATTTTTTGGTGCAAAAGCCTAGTTGTTGTTGTTGTTGTTTTAAAGCAGGGCATAGAATTATATCTCTTACCCAACACATTTTTCTCCCTTTTCTCTACATCTCACAGAAGACACAAATGCCAGTCTGTTCAAAGACCTCAGTAGCGCATTGGCAGGCCTACCAGAGTCGAACTTTAATACAGACGGTCTTTTTCCTTTGGATGATGAATTCCAGATTGAACCCCTGAGCTTGGATGGACTCAATATGCTGAGGGACCCTAGCATGGGCTTACCTGACCCCTCTGTGGAGGAAACATTTCGATCTGACCGCCTGTGAGCAGGAGGTTGGACTGGAGCAGCCAAAGGCTGCAGAAGTGGTCCCCACCATCTCTGGAGCCAGGCCTGGGATCCAGCAGGGCAGGACCAACTCCTTATCTTGGAGGCTTCAGGTGGGGCCCAGACACAGCAGCTATCCTGCCAGTGCCGAGGCCACTGGCTGAGGGAGGCCCTGTGTCTGGGGGCAGCTGCTCTGGAGGGATATGTGCCTCTTTCTGAAGAGTTCCTCAGTATGGCCTCGCTCACCGCCAGCACTCCTGGAGCTTTACAGTGGAAAAATCTCTCATAGCAAGAGCTGTTGCCAGCCCCATCTGGTAGTCCCAAGAACAGTGAGCTCTGAGAAGGGATTTGGGACCTGGCGTGCTTCAGAGGGCTCTATGAAATGATTACATCGGCTTAGCATTTGGTCTGTGGGACTGTAACTGGGCAGTGAATTCTCAGCCAGCTGGAGCTCTGGCAGCAAAATCCAGGCAGTCTCTGGTGGCCAGTAGGTGACAGCCCAGTGTACAGAGAACAGCATTGCTGTTTGAGATCCCATCATTCTCATTCCAAAGAAAGACAGGGAGCCCCACCCCAGGCTTTAACTGGGCAAACTGAATGTTAATTTGGTTTCTATCTCTATCTCAGTACTCCTTGCTGCTTCCATATATTTTTCACGTGGCACAGGAAGGACAGTGCTAATTGATCATTGAGAAAACATCCCTTATAATCAAGTAGCCTGAGGAGAGACAGTGGCCGAGGAGACAAAAGACAGTAGGGTACCCAAGATTAGCAGGCTGACTCTGCTGGAGAGTAGTGACTGGAAGGTTAGCATTTTGAATCTAATTCCATCTCATTAGTGGGGTAGCCCTGGACAGAGCTCTCTTCATTTTCCTAAGTCTGTCCATTTCTGTGCCGAGGGTGGTCATGCCAGTCTGTCTTGCCAGTGGCTAATCTTACAATTCAGTGATCCCCAAAAACCTGTCCAGCCTTGCTTTCTGATCTTTTCTAATCTTTATTTCTTTACATCACTTAGCTTGTGGATAAGTGTGCACATTAACATGTATGTCATTAGACAGCAGATTCTTACTTGAGTAAGCCAACAGGTTCTCTTTGTTGTCACATTCCACAGAGTGTAGTGGGGCCCAGGTTTCAGATAGTATCCCGAGTGCCTGAGCATTTTGGGAGCCAGGGCTGGCCTTACGTAGAAAGAGAATCAGCAGTGCAGATCGAGTGGGGTGTGAGGGGCTCTGAGAAGTTGTTGCCACAAAAAATGCTCCCCATAGATCTGTGTAGATAATTCTTTGAACTCTATAATTAGAGATTCATTCCTTTAGGTCAAAATGTTCCACATTAAAATCATTGTCAGTCAGTAATACCTTAATGGACGGTAATTTACTAAATGTTTTTTCCTCCGGGAAAGCTCGTTGAGAGCTGGGAAATGCAGTGAGAAGGTTTTGATGGGTCCAGATCCCTTGGACAGTGGCAGGGATGTGGGCTGAGTGAGCTCCTTCCATGGGAGGCCCAAAGAAGCCGGGGGTGACTGTGAGCGCCAGAGCTCTGGACAGATGGGCAGGGGGTGAGAGGGGCTCTGGCAGCTGAATGGACGAGGGGCGGGCTAGAGCCTCGGACCTTGTTCCAGCCTCTGCTTTTGTAGCTGTGCCCAGGTCTAGCAGTATCACCTTCAAACTGGCCACAGTACTACCCACATTGAATGTGCTGGAGAATCACTCCATCTGTTCTTGTAGTCAAGAAAAGATTTTTATCTTAATGTCTTGGATGGCTCAGCTCTGCAGAGAGGAAGGCTGTTCATCATTGGCAAACACTGACAAGAGAGGAGTCAGCCTTGGGCAGAATGGGCCTGACAGGGGCTTGAATTCCTCAAAGCTCACTCAAGGAGAGCACCCTCTGGATTCTCCCTGACCCTTCCGTGCCTCCCTCAGGTTAGTCAGATACCTGCTGACCATAAGGGAAGCCCTCCAGAAATTTAACTGGGACTAAGGGTTAGGCAGGTTAATGAGGAGAGTATTCTTCGAATTTGGGTTCTCAGGGTATAATTACAGTAGTGTGCCTTCCAGTGTAATTTAATAACTACTAAGTCACCAGTGTGCCTGAAAGAAGCCTGATCATGCCTGACACTCCTAAACAAAAGATGAGAAAAAAGTGACCAACAGTGTGGTCAACCTCCCTTAGACCTAATCAAGGAACAGTTGTAGGAATGATGATGGGGGATATGCAAAAAAATATATCGGCACACACACATACACATGCACACATACACACCCAGATACAGATATATAAAAGAAAAAGACTGCAGTCCAGTGTCCCCTTACCCACCCTTTCCAAGCTCTTATGCAGAGTGAGTGCCTTTCTCCCAAAAAGGTCCTAGTGCTCTGCGTGGTGATCCTAACTTCATACAAATGGAGATCCAGGCACCCAGGGAGAGGAAATTTACTGTGCTCATAGGGCACCATCAGGCCAGGTGTGCCTTCCATAGCAATTATTCATTGTTTTGTAGAGTCTGATGATGAGAGCATTGCTCAGCCCTGAGCTCAGTTCATCCTGACATCCAGATCTTTTCTTTCTGAGAGGTCTGGGGCATCATCAGATGCACCTTCCTTAGACTGTGTGAAGCTGCTCCCCATAGTCCGCATGGGTCAGTCTCACTCGTTTCCTTGTGGGGGTCAGCAGCCAGCTGGCCAGGCCCCTCGGTGGGAAGCAGCTGTGTGCTTCACAATACTCTTTGTCAGCATTTATTTAGGTGGAAAGAAATCACCTATTTGGTTATTCTCACTTATTAGCAGTTATGGCATAGAACTAAAATGTCTCCTAGCACCCCCTCATTCCTCACTCTAAGGTTGTGGCCTTTCAGTCCCACTGGCAGAGGAGGAATTGCTTGGTGACTGCAAGATTAAGCCTCCACTGTCCATCATTTTCTTTTCTTCTAAATCTACAGTGTATTCTCTGAAATAAAATGTGGCATATTCGAGCACATCTGTGTCTTTGAGGACCTTTCTGGCATTTGTTATTTTAGTTGGCTCTTGTAATTTGTGCACAGATGGTTCTGAGTCTATCTCAGACATTTCAGAAAGGGACCATCCCTCCTACTCATTGGACTTTCTTTCAGTTACCTAACTTCTGTGCTCCACATCCAATTATATTTTTAAAAAATTGGAATTTGTATAAAGTAACTTCCAAGTTTTATAATGCATTGTTTTTACATCTTTCGTAATTAAAAGCAGCACAATAAAGTTCTGTACTTGGATTTGATGTGGTTTTTTTTTTTCAGTCCCTGGGGCACTGGCCTGGTACATCCCCTGAAGGAACAGCGCTTTAGGTCAGGGCTTCTTAAACTTCTTCCATTCGGGATCTCTTTTCCGTTTTGGCAGCATTTGTTGGCAGTTGCCTAGCCTGAGAGCATGCGCCATGCACGGTGCCTTGCTTTGGGTTCAGAACCAAGGCTGCATTGAAGTTGTTCGATGCAACATGGGAAAATGCTATCACAGACACCTCGGATTCATTACTCGCTTGATTTTTAATTAATTTTTGGTTGTTGCATGTTCAGAAACCTTTTGCTCTTGGCATATGGGGTCGAAACCCACATTTTAAGAAGCACTTGTTTAGGTGATAGGTTAAAAGGGGGGGTGTTTGGAGTTGGGGTCTTTTTCTGGCCCTCCTTCCTTTGCCCTTTCTTAGGTCCTAATGAAGAATACTGCCCTTTCTTATTCTAAGCTTCATCCATAGGAATTCCTAGCGTAAGCATCGAGGCATTGCTGTTGTGATGAGTATGATTTTGCTGCTGCCACCACCCTCCCTCTTCAGTTCTGAATTTATAGTTGTTATTGCTTTAATACGTCACAGCTTTGCATTTTCATTAGGGTGCATATTCCCTCCACTGACACAAATTCCAGCTTCCCTACAACTTGGTAGATGGTCTTTGAAATTCTGTTTGATTTAACTCGGTAAATATCAGGGAGCTTGCTTTTTGCCTGCTATTGGAAACTGATGAAGTTATCTTGCATCAAACCTGGTTTCCTGAGCCCATAAGTAAATATCAGCTATTATCGTCATAAGCTTCTGGGGGCAAAAATGTTCATTATCCATGAGTCGATGCGATGTGCTGCTTTGTCCATAACAAGCCTGGACTAATGACGTGTACAGCTGCACCCTTCCCGTCTTGGTGAGAGCTGCTGCAGCTTTCACTGGGCTACCAGAAAGTGAGTACAGGCAGACACCTGCTGGGGCCCCAGAAGTGGGCACCGTTTAAGACCATCATTAAAAACTGTGGCCTGGAAAGTGATTACAGCCCCCTTGAGGGCGTCTCTCCTGGGAGTGAGGTGTGGCATCAGCCAGAAGGCAAAGGGGAAAGACACATATATTGGTTAGTGTTGCTAAAACACTTTTTTCCCTCAAGGTCCAGAAAGGAGGAGGATGGATATGCTTGGAAATGACGGCAATGTAAAAACAAAACGTACTTTTTGCCTGGAGAAAAGAGACTTCAATTCAGCACCTACTGTGTGCTAGGTACTGGGTGGAAAGAAGCATCCCCTGCCATTGTGGAACTAATGTTACGCTAGGGATACTCAGTAGGTGATCCCAACTTTAGATAGAAATTAAAGCTAGCAATTTTTCAGATTTTTAATCTAAGGCATAGTATTATATCCCCCAAAGATTAGTTTCAGTGAGGGCAAGCTTTGGCAAACACTAAAGGTAATGGTTTTGTAATAATATGCACAGGAAATCTGTGTGTGTCGGAGAGAGAGGGAGAGAGAGGAAGAGAGAGAGTTCAGACAGAAATGGAGAGAGGAGAAAGAAGGTATATTTACAAGTAGACCTAAATGGTGTCTTCAAGGGTTCAGTTAGTGTTCTGGGGGTCTTGCAGATACAGTGATAACAAACTAACTGCTGCTTTTTTCCTGACTTCCCTGGTTCCATGTCCTGGTATGGTTTACAGGGGATTTTAGCCAAAGATTCTGCAACTCTTGGTCATGAGAGTATCTGCTGGCTAAGAGTCATCCTTGCTCTCTCAGGGCAAAGCATTATCACTTCATTTTCAAGAATGTTCTTGAGTGCATAACTGCAAAGCTTCCCTCTGTGCCAGAGCACTGTCTTCCGCTTCTTTGTCCATTTGAGCATTGGCTTGAGGTGGTGGTCCCTGACCAGCCGTTAGATATCAGCAGCATTAGGCTGTGTTTGGGAAGGATGCTGGTTTTAGAGTCTGGACAGACTTGAGCTTGAGCCCCAGATCTGACCCTAAATTAACTGCACAGCCCTGCCCTAAACCACCGTTTCTTGGTCTGTCTTCTAGGATGGCTGTGAAGAAAGCACCTAGTTAATATGAAAGGGCTATGGAAATGTGAACTATTACTACACTGGGATGAAAAGGCTCCAGTTACCAAAAACCAGCTAGAAATGAGATTTCTGACTTAAGAACTCTGATCAACACAGTGTCCAACCATAATTCCTAAGAACTTCAGATGAAACATGCTGTCAACCTCTACATAGAAAACTGAGGGACTCAGATTATAGAGGAATTGAGTGCTAGGCCTAAAATGGGAGGACTTAAGTGCAAATGACCCTAGGTAAATCACTTGACCTCTGTTTTCCCAACTGTGACATGGGGATTATAATAGCTTCCCAGGATTGTAAGGATCAAATGAGACTTGTAAAGCATTAGCACAGCTTGACACATAGTACTACATAATATTATCTTTCCTTTTTTTTTTTTCATTTGGACACGGCTAATTTCCAAATTTGTTGTACATGACTATATGTATTTGTAACGTAATAATCTTTCATGTTCTTGCCTTCTCAACAGGTTGGGGAAGTAAGGAGAGAGGGAGGGAAAGAATTTGGAACTGAAAATAAAACCGAATTTTAAAAACACCACAAAAAAAAAGATTTCTAAAAGATTTTAACATTTTAAATTTTAGTTTGCAACAGCCTTCTGGTTGGTGTCCCTTTCTCAAGTCTCACTGCTCCATTCCACCTTTTCCTTAGTTACAAATTGATCTTCCTAAAGTACTCACCTGATGATGTCACCCACTCACCCCATTCAGTAAACTCCAAAGGGTGTCTTATCTGCCGGATCAAATATAAACTTGTCTTTTTATTTTCCAAGTCTTACATAATCTAGCCCCTTCCTGTCTCCCTAGTCTTCTCAACACTGTGCTCACTCTGACAAACTCTTGGATTCAGTGACCCTGGCCATGCTGCTCCCCATGCGTGACATTCACTCTCCTGGCTCCACATTTTCTCAGGAGCTGTCCTCCGTGTGCACAATTCACCTCCTCATGTCTGATTCCAAAACTCTCTGGCTTCCTTCAAGTCCCAACCAGAATCCCACCTTTTACAAGAAACTTTTCCCAGTCCTCCGTGGGGCTAGTGCCTACTCTCTACTGATTATCTACAAGTTTTTCTAAGTATGTCTTTTTTGTGCATTGTTAATCCCACATTGCCTCCCTTCCCATTAGACTGTAAGTTACTTGAGGGCAGGGACTGTTTTTGCCTTTTGTCATATACCCTTAGCACAGTCCCTGACACCTAATAGGTACTTCATAAATGACTGGATTTTTAATTAGATCCTGAACCCTGCAGAGATAAAAATAAGTAGAGATTTAAAGATCTGCTTATTCATCAGGTATGCCAGGGCCAAGTGCAGCATCCCTTATTTGTGGAGATGAGTTGAATCGAATTGAATCTGCTGGCTAGATGTGCTGCCTGATAGGCCTTACTGCAGGTCCTGAAAAACATCCAGTAGAAGAGTGTTGTCCATTAAGTTCTGCTTTAGAAATCTGAGAGTGAAATCACCTAGAAAAATGAAGTGATTTATCCAGGGTTCCAGAGCTGAAGTTTCGTCCTGGGGCCCCTGCCTCTAAATCTATTGCTCTTTCCCCGTTGCTGGTACCTAGGCAGCCGTGTGTGCTTTTCCCAAACAGGAAACCTCTCACCTGTGGCTTTATCTCACTGACGAGTGAATCATCCAAACAGTGACCTCGAGAGCTCCATAAACTTCCCTTGATTTGTCTAGTAACAGCACAAGCAGGTTCCTGTTGGAGCTTTAAGGTTAGCCCTGTCATGGTTGAGATCATTAACAGTCATACCCTTAGATGACACACACCATCCCTCCACCCCTGGTCATCATTGGGACCTGGGGCTTGGGCACAACCGGCAGTCCCTAGAGACTCTTGGTTCCTGCTGATCTGAGGAACCTGTTTGGATAGGCCTCCATGATGACTGATAGCCCTGCCTTTGAGGGCCATTGCTACACAGCTTTTCCAGGGGAGCCCCTGAACCTTCTCTGTGGGGAGACCAGAGAGAAACAACAGTATAGTGGATAGAAAGTAGGCCTTAGAGTTAGAACAGCCTGGATTCACATCCCATCCCTGGTATATGGTGACTTTGTGACCCTGAGAAGAGTCGCTGTCTGTCAAAGCCCCATACAGCTCTTGAGATGGTAAGTTGCAGAATGTTTGCTGATCTGACTAGATAGGGGTAAAGGGAGTTTCTTCACTGGACGTTGTCTGCATCAATGATCTGGAAGGTCAGGAACCACCCCGTCCCCTCGTCCCACCCCCCCCCAAGAAAAATAAAAAAAGGAAAGCAGGTCTAACTTTGCCGAACAAATACCAAAGTGTCTAATGTGCATTCAGTCCCACTGTGGGGTCAAAGCACAACCTTCCCTCTCCTCATCATCCACTTGACTGTGCCATCAAGTTCACAAATCTCAGATTTAAAGCTGGAGGTGACTTTATAAGTAATCTAGTCAAACCTTGTTTTACAAATAAGGAGGAAGCTTAGCCCTGTGGAGGTTAAGTGATTGGCTCAGGATCTAGCAGATAGTAAACGTTAAGTGACAACCTGAGGGGTGCCAATCCCCTTAGACACATCTGCTCCCTCTCAGACTAGAAGGCTTTGGATGCTTCATGAATGCTCAACAGGTCCTTCTGATCTTCCTCTCCTATTAAGGCTCCATCCTATTTTTAAAGAAAATTTTAAAAAGGAATAGGGAATTCCAGCTCAAGGAGAGGCTAACTATTGGGTCCTTCATACCATTACTATTGCCAATGGCTCTGAGACAGGCACAACCCTTTGTTTCAGTCATGAAGCTGGGGCCATCAGGAGGACGGTGGGTTCAAATAGCTTAATGAACTTTAGTATTCACAGTCCCAAGCAAACGGGTCCTGAATCAGTGTGGAGCCAGAGATGGGATTAGCTAAGTATTCAGGTGGAGGAAATCCCACACCAGCAGGTGGCAGCTGACTGCTACTAATTGCAGAGCAGGGATTCTAGGGGAAGTTTAGCTCATCCATACAGTGCTTTTAAGTTGTACTGAGCAAACCCTGTGAGGGAGGTACTGGAAGTATAATCATCCTTTTCCTGATAAGGACGCAAAGGACAAAGAGATTGGGACTTGCCCAAGGTCATGCAAAATTTGACTCAAAGTCAATGCTACTTTTGCCATGCCATCCTCTGTGCCTTGAACCAGGGAAGGGTGGTGGAGAAAAAAAGGAGGCAGTAAGGGATGTCCTGGGTGTCGTTGCCCATTGGACCATTTCTGAGGGGTAGGTGGAGTACAAAACTGTCTGCTAGAGGTAATACAGATGTTAGGAACACATAGTTATGCCTTCCATTCTCTGCGGAGTACCAAGTTTCAACTGTTCATGTCCAACCTCTTTGGGGGTCATGTAGAGGTGATTCCCAGTCAGTAGCAGCTAATTCACTTTATCACTGTGGAAAAGAGGCTAAGGGCCCATGCAACTTCTGAAGGTAGGCAGCTGCTTTGATTTTTCAAAAAGAGAAAGGTGTATTATTTTTTTAAATTTTTACTTAAATTTATTTGTTTTCAGCATTCATTTCCACAAGATTTTGAGTTATTTTTTCTCCCTGTCTTTCCTTTACCCCCCACCCCCAAATAGCAAGCCTACTGAATTCCCATTCCCCCAATCTGTTCTCTCATATCCTCCCTCTTCACCCCTCTAACTTTCCAGTAGGGCAAGATGGGTTTCTGTGCCCTAGTACCTGTATGTCTTATTTCCAAGTTGCATGTATAAAAACAATTTTTAAACATTTGTTTTTAAAACTCTTGAGTTCCAGATTTTTTTCCCTTTCTTCTCTCCTCACCTATCCCCACTGGGAAGATAAACAATTCAATATAGATTGTACATGTGTGGTTACCCAAATCAGTTCCATAGTAGATGTATTATGGAAGACTAATTATATTTCCCTCCATTCTATCCCGCCCCCCACTTACTCTGTTTTTTCCTTTGACCCTATCCCCTTTCAAAAATGTTTGCTTCTAACTACCTTCTCCTCCAATCAGCCCTCCCTTCTATCCTCCCCCCTCATCCACTTCCTCCCTATTTTCCTGTAGAGTAAGATACCCAATTGAGCGTATATGTTATTCCCTCCTTAGGCTGAATTCAGTGAGGAGCAGGTTGTCCCCTTCCCTTTCAGCTTCCTGTTCTTTCCCTCCATTATAACAGTGTTCTCTTGCCTCTTTTATATGAGATAATTCACCCTAATCTATCGCTGCCTTTCTTCTCCCAATAAATTCCTCCCTCACCTCTTAATTTCATTTTTTAGATATCATCCCTTCATATTCAACTCATCCTGTGCCCTCTGACTGTGTATACATGAACATACAGATGCCCACACTCACGTATATATTTATATGCACATACAGAGAAAGGTGGATTCTTTAAATTCTAATGAATATGAGCTAAACTTTAGTTCCTAGCAAAATTCTGAAATGATTTGTTAAATGGATCATGCTTCCCAGGAAAGGGAAGTGGTGATCAGTAGCAGCAAATGTAAGTTCATCAAAACAAGTCAGTCCCCATTGCTCCTCCCTCCCTCCCTCCCTCCCT
>CM053598.1:32226911-32380853 GCA_028646575.1 Pseudocheirus occidentalis | reverse complement strand
ATATTGTGAACTGTTGAAACGGTGAACATTGTACTGAATGAAGATTTGTAATGGAATAAACAGAGTGTTCACTAATACTGTGTAATCCGAATCTTAAAAGCTCCTCACAGGAGCATTCTCTCAGAAATCTACTGCTGAATGGCGTTACATTATGGCAACATTTACATTAGGAACAGAGATGGGTTTCTGAATTTGGGTAGTTGTAACATCAGGAGCCATTGTACATGAACTGCTATTCTGTATCGGTGTAATGAAAGAATCACAGAATGTTAGCAATGGAATGGACTGTAGAAGTCATGTGGCCCAACCTCGTTTTTCAGGTGAGGAAACTGAGGCCCAGGAGGTTATAATCATAGCTCAGTTCACAAAGTCAGTCTGTGCTAAAGTCAGGACTCTCTGTTGACCTCCCAGGTCACTGCTCTGGGTACTGTTCCAGATCATAGCAAAGGACACCTGATATTCAGAGGGGCTGATTGAACAACGTGGCTGTCCCTAGTACAAGTTCTGCTTCACAAAGGAGACAAGTGAAGGCTTAAGAGGAAAATTCCTGAGGAGAAAGAAATACTGATAACTGTTGTCTGACACCATCCTGCAGGTGTAAGGGGGTGACACACTGGGCTCCTGAAAGAACCCTGCAGATGTAGAGCTGCAGCTGTTTGCCAGGGGGAAAGTGGAGTCCATGTGGGCAAGGATGTGGCCAGGTTAAAAGAGAGAGCGATGAAGGGAAGATAGTTTTCCTGGCACTTACACAGCGTTTATTGTCCTTTTGCTCCTGAAGGATATTTATTTTCATTTGATTCATATTCACTGTTCCTCTTTCAAATGAGCCTTATTACCATGAGGAAGACTGATGTTCCAGCAAATCATGAAGTAGAGATCAGGGCCAAAGTCATCTTGGAAGAAAACCTGAGCCCCTCAGAAAGGCTGGTGTCCACTGAGAATGACCTGTGGACATCTCCTGTCACTGGTGAGATCAAGGCTAGGGCAGATCAGTCCTTGGCTGCCTCATCGTAATCTCCTTGGGCTGTGAGCTGTGTTTGTGTTGGGTGACCTGTATTCAGGCAGGAAGCCCTCATTGTAATGGTGATGACCTGTTGCTGTTTCTACTAGAAAGATACTTTTCTGGCATTTTATATTTCAACTCTGGATCCAGTCTCATCTTCATATATTTAGCTTTTGGCATAGTACAGTATAGATTTTTTTCTCATTTAGACAGGTCCAAAAGGGTGGTTTTTAAGCTCTAATAACGTTAATAAAACTGTACTTAGACTTTTGGACTACTCTTTATAAGGGACCCATTTTCTCTTTAAAACTCCCCTGTATATAATGGTATCTGTGCTTTGGTCATTTCTTTGTTGCCTTAAAGTATAGTATGAATTGTAAGTATACTTGCATCTTCTAGAACTTAGAACAGAATTATCTTTATAAAGCCCCTCTACAAAACTTGGTGATCTCAATTAACAGTATTCTTTTTTTTTTTTTTTTTTTTGGCTATTTAGGGGTAACTTTAAAATTTAGCCTTTTAAGGAATAATTATGTCTACTTGACTAATTAAATAGCCTTGCTCATGGTTGATGCCAGGTAGATTTTTGAATTGCATTTTAATTAATATGCTTCCTTCTTTAGCGCGTGTATGATGAAGAAGTGGAGGAGCCAGTTCCCAAGGCTGAAACAGAAAAAACTGAACAGGTATCTGGGACCTCCAGTCATTTATGAATCCTCCAGCCTAGTTATTAAGTTGGAACAGGTATGGCAGACAGTTCTTAATGTGGAAATAGTCATTTCTGGCACGGACCTGGCATCGATTGTTAAGTGCTTCTCTGTGTTGTTTGTAGTACGTTTGTGTAGTTAGTATCACATGAGCTCCAATGGTGCTTGTGGATTAGAGGTGGACTTCTCTTAAATCAGCTTTTTGGAGCCACAGATGTGCGATGCCCCTAGCTCTGTGACCCTGGGTCTGCTTTCACAGACTCGTGATCGACGGTTTTTTGGCTTGAGTCTTCATGACAAATACTCACTTGGACTTGAGCAGATACCCAAGCATTGGTGCAATCACTTACTGATTGCCTTCAGAGTTTAGAGCGTTGTGCTTAGCACTGAGGCCCAATATATGATCTTTGTCCCCAAGAACTTTCCTCTGCTTAGTAATCTAGGACAGACAGATACACAAGTAATACTGCAAGGCCACACAAGCTGAGCCCTGAATTCAGTAGCAGGTCAGAGGAAGGAGGGAGACCAGAGGCAGTGACTTCGTGGAGGTGGAGTTTGAGCTGGGCCATAAAGGATTCTGCAGAGGAGAGGGGCTGCTTTAGACAGGGAGAAGACGGTAGGAAGGTACAGTGTTGTATAGAAGTCAATAGTGAAAAGTCAAGTTAAGCTAGAACTAAGGGAGGTTCCTCTTTCAAATTTGGTTTGGGAGTAGGGAATAGCGTGGTGAGGTAAGTGTAGAGAGGTAGGTGGACATGAGTTTGTGATGGGGCTTGAGTCACAGTGTAAGAAGTTGCAGTCTTGTGGATAATGGAGAGCTTTTCAAGCTTTTTGAACAGAGGTTGATGTCTATAAAGCAAAGTTTAAGATCATCTGGCAGACATGCAGGATGAATTGGAGAGATGCTGGAGGCTGGAAGACTAGTTGCAAACCTATTAACATGAAATTAGTTCATGCCTTTGACTGCAATTTCAACCAAGATCTTTGTGCTCTAATCCCATACATCTGACTGTCCATTTCTAGCATTGCCCAAGAGTTCATTAAGCCAGGGCAGGAGGGAGCAGGGAGCATCCAAGGATGAGAATGGAAGCAGCACCATGGCAGGTGGCCATGTACCCATTTCTCATTGAAGGAAAAACCAGTGTCAATCTTTGGGGTCTGGGTTGTGGCAGCCCAACTCATTTTCCCTAAAATTTTGTCGCTCTAGACTCAGATTTTTTTTAAATTCATTTATTTATTTTTAGTTTTCAGAATTCATTTCTATAAGATTTTGAGTTTAAAATTTTCTCTGTCCCTCCACTCCCCCCAAGACGGCATGCAGTCTGATATAGGCTCTACATACACATTCATATTAAACAAAACCCATTTTCACATTATTCTAGACTCCGATTTTAAAGAGTATTTTGGCATCCCACTGAGACACATTCACTGCGTTGACAGTTCCTGCTGTGCTTTTGTCACTTTATAATTTCATCACAACATTCCAGAATAGACATATAATAGACATTGTTTGTTTGTTTACAGGAGAAAACCCGGGAACAAAAAGAGGCAGATCTGATTCCCAAAGTCCAGGAAGCTGTCAACTATGGGTTGCTGGTGTTGGACAGTGCATTTGAACAACTTGATATAAAAGCTGGAAATTCAGACTCTGAAGAAGAAGAAGCAAATGAAAGAGTAGAACTGATCCTTGAGCCAAAGGTGAAGGCTCCCCAGACCCTTGGTCAGGCTGGCACAGTCTTTGGGCAGCTGACCTTGTTTCCCTTTACCTTTGAATGGCTCCAAATCCTTCACTTGAAATGAGATGAGTGGCCCCAGAGGACCAGGCGTAGCAGCAGATATCACAAGTCTACACTTTTATAAAAGCAAATGTATATAATTCTGACATTGACTTTAATTTGGAGGTGGAATTGGGCCAAATTTCCTTTCATTCTCTTTTTTGCTTTGACCTTTATAATTTCCCCAAGCGGTCATTTTCAAGTGTTGAAACCTTCAATGTATGTTTTGGACCTCCCAGTCATTTATAATGTTAGAGAAGGTAAACATTAAACTCAGTTGCTATTAGCAAATGTTTTTCAAAAAAACCTTAATTCAGCCATAAAAATTAGCACAGGTTCACAGTGGAAAAAAACTGTCTTGTGGGGAAGCATTTGAATCAAAATGACAGTTAAGCATTTAGGATTTGTGCTGTGCTTCCTTAGGCTGCTCGTGCTCACCTACCATCCAATACCTGTTATTATAGTTGCTTTGGTGGCAAAAATTGACTTACTCTTGCCTGGCTTCTTCCTTGTAACTTCAGCTGTGACTCCTCAGACTAATCCCAGACATTGACCTTGTTCTGTAATAATTTGAACTATAAAGTGCTCAGTCATTGCTACGCTCTCCTCTCATTTAAGATTCGAATGGGGCAGGAGGGATTAGGATACCCGATGGCTGGTGGGAAAGTGGCCTTGCTTATCTTTGAGGCTCTGAAGGAATCTGCCTTTGAAACATTAACTCGGTTCATTCTTTGCAGGATCTCTATATAGATCGACCCTTGCCCTACTTGATCGGTTCTCAGTTGTTCATGGAACAAGAAGATGTTGGTCTGGGAGATCTTTCAAGTGACGGTATGTTTAAGACCAGTTCCTAACTTGTGCTGGTCACAGGTTCGTGGTTACAAGAAAGGATTCTCATGTTAATTTTGGTTTTCTGTGGTGCATTTTAACTCATCTTCTCTGTTCCCTAAATAGAAGGCTCTTTAAACAGTGACCCAGATAGTGTCTTGGATAGTGAAGAGGAGAAAGATGAAGAGGTAAGTTCTCTTGAGGGCACCATGCTGGGGATAATGAGCTTTTTGTGAAGTAGTGGATGACAGAGGTCACACCCTGAAGACAGAGTTGGGACTGCAGATGTTGCCAGTGGTAGAGTATGAAAAACAGCTTAATTCTTCTTTTCCTGAGTCATTTGAGCAGAGCAGCTTCAGAGTTGTAACTGTAACTAGAACTTTTTTTTTCTTTTTTGGAGAGGAAGGTAGGGTAATTGGGGTTAAGTGACTTGCCCACAGTCACATGGTGTGTGTGTCTGTGTGTGTGTCTGTGTCTGTGTGTGTGTCTGTGGTGTCTGAGGCTGGATTTGAACTCAGGTCCTCTTAACTCCAGGGCCAGTGCTCTATTCACTGCACTACCCAGCCGCCCCTCGGCTAGAACTTCTGTGCTAAACTACCAGGGAGCTCTCTCCTGTCATTCAGAATAAAAGGAAGAGCCCTGGAGAGGGGGGGTCACAAGGCCTGACCCCATTGAGTCAGATTACTATAGACTCTCACAGGACAAGCAGATGGAGCATTCAGTCTTTGGCAAAGCTTCATGGCTAACTCCATATGAGGTGTGATCTAGGTGAGAAAAGGGTTCAGAGAAATGAGGCGCAGGACATGGGGACAGCCAGCCAAGAGCCAGAGGCCTCCAGCCATGATTCTACCCCTTAGGCCCCTTCTGAGTTGAAGCCCCACATCAGTAGAAGGCAGGCATTAGCTCAGATGCTTTCTAGGTTTCCTTCCGTCTCCCAAGTCCACGGTTGCACAGCTAGTAAATGTGAAAGGCAGGGTTTCTACCCAGGTCTCCTGATTGCATTTTCATGCTCTTTCCACTATGCTACAGGCCACCTACCGACAGCTCACCCTTCCAGGCCCTTTCTGAGATACACAATCTATGCATTTAACGCCAGGTAGTGCAGTAAGGCCAAAAACTCACCTGCTGAACTATAATGTTAATCACACTTCATCCTTTTGTGTTACTTTCAAATCTGAAACTACATTTCTATTGACTAGTTTTCTGGTCCTTTTTACTCTTTAAGAATTTCTATTATGGGGGTGGCTAGGTGGTGCAGTGAATAGAGCACCGGCCCTGGAGTCAGGAGTACCTGAGTTCAAATCCGCCCTCAGACACTTCACACACACACACACACACACACACTCTAGCTGTGTGACCTTGGGCAAGTCACTTAACCCCAACTGCCCTCCAAAAAAAAAAATTTCTATTATGGAAAGAGGCTTAAAGGACTTACTGTCTATTTGTTACTGTTGTTGTTCATTCTTTTCAGTCAAGTTCAACCCTTCATGACCCCCTTTGAAGTTTCCTGGGCAAGGACCCAGGAGTGGTTCATCATTTCCTTCTCCAGCTCATTTTACAGATGAGGAAACTGAGGCAAACAGAGTTAAGTGACTTGCCCAGGGTCACACAGCTAGGCAGTGTCTAAGACCAGATTTGAACTCAGGCAGATGAGTGTTCCCAACTCCAGGCCCAATGCTCAATCCACTGTCCCCTACTATCTCTTAGATGCTTGTTGTTCACTGACTGCTTCACAACAAGGGGGTTGGTTGGCTTTTACCCTGACGCTGGTTTGAGCATAATTGCTATAACCTGATCACATTAGAGGAACTACTCGATGTATAAGGCACCAATATATCCTGCAGGGTAGAGAAGTTAGTAATGGCAGAAGGGCTGAGACTCAGAGTTCTAGAAATAGAAGCTTTAACATAAAATGATGATCCTAGGCAGGGGAAGACCTACCATGTGCTGCTATACTAGTTCACCAGTAACTTACTAAGAAATGAATAAAAATACATTTTGACATATTTTGTTTTTATACGTTGGCCAGATTTCATCTGTATTTTCCTCCCAGAGAGCTGTCATATATTAAAAAAGATTTTTTTTTTAAGAAGAGAAAAAGCAATAAAACTGATCAGTACATCAAAAAAGTACGAAAGTAAATACCATGTTCCATGCTCAGGAGTTTCTCACATCTACAAAGGAGCGAGGGACAAAGCTTATTCTTTGTAACTTTGCATCATTCACTTTAGATTGTTTTATGGTAGTAGTTCTTTCCATTTATAGTATCTATCATTGTCTTGGCTCTACTTAATTCACATTGCATAAATTCCAGTAAGTCTTTCCATGCGTTCCTGTATTCATTGTATATGTTCCTTCTTAGCCACAATAGTTTTTCATTACATTGATGCACCACATTCTATTTAGTCTTTCCCCGGTAGATGGTCATATACTTTCTTTCCAGTTCTTTGCTACAATGACAACAGAAAAGTGCTGCTATGAATATTTTGTTGTCTATAGAGCCTCTTTATCGATGTCGTCCTTGGGGCATATCCCTAGTAGCAGAATCTCTGGGTCAAAGGGTATTTTTATTTTAATAATTTCAATTGCCTAATTCCAAATCTCTTTCAGAATGGTCTTACTAATTAACGAGTCTACCAACAATGTACTAGTTAGTGTTCCTGTCTTTCCACATCCTCCAACATTGACCGTTCCCATCTTTTGTCATCTTTGTGAGTTTATTGGGTTGGAGCATTCTTTCATAAGGCTGTTTCTTCTTTTGAGAACTTTTTGTTGATACCCTTTGACTGTGTCTCTATTGAATGTCTTTTAGCAAATGAGTTAGGATTGGGGATTTTTGTTTTGTTTATCTAAAATTAGCAGGTAATATGAATCTTTTCATTAGGATTTAATACCAGTTTTTTCTCTAGCCTCTATAAGAGACTGGTAACAATCAAAGAAATGAGTTAGTTGGATTTCCTTCTGGACAGTGAAATAATGTCCTTTGCAGGTGGAACAAGCTAAACTTGTTCACTTAACTAAATCTGGTATTCTTTAGCTATAAAACATATAAGATTGATAGTACAGATTGACCGAAATCAGTAGCCATTTGTAAAAGGGACTTTTAAAATCAGTCCTTTTAAACTCCACATCCAACTAGAAATCTTTCTGCATGTTTCTAGTGTTTTGGTAGCATATGAAATCATAAATAAACTGCAGAAGTGGAGTAGTCACTTGAATTTACAAATTAACCTGCCTCAGAAACCTAAAATTTGAAAGTATGTAACATGTAAAGTTTGAACTAACAAAAATTGGCTTGTTTTTATTAAAGGAATCAGATGATGATTTTGGCAATCAGAGTGAAAATGACCAGAAGCCGGTAAGGTTACTGTCTTGAAATAACTCAGATCATTTCCAACTTATGAGAGAAGTTAGGACTTAACCAGATTTAATGTGTCTCTCTTTACCAAAAGAATTAACCATTGGTTAACTTGTTACCAGGACTAAAGCTTCTCTTTATGTTGCTTTCTTTTGATATCCCTCCTTAGAGAATTCCCTTTTAGGAAAAGTATTTTTTAATGAATTTTCCAACTGTTAAAAATGATCTAAAAGACCGAAAGTGTGTTTTAAGCCTCTTCTAACATTTAAAACTCTTCTTAGTATTTGTTTTCTTTTTTGTTTTAACCATTCTCTCTTTATATTTCGTATTAATGGGTTCACAAATTCAGTAACCAGAAATAGTAATAATAGTAACTGTTTGGTGCTTTAACATTTGCAAAACACACTACATATTTTATTTCAATTTAGCTTGGAGTCTAATAATTGCACCTTCACTAAAAGGCTCTATTCAGTGCTTATTGTCTAACAGGTAGTAAGATTTTTAAAAACTTTTCAAGCCAGTTGTGAACAGGATGTGAGGAGATAAGCTGTTTATAAATTAGCTTTCAGTGATGAAAATGCTTTATCTCAAAGATGTGCATTCTTTAAGCTTAAATACTAGTGTGATACAATCAGGGAAGCTGCTTTAATCAGCTCCTTTTTTTACCTTTTAGTTGAAAACATGTTGCATTTTAGAGAAAAGACCCAAGGCTTTAAATTGACAATATCTGTTGCCTGATCAGCCTGAGCATAGTTGCCTGTAGAGGTCAAGTTTTAATCTGGAATGTTCTAATATTGCTTATCAGCACATAGCACTAAGTGATGAAGAAGAGGAGGAAGATGGTTGTGATCTCTTTGGTGATTCTGAAAAGGAAGAGGAAGAAGGAGAAGAGGTCAATGGAGAAAATGCTAGACCTGTAAGAGAACTGTTTATCCGGAGCCATTTCTTCCTCTGTTTCTTTGTCTGTTTTCCTGTCTTGTAGTTTACAGTTAATATTTGCACAGTATTTTTAGAAAACCATATTCTGTTTGGTTCTCCAAAGGTAGTTCAAACATCAGACCATTTGACAAACATTTTCTTGTCTCACCATCCCAGTTTTAAAAGTCGCATCAAGTGTTTATTGCCATACTGGGAACTTAAGGCACAAGATGTTTATTGCCCTACAGAAAAGGTTTCCTTTCAAGCAGTGCCCTTGTCTACAGATCTGGGCAGTAACATATAAGAGCAGAGAACTGGAAACTTCCTGTGCCTGAGAATATCTTATAGGCTTTGCTTCCCACCTTGGAGATCTGCCCAGGGTATATTGGTCTAGCTCCATGTTTATGTCCTGTTTATACCCCTCTCATTTTACTTTCTAGTCTTATCATTAACCCTTTAAAGCTTTTAGTAAATATCCTAAACTGAAAGATGTCAGTTGTTTTCGTACCTTGCAAAGAAGTTGTTCATCTCTTGCTTTTGGACCTATAGAAAAGAAATCGACCTACTTCTTTTGCTGATGAGCTGGCAGCAAGAATCAAAGGAGATGTGGCAAGCCGAACATATGAGGGGCAGACAAGTAAGCCCAGGCAATTATTATTTGAAATTTCCTTCTTCCCCTCTCCAAAAAGTAAGGGATTAAATTGCTCTCCCTAGATTTTATCAGGTACTACGTTTTTCACTTTTATTCTTTGATGGAATTGGACAGCCTATGAGGCTTTAATTAAAATAAATCTTCTAGCTTATAGACACTGTTTAAAGAAAACAGGTAGAGATTGTATAACTGATGACTTCTGAATTAGTAACATGCAATGCATTTCAGTTGCAAGTGAGAGCAGAAAAAAATACTAAAATTAGATTTGGGTTTTGATCTAATTTTACTTACCATTCAGTCTTCACTTAGACTGGCATAAGATAAAAACCTTCTATGGCAAAGTCTTTGTATTAATTTTGAAATTTTCTTTTTAAGTCACAGCCTCAGGGGAAACAAAAACCAAGAGAACAATGAAAGAGAAGAAAGACATCAGGAAAGTTCCCTCCGATGGTAGGCATTTCTCTGTTTCATTTATATTGAATTATAGGCCTTTGGCCCAGAAGGTCACCCATTAAGTGCCCAGAGCAGCCTTTTCATCTGTTTGTAAACAGCTGACTTTGCTTGCTTGGTTAGAACATCCAAAAAAGAGTGCCTGTACCCTGAGGGCAGGTTTTGATTTTAGGCATAAACAAATCAGGAGTAGCAGAGAGCCAGTGTTAAACCTTCTTCAAGTTAAGCCACTGCCTCTGATGCACTGAGGACCCTGAAAGATAAAACAACCAGTACAAGAGAATGAGGAAGCATCAGGGGCTTAGATGTGACTGGATGTTGTCTTTATCTTCTAAAGGGGGAAAGGATGTGCCTTGGGAACTATAGACTGGTCATTTTGATCCTGCTCCCTGGCCAGATTTTAGAACATCTGGGGTTTGAGCATTTAGAAATAGCTTTCTGACTTTAGATCTAGATTTTAGAAATGGAAAATTCTTAATATGCTATCAACTTAGAAGAAACAAAGATACATTCTGTACAATGTTTAGGATATAGATTCAGTTTCAGCTTCAGCCAACAATAATCTTAACTTTTTTTGCATTCAGTTTAAAACACTATCTCCTATTATATAGTCACCAGTTCTGACTCAGCACCTTGACAGTCTATTTTTTATGCCTGAAATGACCACCCTCTCCTTAGCTTGGTGTGAGGTGTGTCAGGATTGAAACATAGCAGTTTAAGGAGATGCTTGGCTTAATAGAAGCAGATTCAATGAAGAGAAAATACATATCTTTGGAAGAGAAGCTCAGCATTTGGGTGAGCAGAAAAAGGGAAAGAAATAGAAGTGATATTTTGAGAGTATACTGTGACCCTCCTAGCCAGATGAAAATTATGGATAATTTTCTCTAATCCTGTTTGGAGGCTAACTGGTAGTGTCGGGGACTGAGCTATCTATCCTTTTGCTAGAAACCCAGCTCTGTTAAATTTGTAAAGCACATTGCCAGCACTTGTTTATAGTGTTGACTCTGATGGAAGGTGAAACAGAAGAACCCTAATTATGTGTGACCCCAATTATGATAGGCAAGGAAGAATTGCTTTGCATTATAGAAGTGCTGAGAACTTTGGGGGAAAGTTACCTTATCATCCTAAGTTTGTTATAGGAAGGGGGAGAAACTAAATAATTAGAAAAATTTAAATTGAAGAAAGTTGATTTTTTTTTTTAATCCAGAATGTGAAAGGAGTTATGTAAAAAGTCCCATAACTGAGATTCTGGAAGAAAATGTTTTGCAAGGGAGGGATTTTCTGGGAAATAAAATTCCATCTAGGCAGATTCGAATAATCTCAACAGGAAAGAAAAATGGAAAATGTTAAAGAAGTCACAGTGGCTTAGTAGGAAGCTTTCTGAACTCACAATTAGAAGGGGCAAGTGCAAAAGAGAATCAGACCATGTTAAAAACAAAGACAGCTAGAGAGATGATGCAAAAATCTCCAGGGGTGATGTGAAAAAGGCTAAGATTATCATAAATCCTGCAAAAAAATAAGCCAAGAGTATCGCGAAAGTCTTTTGGGGGCTGAGTACAAATAAGCAAGAGAGATTCACTTGCTCGAGAGAGCTTAATAGTGGCTAAAGAGGATGGGCAGCTACTCAGCTACAGTTTTACTGTGAAGGGGAATATCTTCAGATTGGAAGGATAAATACAGGGTGTGAGGATGGAGTGTGGCCCAAGGTTAGGTAAGGAGATAAGAAAAATAGTCAAATTTGAAGCTTTGCCAAGTGTTTCACATACTTATTTGATTCTCACAAACATCTTCTAAAAGAAGCATTGTAAGTTTTATCCCTGTTTTATAACTGAGGGAATTGAGGTTTGGACAAATGGTAACCTGCCCATAATCACAGTAGGGCAGTGCTTGATGCTAAATTCAAACTCTGTTCTCTCTTGATGCCAAGTTCAGCCCTCTTCCTCCTTTACTGTCCTATCCTCTAGTAAGGGAATAAGGCACTTTTGGTTTTTGTTTTGTTTTGCTTTTAAATATCGTTTCAGGATGTATCTCTTCTCTTCCCCTACCCAGTGGACCATCTTTGTATTGAAAAAAAAAAGAAAGGAATTGCAGGGGAGTTGTGGGGCATGGAAATCAGTTGAACAAAAAGCCACCCAACATATCAGCTTTCCATTCCTCATCTCCCTTCTCTTCAAAGAAAAGAAGGTGCATGTAGCTATTATAAATTATTATTATGCTGAAGGAATTTGCTGCTGCAATACTCACAGAGTCACTATAAGATTGAAAAATGCAAGAAAGCTGCAGAAGGTCATATCACAAATTTTAAAAAAAAGGTGGTGTGAATCCAAGCAACTCTAGATTGTTCATTTTGAGGTTGATTCTCGTTGAACTTTTAGAACAGATTACCAGCAGGTGGTTTACAGACATTTCTAATATAATGCAATGATATATAAGAATTAACTGGAATTCGATAAGAATCCATTCCAAATAAGTATTTCCGAACTATGATAACTTCATATACTTTGATGATATGGTTGCTGGATTGTTCAGTGAGGAATGCATTGTATTTATTTACTATATTCGGATTTCTAGAAAACATTTGACAAAAGCTCCCTTGAGTTCCATGCAGATAAAGTGATAAAATAGGGTTGTGTATTAGTATGATATTTGAAGGTGGTTGAAGGTAGTTTAATAATGGTGCCCTGAAAATTGGTATTTCTGTCAGCATGGAAGGGGAGGCCTATGGTGGCATGTCCCAAGACTCTGTAATTGGCTATGTCCTCCTCTGTATTTCTGTAAATGACTTGGATTAAGGCATGCTTATCACGTTTGGAAGTGATAGACAGCTTATATAGATTTCAGAATCAAGATTCGGAGTGATCTCAGCAGTTTGAAGTGCAGCACTAAAACCAAGAAGATGGAATTCACCAGAGATAAATACCAAGTCCTTCACTGAGGTTCAGGAAACTAATTGTACAAGCATAGAGTGATGGAGACCTTATTTGGCAGCAGTATACATGGGTAAAAATGACCAGATTTTAGTCATTCATAAACTTACTATGGGCTAGCCCTCTGGTGCGTCTGCTCATAGAAATTTAGTGGCCTAGTTTAGAGGAAGTAAAAATATCACTGTACTTTTGTCGGTCTCTATCCGACCTAAGTGTGCCACCTGGAATACTGTTCCCATTTCCTCATCCCAAACCTTCCCAGCCCAGCTCAGTCCTTGTCTGTTAAAATTTTAACCCACATTTCAAGGCACATCTCAGATGCTGCCTCTTCTACTTCAGCCTTGAACTCTAGCTAGAAGTGATCTTTTCTTCCTCTGAACTTCATAGACCTTCATGCCTTCTTTATACTTCTTTATACACTTAGTACTATTTTGCTTTATGTTTATTTGTGTGTGTGTTTATCTTCCCTATTAGATTGTAAGCTTCATAAGTGCATATTTGCTATTGACATTTGGTTTTATATTACACATTCCCAGAGGGCAAGGACAGTGGCATTTAATGTGCTTGTATATAGAACCATGCAGAGTATCATAAACAAATTGTTCTGATAGTTAAGAAAGTGTTGCTGTTCATGTAGAAGTGAATGCTGCTAGAATTTGAATTCAGGGCTTAGCCATCCCCATCTTGTATTCCTACTGAAAGATGTGCAGAGATGGCTACAAAGTAAGATTCTGCATTTATTTCTGTTTCTCAGAATTGTGATTTGTTTTCTTTTTTTCCCCAGATGAGGAAGATGACATGTTCAAACCACCCAAATTGACAGATGAAGACTTCTCTCCATTTGGCTCCAGAGGAGGCCTATTTAGTGGAGGAATGGGACTCTTTGATGATGATGAGGATGAGGTCAGTTGGGGAGGGGAGGCAGAAAAGAAATAGTCTGTTTCCCCTTTTACCAAAATAATTTTCTACCTTAGGTAGTTTCTGTTCCTTTTCATACTTTGAAAGTTTATCGTGATGTCCTTTGATTTGTAAAGGAGAGTTATTTACAGCTTCTCTGACCAGAAAACTGTTTGACACTTCCTAGGTGATACTCCTGATTTATAGGCATTAACTCCTGGGATAGACTATGATTTTTCAAGTTCTTGATGTAGTTAGCAGCCTTAATTTAGAAGATCAGACTTTATCCAAATTATAAAGAGCTTCCCGGACTTTGCAAAGGTTCTTTTCTGTACAGAGTAGTAAAGGTCTTAGCTGTCTGTAGTTACAAAGAAATCTTGGTGTTTAATACTTCATTCTTTTGTTTCTTACCTATTTGATTTCCACGTCATGATCAGAGTGACCTCTTTTCGGAAGCCCCTAAAGACAATGAAAACCGAGCCCCAGTTGATGAAGGTAAGGATGGATGAGGTCTGAATTTATTTGTATTCCTCAGGGAAAAGGTTTTCAAGATACTTTTTAACCCATTTTAAGGCTCTACATTGTCTTTAATTTGTTCCCAGGGATCATTTTGTAAAGCAGAATTGTTAGTCCCATTAAAAGCTATCCAGTTTAGATATTTCATCTCACCATAAGAAAAAAACACATTGTTTGTAAGCCCTGTATTCAAACCTAGTCCATTAGGGTGAGCGACTTGAGAACGTTCTCTGATCTGACTCCTCATCTTCCAAAGACCAACAAGAAAAGTTACTTATAATAAAGACTGGATGTGGGTAAGACCAAATGTATTCCAACGAGTATTTCAGAGACCTTGTAAGGTACATAACACAAGGATTATTCTCCCCATTAACAAATAAGAAGCTAAGTAATCAGAATAGAATCAGCTAGAAGATGGAATGATCATTTCTAAGTAAGTAAGTATCCCATGGTTGTATCCCTGTAGTTCTTAATCTTTCTGCTCTTCCCCACAATGGAAGGACTGTTGGAAAGAACTACTATGCCCACATAGCTTTATCTCTCAACAGACCTGCAGGGCCTTCTGACCTTCTCTTTTTCCTCCTTGACCTGGCAGAAGACAAGAAATGACTACTAATATCAAACCTATGATACTACTAAGACATCACTGTAAATTAGCATTTATAATTTAGGTGGAATTAAAATCCTTTTATACTGTTTTAATCTCACTTTAAATGTGTCCTTAGATCGTGTAGTGTTGAGTTAAAAATAATTAAACTCTGAATTTAAAAGTAGCGTGCGTAAGATCATTTAATTTCAGCCACCAAAAAAGTTCTCCAATTTGACTTTGCAGAAGGGTAAATTTGATTTTTTCTTTTCTTATTCCAGATACTTCATCATCCAAGCCTGGAAAAAAGATACCAGCAGGAGCTGTGTCTTTGTTCTTAGGTATATCCATTCTTAAAGTTTCATCTTTTTACTTTTATCATTTTTAACACATCTTTTTTCTAAATGTTACCTTCAGAGATCTGGCTGGCATGTAGTGATCAACTCAGGATTTCGAAGTCCTCATTAAGGGGCCCGGTTTGTTTATTAGGCCAGCTGTTATACATACTGTTGTTCGCTCTAACAAAAATCTTTACATACAGGCTTGTTTGGAAAAATAGATTCCCAGAGAATAGATTATTTATATTAAGGGGAATTTATTTGAACTGTCCTTACTCCTGCATGGGCTTATACAGCAGCTCTAGCACTTAATTACTCTAGGGGAAGTGTTTCTGAAAAAGCTGAAGTCTTAATGACTTTAGGAGAAAATTAGGTGCCTGACTCCTATTGGTTTCATCTTCCTCTGATTGTAGGTGATTCTGATATGTTCAGTGTTTCTTCGGTTCAATCACCAAAGGACCCCCAGAAGCCTCCACAGTCCACACAAGGGAAAATGCCACAGAGTCCTGCCCCTGCAGGCCTCTTTGATAATGATGATGATGACTTTTTTGTCACATCTAACAGCAAACCAGTACGTGCAGGTGTGTGTTGCCTTTCTCTGTTTTCATGCAAGTTGTTTGAAATAGCTTTTAGTCAGGCAGTGTGAAGGCTAAGGCAAGTCTCTGCTAGTTATTCTGAACCATTCAGGTCCCAGAGAGATTTATTCAGGCCTGCCTGGCAGTTGCCCTAGTTTATACCATCTAAGGAGCAGATGGTCCTTAGCATCTTGAAGAACAGCTCCTGCCAACATCAGGAGCCTTGTCATGCTTCACCTCTTGGTGCAATTGATCACTCTAAGTCTAAGGTTTGAACAGTCAATCCATTTAATAAAAATATACAAGGGAAAAGCAGTTCCTGGGGCAGTTAAAAAGCAATTCACAGTAGTTCAAGCTGCCGGTGAGAAAATTTCAAACAGTGGGCAGGCAGGTTCCCTAGGGCCTCAGCTTCTCTCTGTTGAAGATTTAAAAACCATTTTTATTTTCTTCTTGCCCAAAGTTGGGCCCAGCTGGATCCCATATCAGTCTGCCTGTGAACTCAGACTAGGTCTGCACCACAGCATCTTCAGTCCTGGCTAATTTGGGGGGAGTAAGGGGGATTAATTTGTGCCCCTCCTTCCCTGTTTCCCCAGTACCTCTCAGCAAGAGAAACAGAGCTAGATTCTTCTCACACCACATAAGGAGCAGGGATCATTGCATTTGCAGTCACAAGCCCTGGGTTCAAATCTTGGCTGTGTGATTCATTATCTGTGTAATCTTGGATGGCCACTTCATACTCCTGAGCCTCAGTTTCCTCATCTGTACAATAAGGCACTTAGCTTAGATGATCCATAAGTTGCCTTTCAGCTCTAAGTCCTATGATCTCTTACTGTGTTGAATAAAAATAGGAGAAAATTAAAGGTAACAAAATTATTTTGCCTGGACATGTAAAAAGAGTACAGACTTAAATCATTACCCATGTAAGGCTTAAGTTGTAGTCAGAAAATAGAGGCTTCCTTTTAAGCTGGACAGCTGTCCCTTCAGGCTTTTGAGGAAAAATTCCGCCCCCTCCCCCTACTGCCGGTGTTTTTAGCTGCCTTCTCCATGGTGATTTCAGTGTTTTCTTAAATATTAAATAAAGCCTCATTCTTGCAGACTTACCTTCACCTAATCACAGCTCAGTATAAGACTCCCAGTGCTTCTGCTTTTGTCTTGGCATTGACACATAGAGGGAGCTATTCATCTTGTTTGTTTAAAGTGTTTTGCTCTTTTTTCTTTTAAAAAATAACAAAAACACTATTTTAATATGCTAAGTTTTTCAAAACAGCTTTTTTTTCTTTAAATGAAAGCCAAGCCAACTGTTGATCTGTTTGATGATGAGGAAGAGGAGGAAGATCTCTTCAAAAAGAAAGCAGCTGCTCCTTCCACTGATTCTCTCAGTCCCGAAGTCAAGGAATCAGCTGAGAAGGTGATGGAGGAGGGGGTGGATGTACACACTGATGTTTTTCTTGGGATAGCCTATACTTAGTTCATCTTGAACCAGATTAAAACGAGTTGGACTGTATGATGCAATAGGTTTAACATTCAGTTAAGAGTATGTTCATCCAGTACCTACCATGGGCCATACAGTGTGCTGAGCAGGAAAAGGAATGAAAAGATAGAAAAGATTCAACCTGGGCAGGGAGCCAAGAGCCATAAAGTGCTAATACAAGATAAACACAGAGTGCAGGCCATGTGGTTTGTACCTCACTCATCCAGGCCTGCTCAGCCCCTCCACTGCCCTGAGCTTCTCTTCCTTCTCAGTCTTCCCTGCATGACCTCCACTGGCATAAGCTTTTTTTTTTGGGGGGGGGGGGGAGGGTGCAGTTGGGGTTAAGTGACTTGCCCAACGTCACACGGCTAGTTTTTGTGTTAAGTGTCTGAGGCCGCATTTGAACTCGGGTCCTCCTGACCCCAGGGCCGGTGCTCTATTCAGTGCACCACCTAGCCGCCCCTGGCTTAAGCTTTTAAAGGGGAGATACCTTGTTGTCATCTAAGCTTTCCCTCTTTCTCAGGGTCTAGTGCACACAGTAGGTACTCAATTACTATTTGCTGATTTGAACTTCCTTAGAGCATTATTGCTTCCCATTCACTGAAACTGGGCATTTCCTTAAATAGTCCATATTTCTGCATTAGGCGTGGCTGCTTTTTCTCTCATTCTCCCAGTTTTCATCTGACCAGGAGGATTGATGCCTAGGGATTGAAAGCCAGGAAACAAGGAGGTCAGCTATAAGCTGCATATCAACAAGGGAAGGAAAAAAACTGAGCACTTAGTGGATGGAAGGGTTGGGAAATGAACTAGCTCCGAGGAAGAAGTTTTTCTGTCCTAAGTGCACATCCATCTGGAAGGTGATAGTGACGGTTTAGGGCCCTCCACAGATCTCAGTCCACTAGTATGCTGCTGGATATACAGGTAGAAGTAGAAAGTCCTTGCCTTCCAAGAGCTTCTGCTCCAAAGAAGAAAACAACAGAAGCTAAAGCAGAAGTGTGGGGAAGGGCAGAAGAAGGCCGGGCTGCAGCCCAGAGAGGACTGAGACGAACTCTTGATCCTGGTTTTGTTGTTCCTTCAGTGGCCAAAGCAGAGGGATGGACTGGAGAGTAAATGGAGAACTCTGGTGCCACAGTTTCTTACCTAAATCACAATTATCTTTCATAATAGTATTCTAAGTGGGCCAGAGTCTGACCTTGCTGAATTTCTATTCCTCTGCAGTGCCTGCACCATGTACACTTTGGATAAAGCCTACTACCCAGGGACACATGGCCCAGAGTAAAAGTGGCATTTTAGCAGGTGGACTTGACAGCTTTCTTTTCCTTCCTCTGTCAGTTCTTCCTTTTTTAACATGATGCTTTGTCCTACTGTAGAAAAAATGGTAATAATAATTCATAATGAAACTTCCATGTACATTTTGACTTAGAAGCATACATATTCACATGTCATGTGACCTATTTTAAGAGCACATGGTATCAGTTTCTACCTATGTTCATAGGAGAGAGAGCATCATGCTAAAATTCTGCTTTACTTTCGAAGGTCTTTGGCATTAACAGTTGGCAGGCACTTTAGAATCTCTAACTTTGGAAAGTCCAGTTGTGAAGAACACTACACAGTTCAGAACACTTTCAGTTACAGTCCCAGTGCTTGTGCATGAAGACAGCTCTTTATAGAGTCCAGGCATGGAGATTTTTTCCCTCGTTTTAGGTGTATATGCATTCAGGTTTTACTATTTTAAAACAATACTTCTTTTTAAGCAGTTCTCTATTTAATACTCTCAGAAAGGTTATTTTCTTTTGAGGCACCTGGGTGGGGCAATGAATAGAGAGCCAGGTCCAGAGTCAGAAATCCTGAGTTCAAGCACAGCCTCAGACGTTGGCTAGCGGTGTGACTGTGAGCAAGTCACTTAACTTGTGCCCACCTTAGCTTCCTCAGCTATAAAATGAGGGTAATAATAACTCGGCCTTCCCAGGGTTGTTTTGAGAATCAAACAGGATAATGTTTGTAAAGCACTTTAGTACAGGGTCTGGTAAGTAGTAGGCACCCCGTATATGTTATTATCATTTTAAACATAACTTGTAGACATCAGTAATACATGGGCATCTGTTTACTTAGATTTAGGATCTTAACTATTTAATGAAAGTCTTGTATCTGAAATGGGTCCCCCAATTTTTGTGTTTTCTTTTGTTTTGACAAAGGTTGTGCAACCCTCCAGCAAAAATCTCAAGGCCTTGTCAGAAGAAGTTCCTAAGAAACAAAAAGGCCTATTTTCAGATGAGGAGGACTCAGAGGTGAGGTGCTCATATATTTCTGGGTACCCTTCCCCTGAAATTGGGTCATGTTCAGTCACTTGAGTTCGTGAGAGAAGATTTGCAAAAAACCTGTATCTGCTCATTTTCCTTAGGGGCACCTTCCTGCTCCTTTGCTGTTGACAGCCTGTGAGAATAACTGATGTTACTTGGGCTTTTGGTTATCTAGAATTTAGTGCTGTGAGGTTCTGAAGCTCCTGGGTTTGATCCCATCCTTGGATAGCAGCACCTGCATTGCAGTGTCTGCTGCTTTGTTCTAAGGCATTTACATCCAGCTCTCATGTCTGTGGAGCACAGCATAGGACACCCCCCCTAGACACCCCCCAGCCACAACTGGGCTTCTGGGGCCCAAGGATGGTGATCTTGTGGAAGGGCGTAATTTGGTTTGTTTTTCATTAAAAAGTAACAAGGAGGCATTAAAGGAAAGATTCAAGAAAATGTATTTATGAAGAGAAAAGTTGACTGAATGAGGGGTTTCAGAAATCTTTCCCTTGTTTCTGTGCCAAGCATCTGAAAGATATTTTACAGAACTAAATCCCTATTAGGTGGTCGCCTTTTAAAAGTTTGTTTTCCACTCAGGGTCAGAAAGTACAAATCCTGTGAAATAGAGTGGTTACATGGTTATATGTCATAGATAATCTCTCTCAGGATTTTCTCAGCTGCCATTCTCTGAAGACAGCAGTACCTTCAGCAGCTGCCCTGATCCTCTAGGTTCCCCACTACTGCTTGATTTTGTACCTTTGTCAGACACGGGGTCAACTTGCAGAGCCACTTGCCCAGTTGTTCCTCTTCTTGGCTGGGGAGTCAATAATACACTGTGGTCTGGCCTCTCCTTCTTTCCATTAATCCTCATGGAAGTGATCCCCACCATGCTTCCCCCTTCCATTCCGTCACTTCTGATGGTTTTGTATCTTCCTGATAGACTGCTGAACTCTGTGTTCCTTTGGAATGGGGTATTAATAGCTAGTGTACTGGTATTGTAGTTGTGGGTCTTAGCCAGCCAAGTCTCAGGGATGGATACCTGGAGTTCCGTTTACTTCTTTGTGTTAAGAGCTCCATCTTAGTTTGCTTCTTAACCATACTTTAAGTCTAAGAATATTATCCCTGCATTGTTCCTTGGGTCTTATGGATTACTGGTTGGCTCCAGCCTTGCCCTTCTTTCTTTGTCTTGACTCTTACTCTGTTGTATCTAGCTTGATAGCTTGATTTAGCCAGTTTTCACCTTCATTCTCCATCCCCATTTTAAAACCTTTCTGATCAGATCCACAAGTCACTGAGTACGTCTGCCTGTTTCTCATTAGCTATACTCCTCTTGATGTTAGGAAACCTCTGGAATCTGACTCCCGTTTTCTGACACAGCCTCCTTGCCTGACTACTGTCTGCTCCTCCTCTCTTCTCGTCTCAGTCTCCAGCACTGGATGTAGAGCAGTGATGAGTCATTGTTTCGACCTTTCTCTTCGCACATGGCCACACCCTGGTGCAGATGCCCTCACCTTCCACCTGAACTTCTGCAATAGCTGCTGAGGGTCTGCCTGCCTTAAGGCTCTCTCCACACAGTGGATAGAGTACCAGCCCTGGAGTCAAGAGGACTTGAGTTCAAATATGGCCTCAGACACTTGACATTTGCTAGCTGTATGACCTGGGCAAGTCCCTTAGCCTGCATTGCCTTGCCTGCCCACACCTCCTCCCTCCCCCCACAAAAAAAAATCGGGTGAGGGGGTTATTTATTCATTTCTAGTCAAATCTGATTCTTGGTGACCCCACTTAAGGGTTTTCTTGACAAAAGTACTAGAGTACTTTGTCATTTTCTTCTCTAGCTCATTTTACAGATGAGGCAAACAAGAACAAGTGACTTACCCAGGGTCACACAGCTATTAGGTGTCTAAGGCCGGATTTGAACTCAAAGTCATCCTGACTCCAGGCCATTGCTCTGTGCACTATGGTGGCCTTTATGCCCTCATAAATGGATAGTAATGGTCATTTGGGGACAGATGTCAAAGGGCTCTCTTAGTCGTGTGCTAGATACCCACCAGAAGACAGCATGCTTGTCAGCCTGTTGTCTTACAGGAAACTCCCACACACTCACATATTTTATACTGAGAAATTGCTCTTTAATACTGACTGAAACACAAGCATAATGCCCTTCCTGTTCGATGCAGAACTAGTCTTCTTGTGGGGTGGCTAAGTGGCGCAGTGACTGGCCTCAGACACTTAACACAAAAAAATTAGCCATGTGACCTTGGGCAAGTCACTTAACCCCAATTGCCCTACTTTCCCCTCTCCAGAAAAAAAAGAACTAGTCTCCTTGGCTTCTGTTTTTGTGAATCTGAGAACCCCAGTTCTTGGTGACTCCTGCTGCTCAGTACTACCCCACTTGGACCCTCTCTCTGAGGGTAGGCCAGGGGAGAGAGGAAAAATTATTTCCAGGAGATTGTTGGGAAATCTGCACAAGAGAGTCTTCTGTGGAAATTCAGTTTCCAGATTATTCTCATTCTTATTTCTTGGCCTGGTAATTAATAATCGTCTATTTGTATTTTGCCCCCTTTTTGTGCCATCACCTTCATTTTGGAAACATTGTCACGTGCTTTAATCTAAATGACACAGATATTTCTGAGCACCACAGCACTGATCCATGTGCTAGGCAGCATATAAGACAAATAAGACACGATCCCTTCCTGGAAGGAGCATCCAGTCTAGCATAGGAATTCAAGTGCATGTACACAAGTAAATGAGATACAAAATAGAATCCTAAGTGTGTGCAGAAGGTGCAGAGTCAGTTATGTGACTTCAAAGAAGAAAAGGTCATTTCTGAAATCAGGAATGGGGACGGAAGAAGGCTTTGGGAAATAGGCGTTATTTGATCTGTGTCTTGAAAGAAGGGGGAAGGTGACTTCCAAGCATTTAGAATGGTGTGAAGAAGAGACCAAAGGTCAGGTTATGTTTTGGGTTATGTGAGTGAGAGAGTATACATGGAACAGGAATAATGCTAAGTAAGTTTGGGAAATAGGATGGCACCAGGTGGTAGAAGCTCTTCAATGCCGGGGTCAGGAATTAAAACTTTGCTTAATAGGGTAGGGAGCTGATTAAGGGTTGGTCGGTTGGTTTTGTTTTGAGCAGAAGAATCACTTTATCAGTTTTATGCTTAGGGAAACAACAGTATGAAGGATGAATCAAAATAGGAGGGAGCATGACTGATGTGAAAATGTGTTTAATAGGAATGTAGGTGTAGAGCCCATATCAGATTGCAAGCCATCTTGGAGAGAGAGAGGGAGAAAATTTAAAACATATAGAAGTGAATGTTGAAAACCAAAAATAAATAGTTTTTAAAAAAGGAAAAAGAAATGGGAGAGAATCAGGAGGTAGAGAAATTAGTCTGGAGACTGTTGCTATCATCCAATCAGTGAATTAATAAAAGAATGTACATACTGTGCCCAAAACTAGGGATATGAAAAGGAAGGTGAGTCAGTCCCTGCTCTCAGGGAGCACACATAAAAAGATGGACAACCCACAGAGGAGCCCTTGGCTCTGAGTCAAAAGAAAAAGGCCCCATGGTCTTAACACCAGAGGTGGGGCCAGGCCTTCTTTATATTGTTCCCAGTGGTAAAACCGTATCTCTTTCCGATGTACTATTTGACAGTGGCCAAGAACTTTGGTTAGAACATTCTGTTCAAATCTTCAGAAGTTGAAGGCTCTAAGAGTTAATGAATACCTGTACTAAGGCAGTAGAAAGGAGGGAATAGATGTGGGAGACATTTCAGTTGTAAAAACTGATGTGAATGTAGGAGAGGAGTCAAAAATAGTTTCAGACCAAAATGGCTAGAAGAATAATGGGTGGTTCATTAACAAAAGTAGGAAAGGGAAAAATAGGTTTTTGGGAAGAGACAGTAAGTTCATTTCGGGATACGTTGAATTTCAGATGCCAGTCAGATAATTAAATGGTGTCCATCTGGTAGGCAGCTAAAAATTGACTCTGGAGGACAGTAAAGAGGGCATGAAGGAAGACTGACACTGGAGAGTATAAAATAAGGTTTGGAGTTGGGGCGTTTTTTTTTAAATAGGAATAAGTCAGTAACAAGTCCTCTGTTTGGTGAGAATAGGTCCAAAGCAAAGAAACAGTCCAAGGAGGCCTTGTAAAATATTTCCTTTACTGAATAAATGTGCCATCTACATTTAGATTTTTTTCCCCCCAGGGCACAGTTGTCCTAGTTTTGTTTATAGTACATGCCATTCATGGAGCTTGGTGCCTGTTTCTGTGCTGTAGCCTGGCTTTTTATAGCTGTTTGGAAATCATTTAACATCTTTCTAACAGAATGATTAACACTCCAGAGTATCTGAGTTTATCTCAAGGTAGACTCTCCAGATTTTCATAACAGTTTTAATTCACTTAATTTTTAAAATATAAGCCAACTTAACCCTTTAAGGAAGACCTGAGTCATTATACTGAGTATATGAAATAATGTAATTCCATTTAGTTTGGTAATCATTGCTCTGACCTCTTTAATTTTCTGTAGTTCACTTTGTTCATACCTTTCATTTTCCCTTTTACTTTATTATTTAGGGAAACTTAATCACTGTTTAAAGTGGGAACATTTTGTAACTTCACTCTCTGGACCTCAGTTTCTGTGTCTATAAAATGAAGCATTTGTAGTAGGTGATCTCTCAAAATCCCATTCAGTTTGGAATCCTGTGGTCACATGTTTTAAAATGATAAGGATCTTGAGGAGACCTATAGGGGATATTTATTTCATTCTCTCTAGTTCTGAAACTCTCTGGAAGTGAAATCATCCAAGTAGAATGTGGAGACAGCTAGTTTTACAAGGACAAGCTATACCTAGAACCACTGAGGGCTACTTTCTTTCTGTACAGTGTCTGCTGGTGCATTAGCCACCACAGATCCACAAGGAGCCTTTTACACACCAGAGACCGAGGAGTTTAATTCATATGCCAGACTCTAGGAAGAAACTGGTGGCCGTAATGTTTGAGCTTTTAACAGAAACCAGTGTGCACACTGTCCCCAGGAGGCAGGAGATGGAGCCTTGTGTCTACTTTGTCTGGAAAGGGCCTGTGAAGTGCAGTAACATGAATTAAATCTGGAAAGATGGGTTAGACCCAGATGGGTAATATTTCCCACTGACCAACAGAAGTTTGTATTTCATTCTAGAGACAGTAGGGGTTTATAATTATTGGTGGACCATGTCTTCTTTGGTGGGGATAGTGGGGGGGCTCGGTGTATAAAAAAATAAGATCTAAATTTTCCTCACACCTTCAGTAGCTTCCCCTTTTCCAGATACCTTAATCCCTTAGCCCCTAAGAATGGTCTTCTAACATGGGCCTCTTCATTGTGTACTTGAGTCTAATCCAGTGGTTCTCAACCTGTGGGTCACAGCCCTCTTGGGGTCGAATGACCCTTTCACCAGGGTTGCCTAAGACCATCAGAAAACACATATTTCCGATGGTCTTAGGAACCAAGACACTGCTTCTCTCTCCATCTCCAGGCAGGTCTGCCCATATGCAGATATGCCCACATAGGAGTATTAAAGGGTGGCAGCATTAGGAAGGTTGAGAACCACTGGTCTACTCCATCGTATTTTTCAGTCTGTGTTTCCTGCAGCACTATTTCTGTTTCCTCATGCAGCACACAGAAGGTATTTCCAAAGCCTTTCAGGCCTTCCTTTACTTTTCAGATGAAAAAACAGAAGCCTAGCCAGATTGAGTCCCACAAGAGAGATCATCAGGAGGAGGATTTGAGCCCAAGTTGTGTGACTTCTTCAGAACCTGTGTTCATTCCAGCTTACCCCTCCGCTTCCACAAGTAGCAGTGTGGTGTCAGGGGTCCACTTTCCTTCTGATCATGAAGAAAGTTTAATATGAAAGTCTTTCTAGGCCTTGCCCTTTTTTAGCTATTAGTGATCCTTCAGGTTTCATTTTTAAATAGACTCGAGGTGACTTTGCTTAAATGGGTCTCCTACTAAGTTTTCTTTAAATTTGTTTTCCCTCTCTGCTTCTCACTGAGCTAAGAGGCAGTAATACTTACGATTGTTTATCATCCTTTTCCATAAGATTTTGTGGTTGGTATTCTATTTGAAAGTGGTGGTGCTCTTATCTGTCATGTCTATCCACCTGACAAAGAAGTCAGGTGTTTCCTGGATGAAACGACTTCTGGCTTTTTTGGTCTCCTTTTTATGGCCACTGGTTTGCATTAGTTAAGCCATTTTAGGAAATTGTTATAATGCACATAAATATGCATTTCTCCATTTTCCATTTTTCGTTATCAATAACTTATTTAAACAGGTCCTCAGAAAGCAAGTATAGTTTTTGCCTGCATTGTATTCAAGCCTTTCTACAATGGTAGATTAGGTCTAAGTTTTGTGTTCTGCTGGCTAGCCTTTAGGGCCTGAAGGTTACTTCCATACTATGAGGAGGCATCAGAGTAGACTTTGTAGAGGTAACTGTTTATAACAAGATAAAACCATTTTTTCAACTGCTTGTATTATTCTATTCTTTATAATGTTCTTTTTGGATTCAACAGGACTTATTTTCTTCTGCTCCGAATCTGAGTAAGGCAAAAGCTGTAGCTACCCATTCCAACAAACTCACCACAAAGAAACCACTTTCTCTTTTTGATGATGATGATGATGATGATGATGAAGAGGTAAAATATTGATATCTTTACAATAAATAATAAGGAATCTGCAGATTCCCAAGGTGGGTGGAACAGGGCAAGCCTGATAGCTGTTTTTAGGGAAATTGGAGAGAAGTACTGATATTTGAGCATCACGTAGCATGGACATTTCTATATCTGTTTTAAGGAATCCTTTCTTCACCTCCCCTAGATTTAAAAGAGGAAGTACTGCAAAATTCTTGGTCTGGTGTAAGAAGTAGATTACCTGGTTGGATCCATAGCCTTATAATCAGGTGTACTTATACAAGTCTTTGGATTTCTTGGTGGGTTTTTTTTAGAGATTTTACTCTAAAAATTCACATATGAGAAAATATACCTTTTTTCAAAGGATATCATTTTATTTATGCTGGATGATTTCTAGAATATTTCAACAAACTTTCTTAAACTTATTCCATCTTTTTGAAAGTAGAGAAACTTAAAGGTCATTTCTTCCTCATCTTGGCCTCTTTCTATCTAAAGGATAAGCATGCTCCATACAGAGAAGGAGAAAAACCTTTACTTTGGTCATATCCTATTTTTCCTCTTGCTCAGATTTAAACCTGAGAGAATGGGAAAGGAGCTGTCTGTCCTTGAAAGGCACATTCCCAGCTCTTTGTGGTACCTGCTGGAGAGCCTTCGTAGTTAATAGTTTGGGGCTATATATATGCAGTAAGAACTCCAGAGAACACCAACATCATGTTATCCCTGCTGTTCTGTTATTTGAGAAGACCTTCTTTCTTTCCCATTGCCCATCCTGTGTTATATGTCCCTTAATTTGGTGGCAAAATTGAGCTCAAAGTATATTGTAAAGAAATCTGATAAGGGAATAGCATTGTTTTAGTACCTAGTGATTTTTGAAAGGTGTCTCTTGTTCTCTATTGTCACTGGGTTGACTTACATCAAACTCATTTCCTAACATTCTAGCAAACACTGTCTTGATTTCTGACTCTTGTGATTTGGTTTTACTCAGCTCTTTGGGGAACCTTTTTTTTTTTTTTTTTTTTTTTTTTTTTTTAGGAAAACCTTTTTGGTGAAACACCTGCTAAGAAACAATCTTCTTCATCATCTCTGCCTAAGCAAACTCAAGAAAAAACAAAATCTTCTGAGCCTCACAAAAAAACACCTACTTTACTGTTCAGCAGTGATGAGGAGGTACAGTTGCCACTGTCTTGAATGAATGAAACACTTAAAAGCTCACTATGTGCAAACAGCTGTGCCAAGTCCTGGGCATACAGATAGAGAAGACAGTTCCTGCTCTCAGAGAGCTCACGTTCCAATCAGGGAGACAGCATAACTCAAGAGTGGGGAACCTGCAGCCTTAAGGCCACAGGTTTTGCCACAAACACCCCCCTCCCCAAGCCCCATATAACTCTTTATAAAGGAAAAAGTTAGTTTGACACAATCAATATCAGATTGTTCTAGTGACCTAAGTACTTTTTCCCCAGTTCTGACACATACGTTGTAGTTTGTCAAGTGAGAATGTCCAAAACTCCTTTGAGAGCCACTTCATACGTTACTTGAAGTAATGCATTACTTGAAGAATTTAAGATTCTCTTATCCCGATACTTTCAAAGCTAGTAAACATATATTAAGTAGAATAACAGCATGATTTATATAGTGTATGTTTGACCTTCGTTTTGATCTCACTGAATAATTAGCATCTAAGGATTATTCGGGAAGAGAACTTTTACTTTAACCTAGACATATACCCAGATGTGGCAGCAGAAAATGCACGTTTGTCGGCCTCATTATTCAGGATGCTCAGAATTGTTTTCTTTGTTCAGTGAAGCAGTCTGGCAAAAACCAGCCATGAGTATAGGTAAATTTCCATTTCAGTCTCCTAACTTTACAAAAAAATACATGTTATAGTAACTCAGGCATCCTGGGTACTACTTTCTATAAAGTAAACATAGTTTCTTCTCTCTACCTGTCTTGTAAGAATAAACTCAGTATAAACATATACATGGGCACACAGACACAAACAGAGACATAGATAGTAAATGTCAAAGCAAGAATTACAATATAAAGTTGTTATACACATCCCAGATATCCTAGCGTTATTTCTAGAAGACACTTAGATTTTAAAAGGTCACCATGATTGCCTTTCTCTCCTCCTTATTTGACTGAGCCTCTCGCTGCATCGGTTTTCATTTGATTTCTTCAGCAACCTTAGTGCTTCCTTCTTTCTGACACGGTAGCAGAAGTCATCAAGAGAAACACCTTCCAAACAGCCTTGCTACCTTGGTGTAATTCTCAAAAACACCAGCTTACCTCCATGACTCTAAGAGACATGAAGGGAAGAAGACTCTTGTGAAGGTGCAACTTATAACTTACTTTTATTTTGCTTCCTATGTACTTTCACCTGAGTTACCTTTGACAAGGAGAAGTAGACAGAAGTCTCTTTTAGAGTTCCTTTGGTTGATAAAATACTGTTTTAATTTCTTTTTAGGACCAATGGAGCATGGGTGATTCACAGACCAGTAAGATGCCTGACAACAATGTAAAGGAACTTAAGAAGCCTGGAACAATGCAGGATCACATAGAGAAAGATGTGAAGAAGATAAGTCTGTTTGACGAAGATGATGAAGAGGATTTATTTGCTATTGTTAAAGACAGGTAAGGACATTGCTGCAGCAAAATGGACAGCTGTCTGGAGAATAGCACAGAGATCTATTGTGGATAGTAATGAACTTCAGGGATCAAGTTAAGAGCGTTTCTGTCAGTAATATGAAAGCTACTGAGGTTTTTTAATTTTTTGTATCCAAAAAAAGCAATACTTCTACCATCACTACCACCACCACCCCAAACTAGTTCACTGTGTTCCAAGTGAACCCCATGTTACAGGTAAACAGCACACTTACAGGGGCACATCATTTGTAGATGTGCAAAGTCAGGTCAGCAAGAATTTATTAAGTACCTACTGTATGCTGCACAGACACTGCTAACTGTTGGGAGCATGTTCCCAAGGCATTGTCTTCAGAATCCAAATAGACTTATTACAATAAAACAATAGTCACATTAAGAACAATGAATTTACCAGAATTTAGATTTTTCGCTACATGAACATTAATTGTTAGTACTCTAAATATGAAGCCTTTGTTCCATTGACCAAGGAGTTGTGCAGAGCTTTAAATGCCAACTGCAGCACTTTCATTTTGATCATGGTGGTAATAAGGAACCACTGTAACTGACTGAACTAGTGAGCGGCATGGTCAGACCTATACTTAGAGAAACCCCTTTGGCTGCTGATGGATGACCTTCCTATTTTTTGTAACTGCTGTTTACCTTTAACAAAGTGAACTGCTTGGGGGCCGGGGAGCAGGGGGTGATGGCAGAAGAGGTATGTTCGTGTCATCTTTGTCAGAAACATTGCAATTGCAGTGTTCAGGTGAGACATTATGAGGACCTGAATTGGAGTGAACAAAGAGATGGGGTCATATGCATGAGATGACATGGACATAGAAAAGACAAGATGTGGCAGCCAGTGGGGGAGGTAGGGTAAGAGTGGGGTGTCACAGATGGCCCTGAGGTCAGGATCCTGGCAAGGTGCATAGAAGGGCACTAGGTACCTATGACTAAAAGAGGACAGTTCAGAAAAGGAGTGGGTTTGAGGGGGAAAGATAATGGGAGCTTTTTTTTAACATGTTGAAGTCAAGATGCATAGAGGACATTCAGTTCTAAATGTCCAGCAAACTGTTAGCGATGTGGTCTGGGAGCCCAGGAGGGACCCCAAGGAGGGTGAGGAGGTGAACAAGAGATGAAGGACCTGTGATGGGGGAACGGGCTAGTGATATCAAATGCTGGAAAGAGAGGGAGAAGGTGAGGATTGGGGATGAGCCCATTTTATCTGGCAGTGGTGGCAGTGGTGGAAACCTCCAAGTATATATCAGTTGAATGAATAGTGAGGTTGGTAGCCACAGGAAGTAGGAGATAATTTTGGGAATTTGCCTGTATAAAGAAGGTAAGATAGAAGACAAGACTTCGAGGGAATGGTGGGGTCAAGTGGAGGACTAATTATAGATTGGGGCAAGGGGAAGGAGCCATTAGATGGGGAGAGTCTGAAGATTAGAGGAGACAAAGTAAATAGGAGAAAGGGTGGTCCTGACAAGAAGTATCAGGTCTCTGTTGGAAACTGCAACAAAAGGGGAGAGGGCAGGGAATGATGGAAAGTGGAGGGAGCAGGAAGGCATGGAGGGGGCCCAACCCACAGTTATCCTCATTTGCCTAAGCCAAACTTTTCCTTCCTTGTATTTTTTTCTAATTATCTTTTTTATCATTAAATTAACAAATATAAACAAACATGTACCTTTCAATTTGCAAATAACAAAAAACTGGATTGTGTATGGAACAGCAAACTCCTATTTCTTTTTTATCTTTTCTACTCTGTACAGCTGAATTTGTCTTTGATAAAACAGATTTAACATGAAAATGTGTGCCCTGCCCTTCTGTGTCCTTCCCCTTTATGGGATTCTTTATAACTTTGATACTTTTCCTTCTCTGTTTTTGTTGATTTATCTTACTTATCTGAAACAGTCTTTTTTTGTTGTTTTGTTTTCCTTTTCCTATTTCATTTAGCCTCTGATTTCTTAATATTTCTTATTGAGGTTTTGTTTCCAATATTTTAATTTTTATTCATTCGGTCTCAAGAAGGTATTAAGTGTAGTTGTTTTTTTAACCTCCCCAGAATTTCTGCCTAGTTTTTCTGATTTATTATAATTAGACTTTGATACTATAGAGGTTTTGTTGTTTATTTTATAGCCAGAAAAAGGCTCCTAAAGCTTCACTCCTTTTTGAAGAAGATGCTGATAGTGGCGGGTCTCTGTTTGGCTCTCCTCCTCCATCTGTTCTTCCTGCAAAAATGGTAACTTTAATCACCTTAGATATGACTTTGTTTCCATACTACATGAGTTAAAATTCTGCACTCAAGATCAGGCTTTATGGACAGGACCTCTGGTGGACATTTGTCTTGCCAGTTTGGAGCTGGTACATTTCCAAGCCCATAGTGTTACCTGGCTTATAGACTGATTAAAAGGACTCATTTATACTTCTCATACGTGGGATAGCAGATTTGAATAGTAGAGCCCAAACCCCGGATTTGTACACAGTGATTTTCTTCCTTGGGCTCCATTGGCACCCTTCTAATCTAGGCAGTTTAGGGCGTCATGTTGTCACCTGCTTATATTTATTAGGCATTCTCATTTGCATAGTATTATGATAACAAAAAACAGAGATGGGGACATTTTGTACCTTTTTTTAGGACCTTAATTCAAAGGATAAAATTCAGATCTTGAATCTTAGTATTAAATAGATAATGACATAAAGAAGGTAAAGATCAAATTCATCTCTGGGAAAATAACTATAATCTTAGGGACAGTAATTCCCTTTCTGAAAATGTTTTTTTCCAAGGACACCATGCCCCAATGTTGTAGTCATCATGTTTTTACATAAGTGTTAGAAATTTTTTACAGACTTTCTTATTTGATGCAGGGCTAGTACACTGATAAAGTTTTAAAAAAAGTTTTTTACTTTAGTTCACAAAAATGGCAGAGTTTGCAATAAAACTATGATGATTGTTTAAAGGGTGTTTAATGGCAAGTGTGTTACCATTTTCCCTGTAGCCTGCGTACTTCCATTTCTCCTATTTGTAAATGACAAATAAAAAGTACCAGGCTATGTTGATGAAGTTTAATTTAATGTACTTTTGAAATTCTTAAGTCCAGAGAAGTTGTGAGAGGTAGCTAAACAGTCACATGTCATTCTGTAAGCATCATGATTTTTTTGGGAAGCTTGTAGGCTATAAATATCAAATAAGAGATAAAATTAACTGAACAGACTGTATACACATCCCTTTTCCCACATTGAAAGTGTAGGCACTTCTGGACACCAAAAGATTCTTTAGCATTTCAGACTGTGGAGAGCTCAGTCTGGTTTACATATGTAAACCTTTCAAAAAAGAAACATCACGAAAGATATTTTCCTTATTTTTGAGACTTTAATATAATTGATTCACATTGTACAATATGTAAATCACCATAATTACAAATAGAATAAGTTCCCTGAACACAGATCTTTTGCCCAAGTTCACAGCTGAGTTCTCTCTGAAGCTCATCATTTTGGAATTTACACATCCCTCCTTAGAGTCTTTCATGACTTCATTTCCCTCTGTCACAAGTTCAGATTATATTGAATTTCAATGTCCTCCTGATCATAGTGTCCTGTATCACTCATTTCTTTTCCTTATCCCATTGCCCCTATTCCTTTGGTTTCAGTGAAGTGAAGCTGTGTTTTTATGTCTTTTATTTGACCATCATGTTTGGAAGAGCTTTCCCAGGTTAGCTGCAGGTGTGCCTCCCTAAATCTCATTCCAGAATGCCTTCCAAAGTCCATGCCCTTCATAGAATTTATTCCATTTACAATGTCTAGGCTTACCCATTGTGTTCATTGGTAAGCCCAGGTACTCCTTCCAACTGTCCTGGCCCCATGGGACTTGTCCCCACCCTACTACTTTCTATTATTCTCACCTCCAACAATACTGAAGTCAAATCCATGAAAAACACTATCCTAAAGGAAAGTTATATTCTTAGTTATGTCCTACTACAATGTACATCCTAAAAAAACTGGATGCTTTGTATTTCTGTTTGTGATTTATATATATTCCCCTCCTTCCAAAAAGGATTTGAGGTGCTATATTGAACCACTGAACCTCAGGAAATTGGTTGCATGAATGGGCTGAAGGTGTCAGTCACTTAGATGCTATCCAGACTTTTTGTGGGAATTTCATGGATTTTTTTCCCTTTTGGTAGGAAAAAGAGAAAATCCCTCCAGTAGTGGCCTCATTATTTAGTGATGAGGAAGAAGCAGCAGCTCCATTTGGAACTGTGAAACCAGATAAGCAGGCTGAGGCAGCTGCATCTGGGAATACTGTTGTGGTCAAGCAGGAAGAAAAGGTGAAGTGTTCTTTTCTTAGGGTTACAATTATAATGTTTCCTATGCTTAATCTTAGTCTTCTCTTTTAATCTGAAGTCTGGGAACCTGCTTTTTTATCTTTTGATAATTTTATTTCTATATAATTAGGTTGGGTTTTTGTTTGTTTTTTTTTTTTGCAATCTCTTAGGCATTTATAAACATTATTCTGAGAAGGAGTCTGTGGGCTTCAACAGACTGTCAAAAGGGTCTATATCACAGAAAAGTTAAGAACTCCTGCCTCACAGGCTCCTTATTTTTCCATTTTCTGCTAGTCCCATGTAGTACCTCATTTGAAATATATTAGGGGACTGAATTTTCCACTGTAACATGGTTTTGTTCACGTTGAATGTATCTACAGAACATAATAGAATTGGTAGGTTGTTGAGTTTTTTTTAATTTAGCTTTCTTCTTGTGAAACACCTGTGAACCAACATCCATGGCCTCATTGCTGTTGTCATCTAGCAAAGAGAAGTCAGTGAGTTCCTCTTAGCATCTATAGGCTCTCCTCTTTTGGTCCCTTCAACACAAAACTCCTCCTTTCATCTCTTCATTACTAAAGAATGCAGAATGTTGTCATGGCTTGTAAAACGCCTCCAGATTCTAATGCCTTGTATTTGTTCTCTTTACTAGGATTGACACCATTTCAAATCCATGGGTCCCAAGATCTTAATAGAGAATCTTATAACTCCAGTGAATGGTACACTATGGTGTCACATGCAGGCACTCCGCACGCATATATTAAACACTTAGAATGTCATAGACATTCTAGCAAAGTTTTAGAGTAACTTTGTAACTGTAGACTGCTTCTTTGGATGTTGTGTACTATAAGCTTTAGGATACAAGAAAATAGGCTATGTCTCTTTAGCAGACAGTGGCAAAAGTATTAGAATAAAAGCAAATAGACTGGGGTTAGTTCCCACCTGTGCCACTGATTTTCTGTATAACTTTAGGACAGTCCATTAACCTCCGTAAGCCTCAGTTTTTTCATCTGTTTAAAAAAAAAAAGACAACCCTTGTCCTCAAGAAGTTTACATTCTAAAGGGGAAGACAGTATCCAAAAGAGGAACTAAGAAGCGAGGGGATTATGGGGCCCGAGATGACCTCTGTTGCCCCTTCTAGCCATGTTAACCGTCTAAATATCCAGTTCCCAGTCAGCCACATTTGCATTGTCTCTGTGTGTTAGAAACTATTCCCAGCTATTTTTTATTCCTCCTGAGTGGGAGAACTCAGTGAGTGGGGGCCATAAGTTTTATATGTCAGTTATCCCTTTCTTTAGTACAAATAACCAAAAGCTCACTGTGGTACTTTGTAGAGACTTGACTATGATAACGCCTACAGATTCAATTACAGTACAACTCTGTGATATCATAGACATGGTGCTTGATTCCTAGCTGCCACCTCTGCAACTTTGACCTGACCACTGTCTCTTATTCTTTCCTCAGTTTAAAGGGATTCCCCAAAGAATAAGCCTACCTAAGCTGGTATTGAAGAGAATACACTGGCTATTCATACTGGAGGTTCTGCCTTTCTTGGCTTCACTTTCTGCTTTTCCTCCCTGACTTTTTGGAGGCCTTAATCTCTAATGTACCTTTAAACCAGAATAGCTGTGCCGGGGAATTCATACAAATGAATACCTATTAAAGAAGCTTCCAAAATTTTTGAGGGATTATATCTTTTCCATGATGGAGGCAAAGAGTCTGTGGTTCAGCATTCCCAGACCTTTTCCTGACCACCTTGGATCTGTGGTCATGCTCCATGGGGTGGGGGGGCATGATGCAGTAACTATGGTCCAAATAATGTGGATTTCCTTGTCTTAGTAGTCTGAAGTCATGCTCAAAAAAGTGACCCAGAACTGGGCCATTCTCTGGAGATGTCCCTTCTCTGTACCTGTTCAGGGATGATCAGAAATTCAAATTTATTTTCCCCACTGTCTCCACTGGAGAGAGAGTCAAAGGATAGACTCAAACATGAAGTTTTATATATTATATATCCTGGGGTACAGCATTGATTTTACTGATGCAGGTACAGCTTCCTCTAGCCATTGAGGTTACCCTCAGCCCTCAACCCCCCTCCCATCCCGTCCCATAATGCATATCTCTGGTGTTCTTAATATGTGACTGCCAGTGGAATACTTTTCTCCATCACTTACCCTTGATTCCTGCTTGATGGCCATCCCATTTTTTTTCTGGTTCTATATCTCTTTGATGACCTTCATCATACCATTTCTCATTTTAATTTTTAGGCTGCTAATGGGTTGTGGCCTATTCTGTTAGTTAGCACTATCCCTAGCACAGAGCAGACTGCCTAATAAATGTTTATTGATTGATTGACTATTCATGTACACCATGTTACTCTCCATGTGGATACTGTTCAACTTCAATTCTTCATTTACAGTGGTCTTTGGTAACTAACAGCCATATAGTATCACTTTCACAAAATGCTATTCTGATATCTTATTCATCATGGTCTAGAGGTTACCCCAGAGTTCATGGAGTTTTTGGCAGAGGAACAAATGCTGTAATAGAGTCTACAATACAGGAAAGGCTTGGAGAATGGTCTGAGCACCAAACTGGTGCTTCCTAGGAGCCAGCCTGCCTAGGTACAGTGGGATTCATCTCCAGTAGGAAGCCCACGTGGTGATTAACTCTTTGGTCATAGCAACCCATTAAACAAGACATAAATAAACCAATAATCGACTTGCCTGTTTGACCCATACCTAAAATTGGATCTCTTTTAACAGAAGAAAAGGCTTTTCCTATGGTAGTTAGAAATAAAAGACCGGAAATGCAGGTGCGTGCTTCATGGTAATACTAGCTGAAATTCATTCCTAAATAAGCATGGTCGAGTCGGCCCTCACTTGTAACTGGTACCGGAGCATAGAAGCGAGTTGGAGAATAGGAGATAGCAGGTGTTGAAGGTAGAAAAGGAGATCTAGAGACACCAGCTAAGCATCAGTGTCCCTGAACACGATTTCGTCTAGAGCTGGCCTTTCTTTCAGCTTTATGTCACATTAACAGGGGAAGGTGTGCAGGGATTTTTGCTGGGAAACCACACGGTGTGAGACTTCACACAGATGTTGATTTGAACTAGAGCATCTACTTTCTTGAGTTATTTATAAAGATGATTGATCTTTCTAATGAGGCAGTTTAATTCCCAAGAGGCATATGAATTGAGATAGCATGATATTTAATGTTATATCTAAACCTGCTCTTCCACTTAAAATGTTCAGTTTCCTTATACCACACTTTCTGGGCTGCTTGAAGCAGATAGCTCTTAAAGTCTTCAGCTGACCTCCCTTCTCCTTCTTTATTCCTAGCCCTCCAGCCCGGGTGCCCATTTCAAGACTACCACTGATATCTTTCAGGATGAAAAGCTCCTCTTCAGCCATAAGCTCCAGCGGGACAACGATCCTGACGTTGACCTCTTTGCCAGGGTCAGTCTCCATGTCTGAGTCAGAGGAGGTCTTTGCCTCAGCAGTGCAGGATCTTCTTGCCTTTGCTTTCTCACAAAGGGGATTTGTCCTTTTCTTTTAGTCATCAGAAAAGCGAGCTGGTCCCCCACCCAAAGAGGCCCTTTTTGGGGATGAAGAAGATGATGATGATTTCTTCACTTCTGTTCAGCCACAGCCCCCGGTACCAGCTTTTTTTTTGTTTTGTTTTGTTGTAAAGACTGAGGCATAGAAAAAAAACTTCTTACAAAGGAAATGGTTGCTTAAAGTCTTCAACTTTCAGTATCTTTAAGGAAAAGAGCCTCAGAAGATATGAGTAATGCTTGCCTACTAGTAAATGGCTAAGCCCCTTATTTTTCTCTAGCCAAGTAGTGCTTAATTTTTTAAACACTCAAATATCTCGAGTTAATCTAGCATTTTTAGTTAGTTTATTATTGCTTGGCTCTCTTAATAGTTTATTCAAGAATGAATCAATCCAGTAAAGTAATAAAAATAGACATGTATATGAAGGTTTCAGATCTCGAATGTAGGTAGGCCTGGATGTTTAGCACCATTGTTTTCCTGTCCCAGGAGAAATGCTGAACTAGTGTGTTCTTAAATCTTGCATATCAGAAAGGAGCAGATATAACTTATTTAGATTTGGAATAATTTGAAAATGTTTATCTTTTAATTTTGCCAACCCACTGAAATCAAGATATTTCACTTAAGAGGAGAAAACTATTAAATCCCATTGTTACGTTGTGATCCCTTAGGATGGATGATTTCTATACCTGATTGTGAATTTTGGCCCTACTTTTCTCCTAGAAGGTAGCCCAAAAGAAAACAATAGTGAAAAAAGATTATTTTGGTCCTCCTCTTGAAAGCCATAAATTCCCTGAATCATCTCCAAGTATCAAACATGAAACAGATGTGTGGAAACTGGAAACAGCCCAGGTTAGTACAAATAGACTTTAAAGGGTTATTATTGGCATAGCTAAAAATCTACATATGCAGATTCATAAGGAGATGAAGAACGTACCCTTCTAGAATGTTTCTTTGGTGGAAATTCCCATATTTGAATTGGGGAAGGAAGAAATGGAATGACATTAAGCCACAATAATTGTTTTTCCTTTTCACATTTTGTTGGTGAAACTAGAGTCAGTGTAGAGCAGAAAATGCTGGTTTTATCTGCTTGGAACTTAACACTCCTTTATAACATGCTGAATGGCTTAATACACTTTGTAGATTTCTTAGATGCTTTCACAAATATTGATGGTTGCCTCTATTTATTTATTTATTGAGGTAGTTGTGGTTAAGTGACTTGCCCAGGATCACACTGCTAGTGTCTGAGCTCAGTTTTGAACTCAAGTCCTCCTGACTCCAGGGCTGGTCCTCTATCCTCTGTACCAACCCAAGGGTTGCCTTTACATAAAAGACCCTTGGGGGTAATTTTAAGAACCTATATTTAGGAATTCCCCAAAGAGTACTTCTGAATAAGCTGATACTGAGGAAGAATACATTGGGTTTTAACTTACTTTTTACCTTTCCTCCCTGGCTTTTTGGAGGCCTTGATCTGTGATACACCTTTATACTAGGATAGCTATCCCTGGGTAGTCATTCAAATGAATACTTGTTATACAGGCTTCTAAATTTTGTTTGGTTGGAGTTAAATCTTTTCCAGGACGGAGGCAGAGTGTGATTCAGCATTTCCAGACCCTTTCTGATCCACCTTGGACTTTTGGTCATGCTCTACAGTGGGGGTATGATCCCACTAACCGTAGTCCAAATAATATAGAATTCCTTATCTTAGTAGTCTGAACCCATGCTCAGAAAAAATGAACCAGAGTTGGGCCATTCTCTGGAGACACCCCTGGCTTTCCCCTCTGTGCCTAGACATGTGCCTCAGAGACCAACAAGATATTGCTCGGTTCAGCCCTGCTTGACTTTTTGTGGCCTGATGACACTGTCAGTCCATTGGCCACTTGATTTCTGAGGGTGCATTCCCCCTAGCTAAGAGGGGCTGATAAAGCCTCTGGAGGAAGCCTCTGAAACCCCTAAGATATCCTCCAAAGCAGTTCTCATTTTAGGCCTAAAGAAAGAGGAATGATGTGTGTCACACATGAGTGTTGCAGTCTAGGGACGTTTCCCATCCCATTTATCCCTACTGGTTTTTAATCCAGTGTCATTTCACACAGGACTCTGCAGACCTCCCTCCACACAAAACCAAAGAGCCTTCCTCTCGGATCGGGAAACTACAAGTAATTCTTGCCACACTTTGGGAGCCCTCCCTGCCCACTATGGGGCCTCCTCAGTCTCTGGACATCTTGTCTTCTTCAGCTCTTCCCCTGGCATTTCCCCCACTGTTGCTTCCCACACGATGCTAGGCCTGTCTCGCCTTTCCTCTTTTTCCTGTGGCAGTGATTGTGGGCACGGCTGCGTCTCCTCTGTCTGAATCTGGGGGCTCTGTGGAACCTTCCCTCGCATCTATTTCTCCTTGCCCGTCTAGTGCCCTGCTCTCGCTAAGTGTTTTCAGTCACTTGTCATCTCGCCTAGCACCATCAAGATCCTGTTACAGATAAGAAGAAACAACAAATTTCATCTTTATTCCCCAGGCAGACTTAGCTATTAATCCAGCGACCTTGCTGCCTGGGACCACTCCCAAAATCTCCGGGGTGAAGACTTCTGTGCCAGGGTTTGCCTTTACTGCTTCTGAGCCCGATGGAGTCCGGGGTATGGAGACGGCCTCTACTGGTGAGACAGGTGTGAGCTTTGAGGACCCAGCCCGAGCAGATACCTTACACAATGTAAACAAGGTGATGATTCATTTTATTCTCTTTTGAATATTTCTGACACCTTTGTAGGGCATCCTTCTTAGCCACATTCAGTTGTCTAGGGGATCATCAGCCTTGCTTTACAAACACACTACTTGTCTTTACTGGTCTGACACACTCCAGCCCTGCCCCTCCCAGGCACAGCCCCACTGCCCTCTAGTGAGTAAGTGGAAACATGGGATCCATTCTCTTCATTTGTTACTCCATAGAACCAAAAAGGTGTACACCCACAAGGGATCTCAGAGGTAGCCATCCAGTTCAGTGGTTCAGAACATTCATGAAGACAAAAAATTAGGATAACTTCAGGAACACTTTTTTATCAATCACATCATGAAGTGCATGTGACATTTTTCAGACCACAGAAATTGTTACCTGTCGATCAAAGTGAGTCATTTAATAGGTCTCTTGTAGTCACTTTGCATGGCTCCTAGGGTCTACAGCCTGTAGACTGGGAAGCCTTGATCTCAAACAATATAAGTTCTTTTTTTTTCATTTTTTGGAGGGGGGAAGGCAGAGCAATTGGGGTTAAATGACTTTCCCAAGATCACATGGCTAGTAAATGTTAAGTGTCTGAGGCTGGATTTGAACTCAGGTACTCCTGACTCCAGGGCTGGTCCTCTATTCACTGCACCACCTAACCGCCCCTAATATGAGTTCTTAGTAAAGAAAACAAATTCTGCACCTTCTGCCCCAAAATTTAATTCATTTTAAGCACTACCTTTTTCTATTTCAGAAAATATGTGATAATAGCTACTTTTTAATCTAAACTGATACTACTGATCTGGTTTCTTAGCTATTAACATTTTAAATATACACATCTTTACATAAAATTAGCTGAGAATCTTTTTCCTAAAAAAAAGAAAGAATTTGACTCATATGTAATTTGGTTAATATTACCCACATGGTATACAGAACACATAGTTAACATCGCCCATGGTTTCACAAGTTATCAGATCAAGGCTCTTTTTGTATAATAATTGGCATCAAAGGAATACCTTGTATATAGTGCTATGTTTAAATTGTAGTAGGAAGTCAGAATTTTAAAGAATTAGAACATATGAGAGAAAAACAAAAGATTCAGACTTATTTAGTGTGAGAAGACTGGGGGTCTCCTTCCTTGACCATATTTAATATAGAAGCATCAAATGTCCTGCAGGATCATACTTTGTTGAGTCTTTTTTTTTTTTTTACAGTCATGTCTGACACGTTATAACCTCTTTTGGTGTTTTCGTGGCAGAGATCCTGGAGTGGTTTGCCATGTCCTTCACCTCCTTTTGTAAATGAGGAACTGAGGCAAACAGGGTGAAGTGACTTGCCCAGGGTCACACAGCTAATTAAGTGTCTGAGGCCAGATTTGAATTCAGGCAGATGAGTCTTCCTGATTCCAGGCCTGGTGCTCAGTCTACTGTGCAACCCAGCTGTCATTAATACTGTCTTAGATAAGAGAAGGGAATTAGAGTAGCCTTTTTCAGCTTACTGATTCTTTAATTTACCTCTGTGTTTAAGAATATTTGTATAGAGTGGAAGTTCTTAATCTGCAGTGCACGGACTTAATTTTCTAGTTTATCAATTGTATTTCAATACAATTGGCTTTCTTTGTGATCCCCTATGTATTTTTATTTTATGCATTTACAAATACTCTTCTGTGAAGAGGTCTGTAGACTTCCCCAGACCACCAAAGGAGGTCCATGACACCAAAAAAGGTTAAGCACCACTGGTATAAGTAACATGGTTTGCATGGACAAAATTTCAGGTTGTGGTCTGAGAACATTCTTTTGCCATTACAGAGCCGAATCACAATGAAAGGAAAACGAAGGCCCCAAACCCGAGCTGCCCGGAGGTTGGCTGCCCAGGAATCCAGTGAGGCTGAGGATATAAATGATGCCGAAGGGCCTCAGTTGGGCAGAGACCATGTCATCTCCCCACCCATCAAACAGCAACATACCAGAGAAGTAGACCAGAACAAGAGCTTTGAAAAGGCTTTTGCAGCTCCTTCTCCCTTTCTGGAAGATGCCCTAGGGCCTGGAGGGGAGAGAAGTCCTACCTCTAGATCTGTGGACCTGACTACCAATGATAGTCTTTTTGATTCCAGTGACATCTTTGGAAAGGTTTCGGGGTCAAAGTTGACAACAAAGAGAGCAAAGGACAAAGAGAAGGCCTCAGAGGACCTCACCACCCAGGTGCAGGGCAAAGAAGAAAAGCAGTCATTGCTTTCAGTGCTGGATGAGCCAGAGATTGAGGAAGATCTCTTTCAGTCTGTGAAGCAGAAACCATTGAAGAAAAAAATTACTGTGCCTCTCCTAGAGGAAGAAGATGATCTCTTCACAAACCAGAAAGCCAAGAAAAAGACATCAGAACTTCTCTGGCAACAAGATGTTGTCTCAAAAACACAAGACATTTTTGAGGTAATTAGATAGTCTTTAAGTTGGTGCGTTGTTCTTTAAGGTTCCCGGTAGAGAAATAACCCATTCATTTATTTGGCTCTTACTCATTTTTTTATGGTTAACTGACATCTGCCTCCACAGTTAGGTTATTGATTGGTCCATGAAATTTACTCAGAAAAACTAGAGCCATTTCCTGTTCTTTAAGAGTTGTGTCAGTATTGGTTTGGTCACAAAAAAATAGAAAAGAGCTTGATTTTTTTAGATTATCCTTAAAACAGTATTGTGGCTACCTTCCTAGAATGTTTTCACATTATGTACAGAGTCAATCTGACTGCTCAGGTTTTGATCCGTGGATTCTAGAGAACCTTTAAAATTTCCCAAAGCATATCCAGTTTAGATGAAAAACCACATTTTCTACTTGAACAAAATTAAAACCTTCCTTGTTAGGTAAACATTTTGTAATCATCTGCTATATACAAATGACTAGGTGCAGGGGAGGTATAAAATTTATAGAAGGCAGAGTACATGTAATTCTCACAGTGGAATTTCAGATTTTGAAGGCAAAGATTGTGTCATCGTTTCTATAGGATGAAAGTATTAGTAGGGAAGAGATATACTCACAAATTAAAATATTAAACAACATATAATAAGCAAAGTGTTCTGTGCCATCTGAGGAGGAAACAGATCTTTACCATAGTTCTAGGAGACCAAGTAGTACTTCACATAGAGAAGGTGATATTTGAATTAGGATAAGAACCTGAATGTCCACTAGGCAGCCTGGATTCACTATCCAAACTGAACTTCATATCCGCTCTTCCATGTCTGGAAGGCATGTCACCCTTTCACTGACCCATATTTATAACCCTGTAGTCATCCTAGACTGTTTCTGTTTCCTCACCTTCCATACCTAATCGTTTGTAATATTTTGCCAGTTTTGTTTCCATGCTACTTTTTACTTCTTTCCCCCTTCCTTTCACCCTCATTAAAGTCCTTAAAATGTCCCCACTACACTATTGTAATAGCCTCTTAATTGAGTTTCATGACCCTCCTATTTTCTCACCAATCTCCGCAACTACCAAAGTAATGTTCCTAAGATGAAAATCTCTGACCGTCTCATTCCCCTGCTCAAATATGTTCTTCAGCTCCCTGTTTTCTGCCGGATAAAATACAGATGCCTTAATCTGGCATTTTACTTCCTTCATAATGGAGTTATATCTCCATCCTGTTTCCTAGTTATTCTCTTCTACATTCCTGCCCAGCTGGACTACTAGCTGCTCTCTAAACCTGGGGAAACTGAGACTGAAAGGTCCTGACTTGCCCAGGGTCACATGTAAGTGTCTAAGGATTTGAACTCAGGATTTCCTGATTCTAAGTCTCTTGCTCTTTGCACTGCATTCCCATAATCCACCAGGGACCATAGATCACAATAAAAATGAAAAATAAATTTAATGTGCATGAGAAAAGTAGATGTTTAGGAACAGGCAGTTTTGAAGATTAGAATTTTGGGAACAGCATGGTTTCATGAGCTGGTGAGGTCTTAAGGAATGAACTTGTCCCTCTGTCTCTAACACAGATGTTAGAGTCTCCCAGAAGGAGGCAGGGAAGGTAAGACCAAAAAAACCCAAGTTCTAAAAACATAGTATAAAATACTTCTAGGCGCTGTAGGAATTCAGAGATTAAATAACAACACACACAACAAGTCTAATAACTATTACCAATTAGTTTGAGCAGCTATGCAATCTAGATATTTGTTGCATTTTCTTAAAAGTAGAAAAAAAAATCTTAATTTAGATTTTAAATTAATTTACATTTTTATTACATATATTATATATTTTTATTATTAATTTAAATCTTTTTCTTTGTGGTGGGGTATAAGGATGACATATTTGCTACAGAAGCAATTAAGCCAGCACAGAAAACAAAAGAGAAGGAAAAAGCCTTGGAACCCAACCTTTTTGATGATAACATTGACATCTTTGCTGACCTAACTGTAAAACCCAAAGAGAAAAAGTCAAAAAAGAAGGTGGAGCCGAAGTCAATATTTGATGATGAGATGGGTGAGTGAGAGTAGTTTCCTATAGGTGAACAAATGACATTGAATATAACACATGGAGACTTTCTGCCATCCACTCGATTCTGCTGTTTCTCTTTTTGGCAGAATTTTTTGGGTACTATGAGTGCATTTGTGTCTGGGCATTTTGTGATTACCATTACTACTTTTATTTTTATAACATTCTAATCAGAAGTCTGAAAATCAAAGGCTATTAAAGAACTAGCCTGGATAAGAGAAGACTAAGTAAGGGGTTATATGCTAGCAGTCTGATCAGTGAAGAGCTTTCTGTAGAATAACAAGTATGTGGTGCTACAGTAGGCGGGAGGAGAGAATCAATCCAGAGAAGGGAGCAGCAGAAAGATATCCATTAAGTCTAAGAGTTTTCTGACTAGAGTTTGGACCAGCAGTAATCCAAATCTTCCTGCCTTTGCTTCTTAACAGTCAGCGGCATTTTGGTTGCTGAGTGTTATGCTGGGCTTCTGGTGATTGCTGTGTTCCTTGTATAAGCAAAACTGAGGTCCAGAATGTTAGATCATATAGCTAGTTGGGCCTAGAACCAGTACTAGAATCTGGTGTCGTGACTCTCAGCTTGGAACTCTTTCTGCTGTTTCATATTGCTTTCAGGAATTTGGCCCTGGGGAGAGCAATTGGTTTCTGTGTGGGATGTGTTTCACTTAACATTTCTTCTTTTTCTTTTATTCAAGATGACATTTTCTCATCTAGCGGCAGCCTGACCAAGATGGCCAAGCCAAAAAGCCAGTGCACTCAGTCAACACCTGAAACAAGATTAGAAACCAAGGCATCCAGTACATTTGATGACCCACTGAATGCTCTGGGAGGCCAGTAGAGGACATACATGTATGAGAACATGGCAGAAGTGGGCATTTCATTATTGTTGGATCTCTACTTGGTTTATTACCATACCATTATATTCTAACAACTGTAGCGAGAAAAGCAGATCCTGGAAAAGGCTCTTGTTCAATGTAAACAGTATTATTTTTGCACTGGTTTTAATCATGCTTAATTAATATTAAGGAAAAAAAATAGATATTCTAAAATACTTTTGGTTATGTGCAGATCAGCTCTAATTAGCCTCTGCAATACATGCAATGATGTACTCTATTATATAGAATATTGTTTCTTTTACTGAACAGAGACAAAAATTGCTGATAGTTAAAATGGTGAAATATAAATTGTTAAAAACTTTTTTGTATGATTATTATGTCTATTTAAGTTATCATAGTCAGAATTCATAAGGAGCCACTCTGAAAAATACAGCCTGAAAAGGAGGAGACTTAGCAATGTTGCCTCCCACCTTCATGTTCACTGTTATAAGGGGTCACTGAGTTGATAGGAAAGCCCGTTTTTTGATTCTGCTTTGGTGCAGGACAGTGCTAAAACTGTTCCATTGACTGCCACCCCGATCCTATTGGGTGTTAACCAACTATCCCGTGGCAGTCACTGGCTGCTTCAGGTATGTTGAGGTTGCATCGAGGTACTTGGAAAGCAGAGCAGTTTGAGGAAGGCCAAGAAGCTTTTCAGTAAATCCAGACTAATGACCAGTTCATTTTTCTTAGTGTAGCACAAAGAATTAACACATTGTTGTTCTCAGGATTAACAGTTTATAATGGTATTTTGCAGTTAAGTGCTTTTAAGTCGACTGGAGACAATGAGGTCTTAAGTGAATGGAGTGGCTGGATGTGGAGGAAGGAAGCCCTGAGCTGAAGTCCAGCCTGACACATTCTGGGCTGGGTGTCCCTGGCCCAGTCACTCACCGTTCCTCAGCCTCTAATAAGTAATACTAGAGGTAATAATAGCACCTATTGCCTAGGCTTATGTGAGAAACCCTCAAGTGCTCTCTAAATGGAGCTCATTTTCACTCCTGGTCAAAGACAGCACAAACCAGCCTGCCTGGATTCTGAATGGGGAGTCACACACTTGGTCTCAGGCACACCGCTTACCTTGTGCATGGCTCTGTTTGGTCTTTTCTCTAATGCATATGCCAACAGAAAAGCCCCCTGCTGACCCCTTCTCTCTCCAGGAGCATCTAACAGAGCAGCAGTTCTCAACCTGTGAGTTGCGACCCCTTTGAGGGTCGAATGACCCTTTCACAGGGGTTGCCTAAGGCCATTGGAAAACACATATTTCTGATGGTCTTAGGAACCCAGACACTGCTCCTCTGTCCATCTCCAGGTGGGGCTGCCCACATGTAGCTATGCCCATATTACCAGTATTAAAGGGTCACGTTAGGAAGGTTGAGAACCGCTGTAATAGAGGGACTGAATATGTAACCTGTTGCTGTTAACTGCTGCTACTTTCCCAAATTTGATCTTCATTGGGCAGTTTCCTGCCAACAGCCCAGTGCTATCATTACTTTAAGTCTTCCAAAGCAGAGGCATAGGCTGCCAGCCACATGTGGCCACCATACTCCTGAAGGAGGCCCAAACCAGATTAAAATGTAATTGGGAAATATTTAACAAAATAAATAAAAGTATGATAAAACATAGAAAATAAGACATTTTAAAGCTAAGTCAATATGCAGGCTGCAAGGATCTGGTTTGCCATTTCCTTCTCTGAAGCAAACAGGTTGAAGTGACTTGCCCAGGGTCACACAGCAAATGTGTGATGAAAATGAGTCTTTTCTGACTTCAGGCCTGGAGCTCTATCCACTGCACCACCTAGCTGCCCACATTATTTGTTCCTTTTGCTACTGTTCTATCCCTGCAGATTCTAAAGGCTTACCTAATAGCAAGCTGCTCCATTTTGTTTTGAGGAAAGGGGCTAGTTTCTGGTATAACATGGAAATCCTTCCTAGTGAATCTGTGACAGATGCTTAGTCTCAGCTTGAACAATCCCATGACCACGAGATCACCACTTGGAGAATGCCTATTTCATCACTGAACACTTAGGGTTAGAACCTTCTTTACGCTGATCTAAAATCTGATTATCTGTAACTTCCACCTGTTCATCCTAGTTCTGCCCTCAGGAGCAAAACAGCACCAGTCTACACATCAGACCTTCAGTTATTTGAAGCCCATATCATGTTTCTGCTTAGCCTGCTCTTCTCAAGAATCAATTTCCCAGTTTCTACTATCATACTTCACATTACATGGTTTCCAGACCTGTTGCCATCTTTTGGAATCATTCTGATCTTTTGGTATCCTTAAACTGTGGCAGTGAGAAGTTAAACACAATGCTCCGATGTGATTTGTGCCATGGAACCGGCCACCCATGATACGTACACAAGAGCTGTATTGGTCGTTAGGCTCTTTAGCAGCTGCATTACACTGCTCATATGCACATTTTTTTCACATGTGCCACTGCTATGCCACTCAACCCTATCTTGTAGTGTGGGTGTGGGTGTGTGTGTATGTTTTAACCTAAAGGACGGATCTTACCTTTATCTCTAATTTTATCTTGTGATCCGGGCCTTGTATTCCAGATTATATTCATTATGCCTCTTAGCTTTTGTCATCTTCAAATTTAATTAACATCCCTTCTAAATCACTGACTCATGGAATTTCAGAGCTGAAGACTGGAGTTCATAGGATTCAACACCTTCATTTTATAGATGAAGACACTGAGAGACCAAAAAGCCTAAGGACTTACTTGAGCAAAGAGCTGTGTAGTACTCTACCAAGAACTTCCCACAAAGAATGAGGCTTTCATTTTGGTAAAAGAGGTCACCTATCCACGCTGAAACAGGTCTGAGCAGTATTCACAGTAAGTACAGGAGAAAACGGGAAATGTCAAGTGGATGGATCTTGATCTTCGTTTCCCCACCTCAGAGAGAAGTGATGAATGTTTGGTCCTACACATTTTTATTAATCTGAATTGACAAAGTATATCAGCACAATGATAATGGGAAAATTTTAGCTATTGCTTGACATTTTTTTGTTTTATGTTTGTTTTACTCAAGACTGTTGACGTCTTCCTAAATTACAGTTGTAGAAGGGGGGAGGTGAGAAATACCTTTTGGCTACTTCAGCCACATTGGGGGATGAATGTTTTTTGGCCAGCTCCTTACCCCTGTTAAAGTTTATGAATCCAGTTAAGAACCAGTGCTGAATTTAGTTGTCAGAAGAGGAACTTGGCACAGAAGCAATTTCTATATGGCATGGGATATCTAGGACTCTTGGGAACAAACTAAATCTTCCTGGCCAGAAAATAATTTAGGACAGGTATCAGTGGGTATTTTCCAGACCTAAATGTTGCACAGTGAACAAATGTCAAGGTTATCAGAATGAATAAGTTAACGATCCTGAGTAAATAATTACTTAGAACAGCCAGGCTGGCACAAGATGAGTTTCAGAGAGGAAAAATAAGAAAGCCCTTTTTCAGGCTGATTTCTCATTACTGACCAGTCTTGAGGGCCAGGTCCATACTGGGAGGGCAACTTGGAAGCCCGTCAGGCTAAACAAAGTCCTGATGCTCAGTTCTGTGACCTACTGTGGTTTCCTTGACACCAGTAACACTGATCCCAGTCTATTAGCCTGCCATGGTCATTTTCTTGGCATCAGAACATTTAAATTTTTATTTTAACTGGAGGAAATAAGATTTTACATTTTGTATACAGGAGGAGATTTTGAGGAAGTTGAAACCACATTCACACGCTTCCTCTGGGGTGCAGGAGAAACGAGGCACAAAGTGTTTGAGTCTAGTAGTGCTTTGTTTTGTGGGAAATATTTAATAAAATAAAAAAATACAGTCAAAGTGGATATTGTACTTTGAAACTAAGTCAATATGCACTTGGTCCTTACCAGTTCAATATACTCTTAATGGAAAAGTTCCAATCAGAGCCATTAATTGGGCTGAGCCTTTCTCTTTGGCAAAAAGTTCTCATTTGGATTTCTCTCACTGGCAGCAGCACGGCTTAGTGGCGACTGCCAACACCCCTAAGAAACTTCTGTATCTCTGCTAAGTCCTGGGCTCTGGAATTTTATTAGGCATACTTATTTACCTACACGTTTTCTATGACTCTAGTAGGTCTCCCAGAGTTGCTGCAGTGAAAAGTTCTTCACCTTTTGGCTGATTCCAAAGATGAGCTCCAAACTGTTTAAACTGGTTAACAGATATCAGTCCCTCACCAGGACCACACACAAACCTTTCCTACTAGAACTTATATGTAACTGGCATAGCCCTCAAAAACCCATGGATCAGAGTGCCATAATTGACAAATTACAACGGGTCTTGCGAAGATTATACAATTCCCTTTGTTACAGAATCCCTCTACTGGAAGGATTTCAAAGGTCTGATGGATACCTGAACAGTAATTCTCTCCACAGTATCCCTGACTACATACTCCATCCTCTACTAGAAGACTTCCAACTATACACAAGGAACTCACTACTTCCAGAAACAAACTATTCCATTATTGGACAGTTCTGATGGTTGGGTAGTTTTTCCTTACGTTGAGCTTCATTCTACTTCTATAAAATTTCCCCATTTCTGCCATCTGGAGTAGAATATATTGAATCCTTATTTCATATATGACAGTCTCAAATATTTGTAGATAGCAGTAATGGCCTCCTGAGCCTTCTCCATTTCCTGTGACTGCTTCTTCTGCGTCTTGGTTTTGAGTCTTTCCATGTTGGTTGTCTCCCTGAGGCATTAGAATCTGTCATTCCCAAAACATGGCACTCAGAACTGAACACAATATCTTAGATGTGAGCAAAGTGGTAGAACTCTCCCCTTTATTCTGAATACTGTCTTTGTTAATTAGATTTTAGATATTCTAAATTTTAAATGACAATCCTGACACAGAATATTATATAAAAGATACTTAAATGCTGTGCACATCACCCTAGCAACAAGCTCTTCTAGTTTGTATAGGAATTTGTGCATCACATCAAGTAAAGCAGCATGGTACAGTAGGAAGAACCATGAGAATATAGAATCAGAGACCTGTTGCTGCTCACCATTTGTGTGACTTTAGACATGTCAAGTCATGAGGATACAAGATGTGAAATTGGAAGGAATGACAGACATTCAAACTTACTATGTCTGTTTTGGCGATCTGTGATGGGTGGTCTTTGACGTCACTATTGTCATTGTTTTGGGGCATCACAATCCTCATCCAGATGAGATAGTAAACTTGAGTGATAAATGTGTACGTGTTCTAACTTTTCCAATTGGCTGTACCCCGTCTGTCTCCCTCTCCTTGGACCTCCCTATTGACTGAAAGACAACAATATTGAAATTAGGCAAATTAATAACCCTACAATTGCCTCTTAAGTGTTCAGGTGAAAGGAAGAGTTAATCAAGGACATGCTTCATTGTTGTTTTATTTTAAGATTATTGCTCTTGCCACCCCAACCTGCAGCAGCCACTGCCCAGATCAGTCAGCAGTCATCAACGCCAAGGCAAGACCCTCTACACACAAAAAGATTTGGACTTGTTAAAGACTCAGGTGACAATGTTTTTTAGCAATAAAGTATTTTAATACTATTGTATACATAATATAATACAGAATAGCATAAACAAAATTTTTATATGTACTGAGAAGCAAAAAAATTCATGTGACTCAATTTACTGCAATATTCAATTTATTGTGGTGGTCTAGAACTGAACCTATAATATCTCCAGGGTATGACTGTAAAGTACTTAAGTGTCTCTTTTCAGTCTCCCAAAAGCACTGAAGAAAGGTACTCAATGTACAGTGTAAACCTGCTCTAGGACAAGTATTTATATATCATGTACAAAAATGCTTCATAGAAAAGGGCCCTCACTAGATATCATTGACAGACTAAAGACAGGGTTCAGTAACTTGTATTTATTTTTATAGTAATGAATTTAAGCTAAACATGTAGCAGTACTAAATACTAAATATTCCACCAGTAAGTTAAGGCTTAAAAATCTGAATGTGAAATAGTTTGTAGGTCTTCTCAGTAGTCATTGGTGTTAAATTTCACCTTAGTTCTGCACTGTTCAATGAGGTTGATACACATACTTCTAGAGCTAGCTCAGTGTTCGGGAGGCTCCAAAGGAAAGTATGAGAGAGAAAAGGTATTAGACTACCAGACTGAAGGTCTACAGAGCCATTGTGCTGACCTCATTGTTGTATGCCTGTGAAATCCAGATAGTATGCCAGTGCCATGCCAAGAAAAAATCACTTTCATTTAACTTATCTTAGGAAGAGTCTAAAGAGCACCTGGAAGGATAAGGTACCAGGCATTGAGGCACCTTTCTCAAACTAAACTGCCAAGCATGCAAACTCTGCTTCAGATAACCCAACTATAACAAGCTGGCCACGTTATTTGAATACCAGACTTATGTTTGCCAAAAAGACCATTTTATGGAGAACCCACACAGGTCAAACACTCATATGGTGGTCAGAAAAATCAATAGAAGGACACTCTCAAGGTCTCAAGAACTTTGAAATTGATTGTGTAGCTAGGTGGTGCAATGAGTAGAGAGCACCGGCCCTGCCCTCCCCCCTCCAAAAAGAAAAAAAAAAAAAAAAGAAATTGGTGGTGTGACGTGGGAGACAGTGACATGGGACCATTCAGCATAGTGTGCCCACATGAGAGAAGGTGCTGTGTTCTATGAGCAAAGCAGAATTGAAATAGCTCAAAAGAAAAGGAAGATGTGCAGATTCAGAGATCTACCCCAAATATTCACATATATCCAACCTGTGATAGAGCATTCTGAGCTTGTACTGGTCTGATCAGCCGCAGATAAGTACACACTATAACTTGATTCTAATATAGTGATGTCATTTTCTTTCTCTTCAAGAAATGAAGAACACTCACCATCACAGTCCAAATAATCCCAAGTCTTCTGGCAGGCTAGGCCTGGATCTGAGCTCAGATTCTTGGTGGTGATTCTTTTCTCCCATCCCACTTCCCTTGCCACCATTCATCCCCAACCAACAGACCCAGGATCTCTAACCTCTGCAACTCACAAGGCTACCTCCAAGACTAGATGCATCTATCTCAGGATCACTGTCCAATCACCTATGGTCGGACACCCAGCAGAAGAGGCATCCAGAAGCACAGGCTTAAACTTAGTCAAGTCTCCCTCTTTTCTTTAGCTGGCACATGCGGAATGAGTCATTATAGCCAGAATAAGGGGAAAGGGATGACTAGTCCCCACACCAATCCCTCTACAGAGAAGTCTGAAGGGTAAACATACCCTGTGAGAATGGAGAACAAGTCACTCCCTTTTAAAGATCCATTGAGTTATCAGCTCTTTCTCTTCAGTAGTTAATAAGGGTTGTTCGGTAATCCACAAATCCTTCAGTCCCCTTTCTGGACAACCTGAAGCAAAGTGGTAAAGCTCTTATAGCCCAGTGGCTGACATGACAGACATTAAGGTAGAAGAGATTTCTGGGACCTTCCTTCCTTTGAAACCCTACAGGTCTTCCCTTTCCAGACTGTTTTTTTTTTTTTTTTAACTAGGTAATGAGGCCATTCTCCTGCGTCATTTCTTGCCTATCCTTAATCACCAAATGGGTGCTGCTTCCATTAGACTGAAACCTATTAATGACCTTAGCTTAAAAAGGCCAAGGTCTGCTGCATCCAGGACCGTCTCTAGTCTCCCTGATCTATATCCTGCCTCTGGACCCAGATGACAGAAGGACAAAGTGAGGCTGGCGACTTTGCATAGCCCTCCCTCACTTAAATCCAATTCACTTGCCTATTGTGGTACCACCTTGCCTGTCATGGTCCTCTGAGAATGGAGGATAAACAACAATCCCCTGCTTTGACAGATGAGAAAACAAACCCAGCAACTTTTGTTCACACTTAAACTGTATTTGCATTGCTCCTACAAACACTTTTTAAAAATATCATGTAACTGAACTGGTCTATTTTTACATTTACAATCACTTCTGTCTCCTTTAAAAAATTCCCCCACTTACCTATAATGGTATAAGGTATCATCTATGTCCCCATTTAAAATAAAATCGTGGCCCTTTCTACACAGAGGAAATTACCTTCAAAAGGTTAAGATTTAGCCTAATTTCTGACGAAATGTTTCCAGTTTTCCGTAGTAATTTTTGTCAATTGGAGAGTTCTTACCATAGCAATTTAATTTTTTAGGATATATCAACCAGCCCCAGGCGTGCTGTATTCATTGCTTCTGGGTCTTGCTTACCTATATGATCCACTGATCAACTCTGCTATTAAACTCACATCACACTTCTGATTATTATTCACTCTTCAAATGGTGGCCCAGTTAGGCCGCCTTACAAGGCAAATGTACTGACCTAGTCTGGATCCCGGGCCATTTTCATTATATTTTATTTAAATGTGTTTTGTTTTGAAAGCCCATGGGAGATGATTCTCCAGCATCTTGCTACGAAATGCTAAAAAGAAGGTGGCACACCTTTTGGGACTTGTTTTTGAAGAGGTGTAAGTTCTGGGGTGGTTAAGGGATCTCATATGAATCCCTATTGGGTTCTTGTCAGGAAAAGAATTTCAATAGGACCCAAGCCGTCTTTCATAAAGTTTTAAAGTTTATTGATATGCTGGCTTAGTAGCTGGCAAGAGAAATAGGGGGGTCTGCAAAAAGCAGGGATCTAAGGTAGAGATATAAAGTTTTGCGCTCTGCAGCGGGCAGGAAAAGGGTTTTGAGCTTGAGGGACAGGATTTATAACCCTAAAACTGTCAGTCAAAGGCTAATTATGCTAACTAGGTGGGCAAAGGTAGAGTTAGGGAGGAGTTGGGGAGTGGTTTTGGAGTGGTCAGTGCTTAAAGGGACATGCACTTTTTTTTTATCAACTGCACATGCTGATTTCCCATGATTCACCCACCTGAGGTGGGTGCTAGAGGGAGGTGTGGTTTTGAGCTTGACATTCACAGGCTGCTTATGGTCAAGGACGAATGACATATGTTCAATATGGCTGTTGGGAGGATAGTTTTGATTGTTTCCAAGTCTGGGAACTAGACTGATTAGGGATTCAGGAGGTACTATGTTGAGACAGTTATCTCCTGATAAAGTTGCTCAAGGCTTTTGGGTGCAGCTGGGCACTTAGAACAAAGGGGCTATGCATTTCTCTGAGGGTTTGTTTATAGAAACTTTTGAGACTTTCCAATCTCTAGGCAGATTTTCTGGCTAAGGGAAGACTGTCAGGCTTGGGGAAGGAGAAAAGGAGGGTTTATGCCTTTATGGCAGGGGGAAAATGTGACTTTTACAACTTAATTACACCGGCTTGTTACAAACATGTTACATACATAGGTACCCGAACACAAGGGAGATTTTTACAAATTGGGGTTACAAACAAAAGCATTCCAAACCACATCAGTTTTGACAAGGATCTTGTTTGTTTTGCCCCAACATGGAAGGTTTTTTTGTGGCTTCCAAGGAGTCCTGTCTTTAACTTCCCTGCTGGGCCAGGGCTTTGACACTGGTCATTACAGCAAGAGTGTGTCTTAAGCGGTTTTTCTCCTGCAGCCCTGGGCGGTGTAGACAGACTCCTTGGGTTCACGGGTCTAAAACCGAAAGGGCCTCTGGCTGGCCTGGGCAAGTACTCTGGGCCTCAGTTTCCCCCTCTGTAAAACTAGCATCATCACTCTCGCCCACCTCCTGGGGCTGTTGTGCGGTGCGTTTGGGATCCCGCTTGTAAAGCACTTTGGAAGCGCGAAGGAAGCCGGGTGCCCCATTCAAAGTAAGTTGTGCCGGGCTCCCAGGAGTCGGGACTGGGACGCTGCTTGGGGAGGGGCTGGAAGAAAGGAGGGACTATGGGGACTCCCAAAAATATCTGAATATTACAAAAAAGAGAACCCCTCAATTTTAGGTATGAAGTAACGGAGACCACGGGAAAGGTGGGCGACCCCGAGGTCAACGGTTGTTTCTGGCCCCCGGACAGCCTTCTGTGGCCGCAGCCTCCCCAGCTCGTAAAGTTGAGGGTCCCTCGGGACAAGTCGCGGTCACCCACCCAGCAGGGGAATCAGCTCCGACCACTACTAGCTCATTCTCTGTGCTACAACCATTGCCCTTCCAACCCCCATGGCCTTTGACCTCGGGGCGAGCGACGCCCGGTGAGATGCCCTCTGTTGTTAGCAATGGAGGGTCAACATCCGGGCTTCTGGTAACCGACAACAGCCTCCGAGGTAGAATGGGGGCTCCGCCCCTCGAGCAACAGCCCGCGCTGGTCACCGAAGCCCCTCCCTAGCCCGGTGCTGATTGGAGGATTTTGTGAGCGCGGACCTGCGATTGGTAAAGGATGTCACAAAGGGGGTAGGTGGGAGCGGGGAGTGGGCTAGAGAGTTAGCCTGGCCGGTCCCCCCTCCGGCTCCGCTCCGGGAGCGAAACCGAGAGCTGAGTGTCCGAGGGGCTGCCTCCGCCGGGGGGCCGGGCTGGATGGGGCCGGCGACTAAACCCGGGGAGCAGGTGGCCCCAGGCTGTCTCACCGCCTCTCCCTTCTGAGGAGGAGACGAGTCCTGGGCGCCGCGGCGGGTCTGCGCAGGTGAGCGCCCCTTCCCCCTCCCCCTCCGCCCTGGTTCGGCTCTGTCCTCCCCGGGGCGCCCCGCCCCCGCCCCGCGGCAGGCCCGGCGCTGCCCGCTGGCACGCTCACCTGCTGCCGCCAGCCCCCGCTGCGCACGCGCGAGCCAAGCCCCGCCCCCTAAGCTCTAGCTGCGCTCCTCGCCTCCAGGTGCGGGAGGGAGGGCGCAGCCGCTTCGAGGCCCTCGAGGCCCTCCCATTCCACCAACTGGCCAGCTGAGGGCACGGATGCCGGCTCCAATTCTAGCATCCCTACCCTGAGAGCGTCTCCCCAGTCGCCGTCCTTAGCTCGGGGCTGATAATGAGGACCGAGAGATGGCAGGAGCTTCTTTGCTCGTCTTTTTACGGTTCTGGTGGGGAAACTGAGGCTCCGAGGCGCGCGCACACACACACACACACACACACACATACGGCCAGCCCCTCCTTGGGCCGGTCGGTCGCGGCCCTACCCAGTCTCATCCCCCGCAGGCTTGAAGGGCAAGCCCGGGTCTTGAGGGCCAGGATTGACCCTCTTTTCCCTCGGGGTGCGCTCCCCAGACCGAGTAAGGACCCCCACCCCAAGGCCGCGTTCTCGGTACCGTCGTCGAGCACACTTGCCCCTGCGCCGGGCCTCGGCCACTTACACGCGCGCGAAGCCTCAGAGGTCCTGGAGGTGCCGGCAGCCGGCCAGGCTGGTGCTTCTGGAGCCTGCACGCGGTAGGCGCCTAGGGAGAGTCTGAGGAGGAAGCGATTTGCCCTTTCCTCCGGGCCCTCCCTGACGGAAAGGTCTTGGAGACTTTGGAGTGCCTGGACCTACCCCCTGGGTGCCCGGCATTTGAGCGCAACACTCCGTTTTCTAGGCACGGCATATAGGGTTCCAACCCTGAGGGGTACCGGGCCAGTTGTTAGCTCTCGTGTCACAGCTGGTGCACGTTGGAGCTGGGATTTAAACCAGATCCGATTCAGAATGGAATCCTCTTTCTGCAGGCTTGTTCTCTTGTCCCCAGTGACCAGCCTAATGCCTTCCTTGCTCTTAGGAGACGCTGAACGTGCAGTTTGGGTGAAGGATCTCTAGCAATTCTAGCGACTTATCGGGTTTGTTCTGGGCTTTACAAAGGGGTTCGTTGGCCTCTTTATCAAGAAAATAAGAGTGAAAGTCATCTTCAGTAAGAAATGAAAATCACCTCCCCTGAGGATTCTCCAGTGGAACAGGGAAAGGACACTGGTATTTTAAACTGATTATAAAATGTCCCGGTCTGGGGACTTGTGGAACTTAGGGTGCAACTAGATTTTTAAAGGTAGTCTGGAAAAGTCTAGGGTTATTAAGCCTGAAGCAGTGAGGACCAGCAGAAGTTCTTCCAGTATTCAAATGAAAATCATTAACAAAAAGACTTGGATATGTAGGATAATGGTTGGCTACTTTCCATCCTGCTGAAACATTGACTAAGACTTAGAATCTTAGGTTCGTAGAGCTAGCAGGACACCCAGAGACAATATAAGCCAAAACCCTCACTGTACAAAAGAAGAAACTGAGACCCATTCAGGACCTACTAGACGGAGACTGAACCAGCCCCCATCCACCCAACCCCACACCCAAGTTCTTCACACTGTCCCTGGCTGTCTTATTTTGCTGGTTCAGTTACTGTTTTGACCATTAGAATGGGGAAAGGTGAGAAAATATTCTTTGGGAGTATATACACATAAGGTAGATTCTACCTTTTCTTAGTTGGAGATGGAGAAAAGTCACGAATAATTACTAAAGTGTGTATGTAATTCTGTGATAGGAGTGTGCTCAAAATCCACCTCACTCACATTCTGTAGTTTTGTCTCATCAAGCTTTCATATAGACCTTCAGAGGAGAAAGATACTTCCGAGTAAAAAGCTATAAATACTAGCACTAATGGTTATCATTCAGATATTTCTGTTCTGGGGATAAAAAGAGTACAGTAGTGATAACTCATATTTAGAAAGCATTCAAGTTTTTTAAATGTATGCCTTAAAATGTTCTTGTGAGGTCGATGAGGGCAACTTTTCCTGTGGCATGGTGGATAGAGCCCTTGACCTGCATTCCGAAGGGCCCCAGAGTGTTTTGTGTGACCATAAACCAGTCACCTGACGGCTGAGTCTCATTTTCCCTGTCTGTAAGATGGGGCTGTAGGAGCTATCTCACAAGATTGTAGAGAGCCTCTGGACTCTACAGATCTTGTTGTAGTTATTAACATTACTCCCGTTTTACAGATGAGGCAGCTGCAGCTCCAGAGTTGCACTGCCCCAGGCTTGTGGGTTTGAGAGCCAGGCTTTGAACCCAGATGTCTCCTGATTCCAAGTTGATATCCACTGAGTGTGCTCAGAATGCTCATGTGCTAGCTAGATGGCACAGTGCATAGTTGTCTGGTCCAGAAATCAAATCTGGTCTCACACACTAGCAGTGTGACCCTGGGCAAGTCATGTCACCCACTTTGCCTCAGTTTCCTCATCTGTAAATGAGCTAGAGAAGGAAATGGCAAACCGTTCCAGTATCTTTGGAGTCATGGAGGGTCTAAGACGACTTCACAACAACAGCAGTGCTCACACATTAGTGTAGGTAAAGCCTCAACACTTGAAAGGATATTCTACAGTAGAAGTTTACTGAAAGAGCCAAACAAGTCATGCAAACTGTTGGGAAAGAATTTAGTGGCAAGAGAGTATATGCTTGGCTAACATGATCAAGGAAGGTTTCAAGACTAGCAAGACTTGTTGGATAGGTAGAATTCATACAAGCTGTGAAGAAGCTGAGGGGCCTTTCAGACAGTGGAGGGCTGAGGATGGGGTTCAGTTCCAGTTCGTGGTTTGGAACATTGAATGTATTTCTTACATAAAGTGTTAGAAATGATATCCAAGCTCCTAGACCTGTCTGAAAGAACCCATTTTACCCAGTAGTACTATAGACCCCAGCCACCATTTATAATTTTGTTTCCATGGGAAAGTGTGTTTTCAGTTTGGGACATGTTTTCTCCCCCCTGGGGCTGGGGGTCATGGGTACTATCATGGCCATCAGCTGCTTGAGCCTCACGGGAACTGCCCTACTGGATCATTTTGCTGATTTTACCACAATAAAATGTTCAAATTTAAGCTTTTGAAGTTGGGGAATACAAAGTTCTCAAGTACTCAAGCTCCATTTATAAACAGTTTGATGATTTGGGGTTCTAGTCAGCTTTGGTAGGCCCATGGCTTCTGCCTCGCCTTTTCTTATCTATGTTTTGTTTGACTGTTACAGCCCTCTCTGCCTCAAGTGGGTATGATCAGTCCCTCTAGATTTGCTAGGAAAAATAATCTGGAGACCTAAACAATTGAGGCAATCATTAGTTTATTGCTACTACTCACTACCCAGGGCTAGGGGAGGTCTGCCTTCTACACCTGTCATTCCTGACCTCCACTAGAAGCTCCTGTTAAACATTCTTTCCATAGCCCTCTCAAAGCCCACGGTGAATGTAGGGAATCGGAGCCAAGTTGTTGCCATGCATCATAGATAGCTCAGAATACTTGGATGTCAAGTCACCCCAGGGATCAAGTCACCAGGTAATCGTCAAGGGCGAAGCTGGCAGCTTCAGCCGAGTTTTCTTTCTTTAAGAAGTTTGATTTTTTTATTGGGTTTAAGTTAAGGTAAAGAAAGTTTTTCTGTTTCTTTATGCAGTTTTAAATTGCTGAATCATGCATTATTGCCTGGATAGGAGGAAGCTGGTTGTATACAGATTTCCTGTGCAAGTCTAACCAGCTCCATTTCACTGAATTTTCTATCCACCCACCCCCAAACCTTCCCAACAAATACTTCTATCAGAAGACACAAAGGATAAACAACAAACCTGAGTTCATTTAGCTCAGCTAATTATCTGGAACCAGATAATTATCTGGAAGTTTCAGCATGGCATCTGCTTGGTGCAACACAGGCTGCAGAATGCCTACACCCCTTGGGAAAGCCTGTTTTTTCTCAGCTTGCATCACTGCTCCCTTCTGTAGTGCTTTGTGATTTCCCCATTTTACTCACCACCTTCTGCATCTTCCTTCTGAAACTTCATCTCTGGGGCTGCACATGGGCAGCATGCCCAGTGCTGCCCATGCCCATATGCTTTTCTTTTAACTGCTCTGCCTCTTTTTCTTCTTGACCTTTCTTTTGCTCTTCTACCCCCTGCCCATCTGGCCTGTGTTTTCACCACCAGCCTTGCTTAGGTGCCCTCGGTGTGCATGACACTAAGCGGAAAGGGGGAGAGAGGGAGTTTACAGAGAAGAGTGAGAAGCAGGCCCTGCCCACAAAGAGCTTCAAGCCATCAAGAGCAGATGAAATACTTGCATAAATAACTGGAATACTTAGTAGAGCACACAATGTATAAAGAAGATGCTGAATGCTATAAGAGCCAGGAAGAGAGAAAGGACAGATCACTTCTGGCCAGGGACCCTCAGAAGGCTTTGTGAAGGGCTTTGGAGTTTTACTGGAAAGCTGGACTGGTTTACAACAGGCAGAGATGAGGGAATTAGAGGAGTCATCTGAGCAAAGATGTGGAAACAGTAATGCGTAAGATGTTAACAGAGGCAGCAAGGAATATTGGTATGCTTTTGACTGGAATACTTGCTTAGGAAAAACATAAAATGTAAGCTTAAGGGCCCTGAGTAATACAGCTTTCTATTTAATCTAACCCAGGTGAATGTTAAGGAATAGGGAGAAGGATTAAAGAAGCAAGTTTCATAGTAATGGTGGCAGGATATCTCTGAAAACGCCATTATATTGCTTCTTTAAAGGGGCATCTCTCTCCCTCTTATCCAGTTTGGCTGACCAGAAATCTGGGTTGTGTGTCCTTTAAAAGCACAAAAAAGAAAAGCCCAAGCTCTGCCCAAAATCAAAATGAAATTAAAAGAAAGTAGACCCAGCAAAACTATGCAGGCTCATACTGTAATTCCCAGACCAGAATCTAGCAGGACATAATCCACAAAGTGTTCCTGTTTTCCTTGCTACGTTATGGTCCTTAATAATATTTCTATAATGGTGCTGTGTCTACTGAACTAATTAGCATATTCTGAAAAGAAACAAATATTATACTTCTGTTTTTAGAATGACATGTGAACATTTGAGTCACTGGGTACAGTCATCTGAAGAGCACACCTTTGGCAGAGTTAAAAGATCCCACATTCCCAAGATCATTGAAACACCAAAGAAGAAGCACACATCCATGGTAGAAATAACCCTAGAGATACCCGTAGAGCAAGGATTCTTAGACAGGACCCAGGAACTTTTTTTTTATATTTTGATAGCTGCAGGCTCATATAATTTTTAAAGCAATCCTGTGCATTTTATTGTATGCCTTTTAAAATACAGTGATATTCCCCGAAGGAGTCAGTGGGCTTTACCAGGCTGCCAAAGAGGTGGGATCCATGATACAAAAAAAGGTTGAGAATCCTTGTGATGAAGGATGCTGGCACAGACTTACACTTAATGAGACTAATCTCATGAACAGTCATTCAGTTTGTCTGGACTATCGAGCATAAAGTAAGGAGTGAAAGTGAAGGTGCTTGAGCAGAGTGGGGTCACATTGGAGGCCTGCAGGGATGCGACTGGGCTGTTTTGAGCCCAAGGAATGGCATTAGCAGAGCCGTTCCTTCAGAAGATGGATGTGGCGTCTCTAAAGAGTATTGAACTGGGCAGAACCGAAGATAGAGACCAGTGAGGAGGGTGAGAATTGATGGACTCTTGGAAGAGCTTCGAGCTGTCCTTTTTGTTGTTGTCATTTTTTTTTTCAGTCACGTCTCACTCTCTATGATGCTGTTTGGGGTTTTCTTGGCAAAGATACTAGAATGGTTTGTCATTTCCCTTTCCAGCTCATTTTAGAGATGAGGAACTGAGAGGGGGTTAAGTGACTTGCCCAGGGTCGCCCAGCTAGTAAGTATCTGAGCCCCTATTTATTTACCAATGGGGTAAATTAGGAATTTAGCCTGACTCTGATTTAAGCTTGCCCTCAGTCTGGCTCTAATCTACCATTTCAGCTTCTCTTTCATCTCGTTTACTTATTGTACATCTCATCCGAACTGGACTGCTTCTCTTGTATTTTGTCTTCCTCCTCACAGAATGTCCCCCCAGGCCTAGAACCCTTCCTGCTACGTTGTTTCCTCATGGTACCTAACTTCCCTGGTATGGGCATTACCCTGTCCCCCTCTCCAGGACCTTATTTGGCTCAGTGTCACCCTGTCCATCTTCCACACTGCTGCTTCGGTCCAGCCTCCAAAGCAGACCGGAAGAGGCCGTACCTGGGAGGAGGCTAGCCTTCCTGGGGCCGTACATCCTCATCTCCGCCCCGCACAGGTAGCCTTCCCCCTTTCTTCTGAAAATCATGATCAAATCACCCCTGCCATTTTCTCTTGGAAGAGTGCATTCATCGGCTCCTTTCTTCTACTCACTATCTTGGTGACTTCTCAGATCATAACTTCATCTCTTGTTCACTATGACCCTCAAACTTGTGTCTCCCATTAGACTGTAAACTTCTCAAGGGCAGGGACTGTCTCATTTTTTTATTTGTATCCTTAGTGCTTGGCCCATTGTAAGTGCTTGCATTCATTAAAGACAGCTGAAAGTACAGAGTCTGGGGTCAGGAAGACCTGAGTTCAAATCCAGCCTGAGAGATTTCTTAGCTCTGTGACCCTGGGCAAGTCACTTAACTGCTGTCTGCCTCAGTTGTAAGAAGAGGCTGATATCGTGGCACTTGCCTCCCGAGCTGGTTGTGAGTGCTTAGCACAGTGCAGTAACAGGCAGCTACTAATATTCATTTCCTTCTATGTACGTGTATTGGATTTTAGGGTCCTTGAGGGTAGACAGTTTTGTTTGAAATCTTTGTTTCCCCAGTGTCAACCAACGGTACCTTGGATATAATACTTCAGTAAATTGTTTCTAATTGAATTGAATTGAGGGTGAACTAGGATTTGGGCAGTCGGAAGAAAAAGAAAGATGTATAGTCAGAGACTCAGCTACCAGTGAGTGTTGGCCAGAGAGAATTACAAAATACCCACATTGGCAATCTGATCCAGCAGATAATTAAAAGCCCTTCTTTAGCATACCCAGGAAAGGGTCACCTGGCTTTGGTTGGAAGGCCTCAGTCAAGGGGCCCAGTGCTTCTGGAGGTTCTTCCTACTTTGGAGCTCGCTGTTGCCTCCCAACATAGTCCATTGTACTTTGGACCTCTCTTTGGGAGTATTTCCTCACATCCAGCCTTATTTTCTTCCTTGAACCTTCTCTCAGTACACCTGGTTCTGCCCTCTGAGGCCAGACAGAACAAATCTAATCTAATCCTCCTACACATCAGCCCTGCAAATATTTGAAGACAAGCCAAGATGTCCTCCCTCACACCTTCTCTTATCCAGATTGAACGTGCAACATTTCTTTAACGGATCCTGTCGTATGTGCTCTGCTCCTCTTCCCCGTCTTTCCCAAGACGTGCTGTCTAGAACAGAACACAGCGTGGCAGAGGCTGGCTGGAGAGAATGGTACTGGCATTCACAGGATTCAGAAAGCCAGAGGAGGAGCACATTTTGAGGGACTTTAACTTTGAACATTGTTTTAGTAATCTGGCCGAAGCTATGGTCTGTGACCATGTACAAAGACCTGCCCTTCATGCTATTGCCTCTCCTTGCCCTTAGGTACTCCCAATCACTGCTCTTCTTTTTTTTTTATTATTGTAAATTAAATCTATTTTTCCAGAGAGTTTGGCTTTGGTGGGAATGGGTATTGGGGGGAGCTGAATGCAAACCCTGGGGTCCTTCAGGCCCCCACCCCAGTGACAGAGGGCTCCAGATGGGCCCCGGAATGGGTGGTAGCATCCTGTTCACCGTCTCTTCTTTTTTCGTAATCACTGCTCTTCTGCATTCTTATCTGTGTACTCAGACCTCTTGGTTCTTGACCTACATAAGTATTTGCTCCTTTATTATTTCATTGCTTAAGGCCCCCTCATCTTGACTGCTCTGGCACAGCCAAGATTCTCTGCTTGAACTGCTGCTCTTTTCCCACTGGACCTATTTCATTGGTGAGTTCATCCATCTGTGGATTCTTTTCTGCTACTTAGAGATTACAGATCTCTTTGGTGTCCTTTTCTGTGGCAGATTGTGGACTGTGATCATTATATCTAGAATTGAACATCCTGCCAAAAAGTCAAGCTCAAAGCAGTATGGTAACAGTAATAGGTCTTCCCCTTCCTGCTACTAAACTTCCTTTAAGTTCCTGAAACATGGGGACCCAGTGCTTGAGAAAAGGGGCTTAAGGGTTTTAGAGCTGGAATATGACCAGTCCTTTCATTTTACAGATGTAGAAACAGGCTCAGCAAGGTGAGTGACCTGCCAAAGATTCCACAGGTCCTAATCACAGAACCAGGATTCAGATGCACATGCTCTGACTCCAGATCCATCACTCTTCCCACTAGATCCTTTTCCCCCTTCAATATTGCTTGAATTTTATAGAATTCAGCTGAAGAAGCATTACTAAGTGCCTGTTTTTTTTTCAAGTTCTGACTTTACAAAAACAAAAATGAAAGCTTCCCAACCCTTGAAGATTCTCCAGGAATCATTGAATCAGGATCAAAGGAGTAGAGCTGGAAGAGACCTTGGGTCCAGTCTCATCCTGCTCTTTCATTTTACAGATGAGGAAATCGCAGCCGTGAAGAGACTTGCAAAGGTCACAGACCCTGTGTTTTGATTCCTGTCTTTTGACTTTAAAACCCAGTGTTCTCTCCCTAGCATCGTGCTAGTTCCAGCGTCCCTCTTTGCCCCCCAAATTCTGATCATGGCTGGCCTGGATTGTGAGAATCTTACTGGCTTCCTTAAACTCCAGCCCCGCCCCCGAGTTTTGGGTAAGATACTGCCCAATTTGTGAGTGCTCGGCTCAGAGATGACTTGGGCTCACAAAGCACTTGTGGCCCCACAGTGCCTCTCCCTCTCCTGCTGCTGCTGCTGCTGCGGTAGCCACTCCCTTTCTGCCACAGCCTCAGCTAGCTCTCTGGCTTCCCAGGGCTCTCACCTGTTCTGTAAGCCTCTCTCTAGGGTTTTCTCTGCCTCCTGCCCACCGTATCCAGAGGAACCCTGGCTCCTGTTCTTGTATGGTTCCGGAAACCAGCCTACTCATCATTTCTGCAGGAAGGTACATTCTGAATGTAAAGTGGTCCAGCCAGTGGGTTTGGGGATGTCTTAAAAGTGAGTGTAAGCCACAGGCTCACAAGCACTGAAAGGAGGGGCTTGGCTTGTGATAGGACTGATGGCATTATTCTTATGTTTTAGGTGCAGAACTCAAAACATGACCAACAAGATACATAGCCAATGTTCAGAGCTAAATTGGCTAGAACTGGAATACAATTGTCTACAGCATATCCACAAGGAATCGGAAAAGTCAGTCTAATGGCTAACAAGAAAGAACCTCCGTTCTTTAATGAAGATAACGTGGGACCATTTTACTACAAACTTCCTTTCTACGAAACTATGGAGCTCTTCATTGAGACACTGACGGGGACATGCTTTGAGTTGAGGGTTTCACCTTTTGAAACTGTCATCTCTGTGAAAGCTAAAATTCAAAGATTAGAAGGTAGTTGTATTCCGTATTCTTATTACTAAGAGTGATGGAAGTTCATATCATGCTATCAGTATAGGCTAATGCTTTTGAAGTGGAGTGATGTAGCTGGATAGAATAAAGGAATATTCCAGAGGGGAGACTCCTTTCACCAACAAAGGTCAGCACATTTTCTGTAACTTAGAGTTGGAGAGTTCCCTGGGACCCTGAGAGGTTACATGCCTTTCCCAGGGTCTCAGAGACACTACTTGAACCCAGATGTTCTTTGCTCCAAGGCCATTGTGTCTGCTTTTTCACTCTGCCTTTCACCTCTGAAATTATCCCATAATAAAGACTTATTTCCTCATCTTATTAGCCCATAATAAATATGTTGCTTTTTATTTTTTTTAATGTACTGCTTTGACACCCAGTTTAATTGTTGGGTCATTTTTTTAATGCAAATAGTCTTAGAATTATGTCAAGAAAAAGTTGTGGCTTTCTGAAACATTTTGTCAAAATTCTACTGCCATTTACAACTTCTGATTTTTACATTTTATGTGCTTGGGCTAGTCATTAGGCCCTGATACACCCATGCCCCTCTATCCCCCAAATCTATCTTTTATGTATGCCTTTTAAATTTCTGAAACATTTCTCTTGACTTTGCATGCTGCTGAAAAGGACATGATTACATGTTTTTCTCATCAGAGTAAGTGGGATCAGCTTCATCAGTGGCCTCCTTGCTCCTTCAGTGTGTGTGCAGCTAGCTCTGGCTCCAGACTGGAGGAGTATTAGAATCTCCCTCCAGCTCTGTCAGAGTTCAGGGGCTCACAGGGAATGGACTTCAGTAACCATTTCCCATGAGAATTCTGTAATACCTGAGCAGAGAGAGAGAGGTGGAGGAAATCTGGGCTCCCTCTAGACAATAAAATCTGGACTTGCTAGTTGCAATATGAGAAACTTTTTGTTTGTTTTGGCATAATTCTATAATAATCCCATTTTGCTTTTCAGTTCCTGTAATGAACTTAATGATCTAGATACTTGACGTACACTTAGTCTTCTCAGGAAAAAGTATTTTTTAGACATTTTGTTGAAAAAGCACTTAGAAACTCACAGCTGGGTTTAGAGGATTCAGAATTGGAAGGGATTTACTCTAAGATTCAGCTGACATTGGGGCAGCTAGGTGGCACAGTGGGTAGAGAACCAGCCCTGGAGTCAAGGAGGACCTGAGTTCAGATCTGACCTCAGACACTTACTTGTTGTGTGACCCTGGGCAAGTCACTTAATCCTGACTGATTTCTTTTGATTTCACTTACACCTCACTTTCTGCTTTTCCTTTTTCTTTACCTCCACTTTATCCTATACGCCTATCTGGTGTTTGCATAGTTATATGCATGTTGTCTCTCCTATTTCCTCCCCATTTGCTAGTGAGCCCCTTGAGAGCAGGAACCAGGTGTTTACCTTTCTTTGCATTCCCAGTGATCACCAGAGTGTCTGGCACGAAGCAAGCCCTTAATTAACACTTGTTACTATGGGCAAGCCATTTGTACCTCTGTCTCCACTTCCTCTCCTACTCTTCTTATCAACCCTCTGTACGAGAGGATTGTGCTCTCAGATTTGCCATTGATCTCTTAATTGCCTCTTCTGAGCCTTCATCCATCTTGTCCACCAAAGCACCTGGGTCCCTGTGCTCTCTGGTTTTTACGGCAATATCCGACCACCCCTTGTCAGTGTCCTTTTCTAGATCTTCGTTCATGTGACATCCACTCACCGTGGGGGTGCCCCTGGAGCTGCCCTGTACTCTCTTTGCTCTATGCAGTCTCATCTGGTGATCCTCTCAGTTCCCAGGCTTTCACTGTCTGTGCATGCAGTTCCCAGAGATCCTGAGCCACCCCCCCCCGACTCGCCTATGTGCCAGTATCCTGTCACTTGCTGCCTTTTAGAGTCTGGACATTTATGTGTCGTAGACAGCTCAAGCTCAGCACATTCAGAGGGATAGAATTCATTGCCTTTCCCTCCAAACCAATCCTTTTCTGACCTCTTTATTGTTGCTGAGGACCCTCCATCCTCTCCATCTCCCAGGTTTACAGTGTCAAGAGTCGTCCTCACCACCACACTCCACCTCATGCCCACTCATGAGAGTAGCAAGCAGCAAGCATTTACAAAGTGCTTTAAGGTTTGTAAAGCTCTTTCCATATATCTTGTCTCATCCTCACAGCTACCCTGGGAAGGGAAGTACTGTTGTTATCCCCATTTACAGATGAAGAAACTGAAGCTGATGACGTTAAGTTTTATGTCTCCCTTTGCACTTGCTCTCTCATGTGTCTCCTCTTCATTTACACAGATAGTTCAGGCCTCTCCGCCTCTTGCTCAGACTGTTGCTCTGGGGCCGTCTCCAGCTGTCCATTGGTACTCAGCTACACCTGGTCTCCTATTTGCAAAGTCCCCTGGAGTTACATAGTTACCAGTGATCTCTGGCCACTGGACCAGATGACACCAAAGGAGAAAGTGAGGCCGGTGATCTTGCCTAGCCCTCCATCCCTTAAATCCAGTTCACTAGCGAGTCATAGTATGTGGCATCACCACCCTGATGTCAAAGTTCTCTTTGAGAATGAAGGACAAACCAAAGCCACAAAGCTATTGCTACAGGCTTCTGATTCCTTTCCCTGCCTCACATCTCTTTCTAATCCATTCATTAGTAAATGATTATTTCCTCCCTTCCTTCCATTTATCCATCAGTCCGTCCCTCATCGCGTGCCAAAGTGATTTTCCTGAAGCACAGGTCTAACCATGCCCCAGTAAACTGTTTCCCTCTTGTCTCTAGGACCAACCATGAAGTCCTCCTTCTAGCACCTAAATCTCTTAGGAGCCTGGCCCCTTCCTACCTTTCCAGTCTCCGTACATTTTATCCATCTTCATGACCTCTGCAGTCAAGGCCTGCATCCTATTCCTCACCCCCGGGCATCATTCCCCATCTCCAAGCCTTTGCATTGCTGCCCCACTTTACTTAGAACGCTCTCCCTTCCTACTTCTGCCTCTTAGTTTTCCTAACTTTCCCTTCAGGACTTACCTCTGATCTCACTTTCTTCAGGGGTACTTAGGTGGCGCAGTGGATAGAGCACTGGCCCTGGCATCAAGAAGACCCGAGTTCAAATCCTGCCTCAGATATTTATGACCTGTGTTACTCTGGGCCAGTCGCTTAATCTCTATTTGCCTCAGTTTTCTTAACTATAAAATGCTAATAAAAAATAGTACCTGCCTTCTCCCTGCCCTGAGGGTTGTGAGGCTCATACAAAATAATATTCATAAAGCACTGAGCATGGTGTCTGGCACATGCCAATCGCTATGTAAATGTTATTATTATTATCCAATGAGGTCCTAACTCAATAAAGACTCGTTTCCTGCCTTCTTTCTCCAGGGCTCCAGCTGCTCTTGCCTTCCACTCTTGAGACTGTCTTCCATCTCTCCGTGTATCTTATACACGACCTAGTTACTTTTGTGTTTGTTACCTCTAATAGAACGTGAACCCCCTGAGGACAGGATTGTTTGCCTTTCTTTATATTCCCAGGACTTAGCACAGTCACTTGTACACTGTGAACACTTAATAAACCTTTGTTGACTTACTAACTGTACTTGTCCCTCATAGCAATGGAAACAGAGACCAGTTTACAAGATAAATTACATGTAAAACAAGTTTGGCCTACAAGAATCAGACAGTTATCCTTGTAACTCAAGGGGACTTTGAAAATATAAGACGACGTGTAGTTGAGTACACAGAAACTCCACACTACAAACCTTCAAAACAACTGGCAGATGAATTCATTGAACTCTTCTGCATTGTTCAGGCAATATATTTAATGGCGTGCCATCTCCAACCCATTTTGTCCGTGGCCTACCCTGTGCCCTGCACCATTGTTCATGGGGGCCTTGTGCCTCCTAGATATGTGCTTATTCCTTCCATTTCTCAGCCCCCTCCTACCCCTAGACCTGTTGTGGTCAAGGATTGTAGGGATTATGTTGGGGCCATCCATAGTGTTGGTATGATTAGAAAGATGCAGCGATAGATGCCAAAGGAGAGAGGTTAGTACGTGCTTGACATCATTCATGCCTCTGAATTGGTGAAGGACTTCTCTTGCCTCTGTTTTGGGGCTTATTGATGAGGATGGCGGTAGCATGTTCATGAAGACTTTGAGTGTCGCTTGGGAGTAGAGGACTAGTCAGCACACAACCAGGTTGAATATTCACAGGAACCTTCGTGTGGCAAGTTACATTCCTATGTTTTGTCTGGCCCAACCCTTTCCCTGTCTCCTAAACTCTTGAACCCTAAAACTTTGGCCACGCTTCTCATCAGCCCTCCTCTTGGACCTTCTGATATCTGGTTTTGTCCCTCATTCCATCCCCCGATTTCACTGTCCTCAGTCTGCTCCTTTCCAGCTAGTCTCCTGGTCAACCAATTTTTGTTATTCATATTTTGCCTTCTGTCCCAGACCTAATGTCTTCATGGGATATTGAATTTCTGTCCTGCCTCCCAAACTGAAAAGAATTCAGATTGAACCCTGGACCCTGATTTCCTGCGGTGGTTTTTTATCTGGACTTGATGGGTTTGGAATAGGTGACCTTAAGGCCCCTTCCTGCACTTTTCATCCCATGAACTATATTGCTGTGGAACCCCTTTATAATTAGTGTAGCACATTATATCTTCATTATTTTCTTAAAACCAATTTTATACCTATGGAAGCTATTATGAATCCCTAGCTAAAATTCTTATTTTCAAAATATCAAATGACTTGACAATATAAGTTATCTAGATCAAGTACTGAGGCCTCGTTTTGATTTTGTGTGTGGTTGATTTAGTGTGTGCACTTAAACTTCTCTGGATTAATTCTGTACCGCTGTAAGTGGGGAATTCACTTCTACTTAAGATTTTGGGGGAACTTGATGAGACTGTTCTGTTTTCTGTTGCCTTCATGGGTGAGTAGATTTTTAAAAGGCCTGTGATGGGAAAGACCACTAGTGTGTTTTAGGGCAGTAGACTCCAAAGTGGGATGTGGGCAGAAAATAGTAGAACTTGAGTGTCTGTTTTTTATTTTAAAGGTAGCCAACCAACCAAAACAAAGTTGATATTCTATGCCTAGTGTAATTATGATCTATTCAGAGCTGATGAGTCAGAACTATCTAGAACATTGTTTGAAATACAGATTTACATCTAGTATATGTGGTAATAAATCTCACCCTGGTATATGTTGTGTTAGGAGATACAGTGATAGTATAAAACCACAATTATCCGGGCATCTCCAAACCAAGCACCCAAGCTTTTGTTGCCAGCAATGATAGAAGAGCGTCATGTTTGCACACTTTCATAACTTTGAAACAGAATACTTTGACCACCATTATAAACATTTTCCAAATTTCAAGGAGTTTTGAACCCATTTGTTAAAAAATGTAAACGTGTAATACCTTGCAGTTGGTTTTCAAGAACAACGGGTTGTCATAAAGGAAAATGGAAATTTACTAGTCATATTTCAGTAAAAACCTTTGCATGATCTGTGGACAGTGTTGAGAAATGGGTGTAACGATTTAGTGACCAAAGTTACTAGGCAGCAATTCAGTTCTCCCATTTGAAGCTGTGTGTCTTTTGGCAGGGTATCTTTTTCAGCATGATGACCATTAAAATCAAGAACTGAAATAGGATGACCTTAGAGCCCTTCCCTCTACCTTTAAATTGCTATTTCACAAAGTGTTCAGCCAAGATTTTTCAAAATAATCAAACTGATCAAATTGTATTGCTCTCACTAAAATATCATTTAGTCATAGTTGAATAACTCAGAGCAAAAACATGTACTAGACCATTCATAAACATAATGCTTTTTGAAACTTATTTCTTCTTTATCTCAGCCTTTTAAAATTTTTGTGTTTTGTAATGAACATGCTAATGTATTGTAAATATAGTCTCTTGTACAGTTAATGAATATATATACCTATATTAAGGGTGCTCAAACATTTTTTACTGTTAGGGGGTTTTAATCAAGAAGTTTGGAGACCACTGGCATGGTAGAATGTGGGCCTGTCTCAGCGTCACGGCCAGCTAGGTAGAATTCATCTAAACGATTAAGCATGTAACATGTGCCAGGTACCAAACCAAGCTTTTGAAACCAAACAGCCTCCATCCTCAGTGACCTTAGAATTTATTGGAAAGAAACAACAGATGTGTGGAAAGTTAAGTACAAAATATTTACAGGATGATGTAGTGGAGTGAGGCTGATCAGTACTGGCTTCTTATGGGAAGCAGGCAATATGTGAGCTGTACCAAAAGGAAGAGGGCCATGGCAGTGTGTGTTCCAGGTGGAATCATGGCACAGAGCTAGGCTATGAGGAACAGTAAAGATGACGGGAGGAGGAGGAGAGAGGGAGACAGATGGAAAATGAGAATGATGTGCCGAAAATCTGAAGGTAGAGTCTGGAACCAGACTGCGAAGGACTCTAAAAGCCAAACTGAGGACTGTGTATTATACTTTCAAACAGGGAGAGACATGATCAGACCTATCCTTTAGGGATCTCAATGGGGTAATTGTGTAGAGGATGGATTGGAGAAGGGGAGGGACTAAATGCAGATAAAATGAATTAGGAAGCCATTGAAATAGTTTAGACCGGAGATGATGGAGGGCCTGGCTTGGGGTGGTGGCAGTGAGTATTGGGGAGAAGATGACAAATGGGAAGTATTAATGGACTTGCGGCTAATTAGATGTGAAGAGGTGATTCTGTTTTCCTAATCATACTTGTACCTCTTCACATGACTTTACAGATTTATCAGTTGCTAAACTTATTTCCTCATTTGTAAAAAATCAGAATAATATATGCACTACCCTCACAGAATCAGACATTTTTTAGGTAGGAAGGATCTTCATCTGCCGTTGAGTTTTAATTCGCTGTGAAAAGTAATTCTACGATGATAACTTAATCAGCCTGGGCACTAGTGTTCATTCAGGCCATGCTTAAAGACCTTGAAGGAGAGGGAAACTCCCATGTCCAGGGGCAGCGTATTTCATAGCCCAGGTCAGATCCTGCTTCTAATATATATTGGCTCTGTAACTTTGAGCAAGTCCCTTAGTGAATCGGGCAGCTATATTAACACTGGCATAAATGTTGCAAAATCATTGGTGATGGTGATGTGCTTTGTAACTCCTTGACACCAGTGAAATCAATAGGTCTGAACAAAAAGAAAGTATTAAAAATACTCATGTTTGTCCCAGTTCAACAGATCAAGTACTAAATGGGTAATTAATAATGCCTTTTATCCATTGTCTCTTCCCATATCATAAATGTGTAAATAATAAGAAATGAATTTTTCTTTGCTAAGAAAATGATTTTAATTCTTCATAATTGTTGGGGTTAGGATTAGAAACACAATGGGACTTTACCACTACAGAATTTAATTCAGTAAACAATGGATTACATCTTGAATTTTCTTATAATTTACCTGTTCAATAATCCTACAGCTGATAAGTGGAACTCAAAACAATATAGTCCTGTATAAGGTAGTCCTGTAGACCCAGAATGCTGAGACTTAAACCAAATGAAGTATTAGACTGATTCAAGTTAAAGTTTAAGAATAACTTAATCAGTTTCTTTCCTATTAAGTAATTCACAAAATATTAGTTAACATTAGTTCTAACTAGTTAACTTTGTGTACCTTCGAACCAAAGTAAATTTTGATATAAAGTAAAAAAAAACAACAAAAACCCAATATAGGTCTTGCTTATCCATAGATTAAAGTTCCCAAAGTTCTCAAACGTCTAAAACATAATCTAAAATTCTTTAAGTAAGCCAAAAAGGTATCTCTGAGTAGCTGAAATAGCTAAATCAAAGGTACATAGGAGTAAAAAAGTTCCAAGCTTGGAGTCAGGAAACCTGGTCTTGAGCTCACTCCAGCTATTCTTAGTAATCCATGTGCCCATGAGCAGCAGAGCATGAATCTTTTTGAGCCAGCTTCCTCGTCTGTGAAGTACAGAGAAGACTACTTGTATTCCCATGTATTCCTTATCCCCCAGTATTGTCTTTTTTTTTTTTTTTTGCTTTTTGGAGGGCAGTTGGGGTTAAGTGACTTGCCCAAGGTCACACGGCTAGTTTTTTGTGTTAAGTGTCTGAGGCCGAATTTGAACTCAGGTACTCCTGACTCCAGGGCCGGTGCTCTATTCACTGCGCCACCTAGCTGCCCCTACCCAGTATTGTCTTGAGGGAAATGCTTTGTACTCTATGAAGCAGGATACAGATGCATTTGTTATTATGGGAAAGATCAGAGAACTCTTTGTCTTTCTTTACACATGATTTTAAGATTGAGTTTTTCAGAAAGGGCCAAAGGAGTATTGCCATAACACCTACATGTGAGAAAGAGAGGCAATGTGAAAAAAAAAGAAAATACGAAGGGTTTTTTTTTAATGTTGCCCATAGATAATGCTATAAATAAAATTGCTTTTTATCCTGCTGCTTTAGAAATGATATCAAATTATTTTTAACCTGTTTTGGTTTTTTTTCTTTTAAGGCATTCCTATTTGTCAGCAACATTTAATTTGGAATAACATGGAGCTTGAAGATGATTATTGCTTGAATGATTACAAGTGAGTACACTGCTTAAAAAATTCTGATGGTATTAAAAAATAATCACACTGATGCCAGTTTGTTCTTTTCTTTCTGCTGCTTTAATTATGTTCCCCCTTCTCCCCCATGTTTGCAGAGGTTTACAGTTCCTCTAGGCATCAGATACAGATTTCTCACCTTAATATTCAAGTCTTTTACTTGAGATACATCTTCTTTTACTTCTGTGTTAGTCTGCATTTCACTTTTTTAAAAAATAGTAATTTTTTTCCAATTACATGTGAAGACAATTTTTAACATTTTTTAAAAACTTTTTGAGTTCCAAGTTTCCCCCTGCCCAAAAACTCGGTAAGCAGTTGAATATAGGTTATATATGTTCAGTCATTTGCGTTTCACTTTCTTAAAATGATTGGATCACTCTGTTTGCCAGCTCATCCTGCCTTTATAACCATGCATTCCCTGCAAGTTTCCTTATTTGTACAATGAGGAGATTGGAGTGGGTCTTGTCTAAGGCCTCTTAAACCTCTAAATCCATGATCCTCTTATTTTCCAGAAATGTAATGACTTCCTGCCCACAGGTAGCAAATTATTTTCCTTTCTTGTAGTCAAAGGATAATTCTATAAAACCTTTCCATCTTCAGCGCTTAATGCTGTTTCAGAGAAAAGACTCCCATTGCCTTTCTCCCTGCTGTAGCACTAACATAATACACATTCTAAAGTCTGCATAGCCTAATGGCTCTTGGGATCAGGAAGATTGTGGTTCAGGTCCTGTCTCCTACATATGCTGGCTGTGACCCTGGCTACGTCCCCTAACTTTTCAGTTACCCAGCCTGTCCTCCAAGAGACTCTTTAAGCTGAAGAGCTGGTACTGAACTTGCATTGATAGAGGGAGCTTCCTCACCTGGAGTTCCTATGCCCCATGAAATCCCAGGTCCAGTGCAAATAAATACTAAAAAGACTTAATGAAATTCATGTTTGATTTTTTATGTTCAAGCAGTTGAATTTTTTTGTTTTTCCACCTTGAAACATATTAGTTCAGATTTCTTGAAGATGGGTCCTGTGATATTATGTGTATTTTGAGAATTAAATACGTTTTGGTGATATGTTCTTATGTTTTTTTATCCACAGCATTTCAGAAGGTTGTACCTTAAAACTGGTATTAGCTATGCGTGGTGGACCAATAAATACTAGGAGAGGTAGGCACATAAAGTAAAACGATTTGAATATGAATTTTTTAAAACGTTTATTTTTTTTTTACAGAATTTTAGCTTGGACATAATCTCAGAATCTTTGTAATCTGACTTGCACGTGAATGAGATTCCCCCCAGGACATGTTCTGCCAGTGACCATCCAGCCCTTGATGAGTTCTTCATATAGAGTTCTAGTAAGGGGGAGGCCACTGATTCCCAGGGGACCCCATCACACTCCGCTTGGGGTATGATGCTTGAACCTGCCTCTTTGTATCTTCCACCTGTTGGTCCTAGTTCTGACCTCTGGGGTCAAGCAGAACAAGTCTCATTCTCCTTTCTTACGACAGATCCTTGACTGTAACAGAGAAATTAGAAAAATCAAAAATTGCAGTGAGGAGAGAGAATTAGTTGTGTCTTGGACCAGCTGAGTTTGTCACATGACGCATCTAGTTCAAGATACCTGATGAGAGGTTAGAGATGTAAGATGGATGTCAGGAAAGAGGTCATCTGCAATTTTCCAGTGTGTATACACACACATATGTATGTGTATATGCATACTTAGGTCATATATACATACAAATAGCGATTAGGATTGAGTATTCGGCTTGGAATTGGAAAGACCTGAGTTTTATCTTCAGACATTAACTTGTTGCATGACCCTGGGTCAGTCACTTAACTTTTGTTTCCCTCACTTTCCTCAGCTGTGAAATAGAGATAATAACAGGTCACTGTCGGGATCAAATGAAATCATAATTGTAAAGTGATTGGCACAGTGTAGGTGCTTAATAATGTTTGCTTTCTATATGTCTTGTTTCTATGTAGTTGTTCGCATTTTTGTCTCCCCTTCTGAGTCCGTAAGCACCTTGAGATAACTTTTTGCCTTTGACTGGTTTTTGTCTTTTTTGTATTCACAGCACTTAGCACAATACCTAACACAGAGTTAGCCCTTAGTAAATGCTTGTTGACTTGACCTGGTGACATATCATCTCTTGTCTTCAATTTCTTTATCTTTAGAATGAAGGATTTTACTGGTTGACTTCTGAAGTTCCTTCCAGTTCCAAATCTTTCATCCTATGAACATGTCCAGATCTGTTGTCCTTTATTAGCAAGAACAGAAAGTGCTTTTGGAAACGTCAAACTGTTAGGCATATCTCCTACAGCTTCCTGTGACTTAATTAAGGATAAATATTTCAGCAGGCAGTTAGAGATTATTCATATGGAATGTTTTCTGTGATTCAGAGTAAACACTTGAATCTCCCACATAAATTGAATCAGACCTTAGACCAACCATACTTGAATATAAATCTGACTGAGTGTAAAAGTTGTACATAGATATAGGAATTCTCCTTGATAAGCACTGAATCTTTGTACCAGTAAAAGATTACAGTTAAGAAATACCATTTTTTTAGTCTTGAATTCATCTTTGGTTTGTATACACATGTATTTTTCTTCTTTGAATTCTGCTTATGGTTAAAATAGTTTCACTCAGTATCTTAAAAGAGTTTTCTTAAACAATTTTCATTTTAAACTTAGTCCAGTTGAGGAAAAATTTTTTTCCCCAAACCTTTATTTCTACTTGAGTATGCACTAAGATTTCATTTCCTGCATGTATTGCTACTTCCACTGAAGTGCCTCCTTCTTCCTGGAGGTAACCCTGGGTTCTGGAAGTCTGAGCCATTAGACTTCCTACCTGGGCAAGTTGGAAAAGCTGTCTCTGTTACCCAAGCACCGGCCTGACTACATTTGAAGATGTTCAACAACAGGTTGACTACAAGGTGAGGAATTTTTCAGTCACAGCAACTCTTTAAGACCAGTGATGACTTGCTGTAGTAGAATCGGTATCCACGAATAAAATTAGAGAGCTTGGAAGTATTGCTAACCTCCTCTAAAGGCCTTTCTCCGGTGGCCCATGTTGGAATTCCAGAATGGTAGGCCAGTGAACTACAGTCTCTACCAGATGTGCCAGAAGGGGCAGGGATAGGGAGAGAATTGTGGTGGGTGGGTGGGTGGGTGGGTGGTTGGTTGGTTGGTTTGCTTTTGTCACAATAAAATTATTAAATTATACTCTTGAAAGATTGAAATAAGAGTTATATGTGTTAAATGAGATTTGTTTTTCAGAAAGTTTTGTTCATGCTTTATGCTTTTCACGTTATGATTGTTTACTGCTGTGCCTATCCCACCCCAATAAAAACCACCCTTGTAACAAAACAAAATGTTTTTGCATTAAAGCAATAAATGGATTTGTGTGATACATACCAAATCAGAAATAACATGTAGTATCTTTAAAAGATAATCATCTCTTCGATTGCTATACATTTGAAGGATTACAACTAAAAGCCCATCCTTTTGGTTATAAATGATTTTATCCATAGGTGATGCTGAATCTAGACACCTGAATTTCCTAAAATAATGTATCTGTTAAGGTTTATTTGTTGTGTGTATATTGTATTTGATGGAGGTTTTTTCCCCCATGTGCCTGTAAGGCTGATAGGCCCCTTCAGAGAGTTGGACAAAGAATCTCCACATATATTTGTTCATATTTTTTGTGTTTGCTTTTTGGATTGCTTTGGATTTTTTGGAGGCAGAGTAAAGTGACTTGCCCAGGGTTACACAGCTAGTAAGTGTCTGAGATCAGGTTTGAACTCAAGTCCTTCTGACTTGATAGGATAGAGCCTGGTACTCTATCCACTGTACCACCTACCTGCCCCTCTTTGCTTATATTTAAAGAATTTAATGCATTTTTATTATTAGATTTTTCTTGCCAGGTAGAGCTACATGTAAATTAGGCTTATGACTATAACTGTTATCCATGATCCTAGCCACTCGAGCCTATGAGGGTTGTTGTCCAGGTGCTAGGAATTCAGTGTCCCCATAATGTTCCCGTATCTCCTTTAATGTTGCCTGTGAGATCAGTCTCAGTCCCAGCCCTGTGTAGCCTTCTGTAAAGATTTTGTCAGCATTATAAATCTTACTAGCAGGACTTCTGGAGAGAAGAACCTTCCAAGATGGATGATAATAGCTAGCGAGCATAATTGTATCTTGGTGCTGACGCTACAAACGATCTCTCAGAGGGATCACGTGTGCCCCCCATTAAATAACCAGAACTTATTCGCCTTTGCATGAATCCTTACTTAGGCTGTTCCTTTTTGGAAGCTGAGTGCTTCTTGGGGTTTTTTGTTCTATTGCCATATTACAATATATGAATCCATTTGTCTCTTCTCTTTATTAAGGCTGGGGAAGCAGCTTCCACGGAGGCCAGTAGTGCCAAGTGGCAATATGTTTATTAATCCCTACCTCATGTATGAGAATTAGACTTCTGACCTTAGAATTGGAGTAATCCATAGGAAAAGGAATAGAACACAGCAGCATCTTGGGAAATCGTGTTGATTCTTTTGAAAAGAAATCCATGCCACCTATGCTTGAACACTTTCTGGCATAGCATGAGAATCAGAGTTATAACCCTGGTCCTTTTGCAGCATGATGCACAAAATATCTATGGTAGCCATGTTCTTTTGGGGGAACATCTGTCCAAGATCCTCACAGAAAATCCCCAACTCTGGGATTTTAAGCTGGAAGACCTTCAGGCTTCTAAACAAAAGCTCTCCTCAGTTGGACTGCAAGTCTAGCTTTTAGGTTATAGAATTCATAGAAATAATATGTTATAAGACTTGAGGAGGGCAATACAGCCTGTGAATTCTCGTAACCCATTTGGAATTTCCAGTGGCTGAAGACCTTGGGAACAGATTCTCTTTGGTTACCCTGGTGTTGAAAGACTCTCTAAGACTGCCCTACCCCAAAAGCCAACCCTGACAAACATCACTGTGCTACTTGTATTTACCAGGACATTGGGCACTCTCTGGAAATACTTTGAAGAACTAGGATATTGACCAACTACTACATTTCAGCTTCATTTGCATTAAACAGGACCCTAATGTGGTTAATGCATCTTCTCATTTGTATAGCTTTCTGCCAGACTCTCCAAGAAAGTAAGCCAAAGTCAAAGGATTCATTATTTCTGATTTCATGTATCTGTATCCTAGCATAATATACATGGTATGTTACATGTCGCTTTTTGCTGACTGGGGTTTACTTCCAGTGACAGTGACAGAGAAGGGCAAGATGACTATTAAAATTTATCATCTTCTGTACTGACCTATCAAGCATTCTGCCATAGACCTGCCCTGACATAATGAAACCTGTTGCGTGTGAGGATGCTACTGATGGAACCTGAGAACTAGAAATTATAACTTAATTGAATTTTATTGTGGAATGTAGAAGACATTGTATTAAGGTCCCAAATGCCATAAACTTGCTTAGAGAAAAGTATTACATATGTAGTCAGTATAAAAAGGCATTATTTCGATAGAGCTTCCTATCAGGGCCTGTGAGTGTATTGAGATGCTTTAAACCAAAGAGAAATTTGAGAGCCTGTTTTTCATTCTTTTTTCCCCCTGTAGTTCCAATGGAAGACCCTCTTAGGGAAATGGCTGAATACATGGACTCCAGTCGTGATGAGGTCTGGGAGAAGGCCTCATGCAACAAACAAGTCACCTTTTTGGTGTACCGAGAAGGAGATCAGTTGAATTTCTTCCGTGTAGTAGATAGGGGAGATGGCACTTTAACACCATTATCTGAATCCTTAAGGTAAAATGGGCTTGGATCCCTCTGCCTGCTTCAGAAAGGGGAAAGTTAGTAGAACATTAAGTATATGATAAATCTTTTAAATTTACTGAGGTACGTCCAGATAATTTCATTATATGGATAGATATTTTTGTTCACTTTTGCCCAAGGGATAAAATTGCTTAAGAATTCTAGACATACCATCTGTTTGCTAATTTAGATTATGTTAATGCTGATGCTGGCCTCTTTAATCTGAAGATTTATAGTGGATTCTTTGAAAGGTACTTGAAAACTTCACCTGGAAATCGTTGTATTAAGTTTGCTAACCCTCCTTACCCCCTTTAGAAAAACTGTGAAAAGGTTGCATTTTTATGTAATTCAGATACATTTGGTGTCAGAATATATGATTTAGTAAAAGCTAAATTCAGCCCACTTCACAAAAAGGGCATTTCCTTTTCACTGGTCTTACAGAGAGGCTCTGTTGTGATCAGCATATATCAGGTGCTCAGTAAGTACTGAGTGACCTATGAAAAACACCTTCCCTGCCCAGAAGAGGTCAGATATTTGTAGTAAAGCAGCAGTGACAAGGGCTAACCTCAGGCAGAGGCCAAAGGTTGAGATCCAGTCCCGCCCCAACGCTCCCTTGGGATCAGAAGCAAAGTAATTAGCCTTGTGTGCCTCTATTTCCTTAACCGTAAAGTAGAATCAATCAATATACACTGCCTTCCTCAAAGGACTGTTGTAAGGAAAGTTCTTTGGAAACCAGACTTGTGAGAAGTTATTATCTTGGTTAGGGGAAATAAACCCTCTGGTTCATAAGCTTGGAACTTAGAGTGGACCTTCAGGGTCATCTGCTCCAAGCTTTTATAGGTGCTTCCCTTGACAGGGTGCAGAGGGGTGACATGTTTTGCCCAAGGTTCTCCATCTATTATTTGACAGAACCAGAATTCCAAGGATAAACTAGAAAACCTTGTGGTTTCTAATCTAATTGTTGAAGTCTTTCCAAAATTAGTATATCTTATTTCTTCAGTAATTCCAGTATGTGGAACATAATTTAATCTTCCTTTGATGATTTGAGGACCTTGTGTTTCTGGGTTATAAATATGAACATTAGTTATTTTCATTGTGTGTATAAGTGTGAAGGAAGTTGTGAATGTGTTTTGGCCACAGGGTTTATGAGAAGTATAGTTAACAATGTTGAAGGCACTGTGTTAGACAGTGGAGAAGATATATTTTCACAGGTCAGTAGAAAATGGAATAGACTGTAAATATACAGGACCACATGAAGAAGGTGGTCTGGGAGTTACTAGGAGGCAGGGATCCCTTCTAGTGAGGGTAGCCCGGGAAGCTTCCATGGAGAGAATGACATTTGAGCTTAAATTTGAAGGACTAATGAAATTGCATCAGGAGGGAGGAAATCTGGGAGTAACAAAAGTATAAGCAAAAGTTCAAAGATTGGAGCTTACAAAATATATTTTGTTGTGAGAATGACAAATAGGCTATTTTGGACAAAAAGACATGAGTGTGCATAAAAGCTGGAAGGGGGGGGGAGCTGTGCAGGAGCTCTGAGGAGCCTCATGAGTCTTGAATTTTGTTTATGTTGTGCCTTGTGGGGAACAGTTGAAGGGTTTTGAAGGAGTGAAATGGCATGGTCAGAGTTGGCTGTTAGCCAGGTCTGTTCTGACAGTGGTGTGGAGGATGGCTTAGACTGCAGTGAATCTCAACCTTCCTACTGCCATGACCCTTTAATACTCCTATGTGGCTCCATCTGCATGTGGGTGAACCCGCCTGGAGACGGATAGAGGAGCGGTGTCTCTGTTTCTAAGACCATCAGAAATATGTGTTTTTTCACGGTTGTTCAACCCCCAAAGGGGTCGCGACCCACAGATTGAGAACCGCTGGCTTAGAGGGACAGAATACTCATGACAGCAACTTTTGCATTCATGCAAGGTGAGAAGTATTGAGGAAGTTACTGTTTTGGATTGGGGTTTTTTTCTAAGTAAGTCCTGGATATGAGCTTATTTTCTCATCATTTCCCTTCTTAGCCCTAAAACTGGAGTTTTAGCATCATTTCACTTCTCACATCTTTGCTCTCCTTCCTTCCTCTCCCCAGTCAAAATCCCCAAGTGGGCTGAGAGCATAGGACTCAGTTTCTGCCTTGACTGGACAAAGGGTTGAATAAGCAGCAAGGGTCGATATTCTGGAGATGTCACAAGGCTAGAAAGCTTATACTAAAGGCTTTTGAAAAGAATAGTGACTAGATTTACTAAACTGCTTTGCGTTGAATACATTCCATCTGTTTAAACGTCAGCCCCTATCCTGAATCTTACTGAGTTTCAATCAAAGCATGGAAATGATCTTCAGGTAAGTCCTTAAAAGCCGGGACAGCAAAATAACAAGCTCTGATCTGTGGCCTGATCGAGCATAACAAGCTCTCTGTGGGAGCCCAGCCATCTCCTGTTTGTGTTCTACGGGTCAATGATGTTTTATCCATAGCCGCTCATTAAGGCATGGAAGGCTTAGAAACGGCATCTCCTTGGAGCAGACAGCTCCATCAGAAAAGTCCCAGAGGTTTTCAAATATTGACATTTCTTAAAATTGCTATTTGCTCTAAAACACTAATGTGAAGTACTATATGCAGTCTAAAATGGATAATAATTATGTTAAATTATAGCTTTTTATCACTTTAAAGGAAATTTCACTATGACCTCATAATGAAACTTAATGGTGAATCCTGTTTTGAATAAAGACTCATCTTCTTTGAGTAGTCATTTTTTTTGCTTGTGAAAATAATTGAATTTTAATATTTAAAAACCTTTGTATGTGTTTATTAATTGCCAGTAAGCATTTATCAGGTTTCTGCTACATCAGATTCACTTTACAAAAGAATTCACTAGGATTCCTTGACACTGTGAGCTCTCCTGGTACACATTAGAATTATTTGATAGGGAAAATTTAAGTTTACACCAAGAAGCCTATAGCCAAATTGGACTCCCACCTATTTTTGTATGGCCTTGAGCTAAGAATGTTTTTTTTAATGTTTTTAAATACAATAAAACTTTATTTTAAAATTTAAAAACTGGGGCGGCTAGATGGTGCAGTGAATAGAGCACTGGCCCTGGAGTCAGGAGGACCTGAATTCAAATCCAGCCTCAGACACTTGACACACTTACTAGCCGTGTGACTTTGGGCAAGTCCCCCAGTTGCCCTCCAAAAAGCAAAAAAAAATATTTAAAAACTGTTCTTAGCTCAAGACAAGTACAAAAAAAACAGACAATGGCTGTATTTACCCCCAGGCTATGGGTAGCTAACTCCGGATTTACACACATCATATAAATAAAGTCCACATGGAATCATTAGACTCTCATTCACCTACAGGTTTTCTTTGTATGAGTCCCTTCAGGAGGACACATTCTTTTCCGCATTTAGGATAGTGGGGCTCCCATGTGAATGTGAATGCCATCATAGCCACCTGGTCGCAGTACAGCTTCCTGTTTAGAGTAGGGGAGATGTGTCACTCTCATCCAGTGCCCATTGACTTCTTTGTGTGACTTCCCAGAAATGCTACAGCCACATGGACCTCCTGGCCCTGATCTCTTTGATGTGCATCCTGTAACGGGTCTGAAATTAGCACAGACCTACACAGATTAAAGAGCTGCAAGGGGCCTTAGAAGTCATTTAATCCAGTGCCTTAATTCTGTGTCTGTTCATGAGAAGACAGAATGATTCCCAGAATTAAGAGCCTTGCCCAGGGGGGCAGAGCCCAGAGGCAGCATTTGAGGCCAGGCTCGACTGAATGCCCAGCGAGTGCTCTGTGCTGCCCTTGGTGTCTTAGGCATTACCAAGTGGAGACAACGGTGTCTGTCATCTGGGTCATCTTATGGATATTCTTTTGGATTGCATCTTACTACAAATAAATAGATGCCCTCCTGGCCAGGGGACATAACTGTTTTACACAAACGGAGGCTGCTACCTCTGCGATCAGATGCTGAGGCTTTTATCAGTTTTCATCCTCTAAAGCAGTAGGATCCTGGTAGAACGGAACTTCAGCTGTGGGTAGTTAGCCTAAGACATAGAAGTTTGTGCCAGAGCCAGCTCAACAAGAACGCTTGTTACATTTTCATTGGGAGCATTTATACCTCAGAAATCAATAGATGTTACAAATTAGGGCTTAATTTGTTTTGTTGATTGTTTGAACTTAGAAAAGTGATGGAGAAAATATTAATAATGTAGGTTAAACTTAAAGATATGTCCACAGCACTTTTCCCCCCCAGGAGAGCCGATTGTTAAATATTTGGCGGGGCACCTCTGGACGTAGATGTCCATGGGCATAATTTGGCCATGTTTTCTCTTGACAGAGTACAAGTAGTGGTAATATCCTCTCCTCTTCACACAACTTCCTGTGAAGACAACATAATGAGGCTCCAGAATCTGGTCATGTACCTTGCAGAGGGCCAGGGCCATTTGTTAGTGAGAATACCAGCCCTGATCATGACATCTGACTGGCACAGACTGACCCAGAAAAAGTGGTTCATTACCAAAATTGGTTGGTGTTGTATTGATGAGCTACCATATGCATCAGTTCCACAGATGGACAACGCAACTTAAAGGTCATGCGCCCTAGGGAACTCCACTGGGCCTATGTCGTCTAGTCCAGTGATTAAATACTCCCTCGTGCTGCTTAAAGTGAAGAGGATTTGGAAAGATTGTCCCCATTATTCTTTTCCACTGAGACAGGGCCACTGGTGTCTGTACCTGGACTCTAATGGAACAGTTGCACCTGAACAGGGATGTCACTGTTTTCTATTCTCATAATTGAACTTACTTTTAATATTTTTTGAGGGGGGAAGGGAAGGCAAGACAATTGGGGTTAAGTGACTTGCCCAAGGTCACAAGTTAAATGTCAAGTGTCTGTGGTCACATTTGAACTGAGCTCCTCTGACTTCAGGGCTGGTGCTCTATTCACTGTGCCACCTACCCACCCTCTTAACTTTTCACCTTTATCTGATCATTTTATGGAAGTTAACCGTTCACCCCAAGGGGTTTTTCCTTGTATTATCTTTCTAGAAAGGAGTATTAAAGATAACACAGGAGAGAAATATTTGTTGGTAGCTTTAAACCTGTTCAAGCACTCTGTGTGTTATTTTGTATTACACTTATTTACGAATGTGTCATGTCTTCCTACTAAACGGTGAGCTTTTAAGGGCAGGACCACCTCTTACTTAATTTGTGTGTCTTCCTCTAATCACCAAAACAGTGCTTTGCTCATTCTGGGAGTTTAAGAAATGCTTGATGCATGTAAGAATCTGTGTTCCTGAGTTAGCAGGGCTATCCATCTGCTTCTAAACAGGCTTTTTCTACACTGAAGATCTATGGTTTTCCTATTTGCTATCATTAGATATGAAATAAAATCAAATATGTATTTACTAATGGTATTCCTCTAGTTTGCCTTTATAAATACGTAATTCATACCAGGTTTTGGCTAAGAATGTGTTGTTGTTCCTTGAATTTTAATACTACTTGACTTTTTTTTCCCCTCTTCTCCCTTTTCTTTCATTTATAAGAATTGACCCAGGTCCACAGGATCAGAAGTACATAACAAACAAGGGGAAAGACGTGAAAGTAAAGCGAGTCAGAAAACCTCGGTTCAAATCCCCTTTACTGCTACTCTTTACTTATGTGACCTTGACCAAGTCACTAACCTCTTAGGGTCTCAGTTTCCTCATCTGTAAAATGAAGTGTTTCAGTTATGTAAAAGTCTGTGACTCTGAGCTGGCAGGAACATCTTTAAAAGTACTTGAAATTTTTATCTGGTCACTCATGTTCTAGTCAAATGGGTGTTGGTGATTTTGCAATTCCTAGAAAAATCTGGGAAAAGCAGATGCTTATTAAAAGGCAGCATGGATTATACACTGGATGTCTGAATCCCACCTCAGATACTTACCAACTCTGTGCATTAGCCAGTTTCTACTTCTAGTTCTACTTCTCATTTTTAGTCTAATGCATTGAACTTGAACTCTAAGGTTCCTTCTGGCCTTAAATGTATGGTTGTTGATCCTAAGAGATTAGTGATATTTATTTTACTACTTAACATGACTTTACATCACTTAACTTCTCAAGATCTCAATTTCTTCTTCCATTTAATTAAAGGATTGTGCTAGATGCTCTTCATCTCTTCTAATTGAGAAACTTATGTGATTCTGTTCTACCTCATTAAGTTTGTTTAAAATTTGTCCCAAATCAGTCACTTTTTACTTTTTTGAGAAGGTACTTAATTTGCTGCTTCAGAATGTTAATGATTTTCATTACTTAAGTGGAGAAAAAAAATCTTAAATTTCTTGGCCATAAGAGTCATGTTGAAAGACCATCTGACATTGTGAAAAGATGGTCCTGTATGAAATAGAAGCTTTAAAAAACTTTCTGGGTCGTGTAAATTTAATAATTAGATAGTTCCACTTCAGTGAAGACTGTATGTCCATTGTCTAGTTCATTCTTGGTCAAGGCAACTTAGCCTGAAATAGTTGCAAGGATGTGGTACCAAATAAGCAGCAACAGCCACGATTCAGAAAGCTGTTCTAAGACAGAAAGAGCTGCTGAGATCACTTCCTTCAAAATTGAAAGCCTTCTCACCTCCACTCCCGGAAAGTGGGTGATCCAGCCATTTCATGCCGCCTTCTCATATTTTCCTACCACTTCTACATATGTACTCATAGGGCAGGCCTCTTTCCTCTTGTCTTCTCTGGGAAGTTGATAAACACATCCTCTTTAGAGGTGTCAGTATCACTTTAACTAAATGGAAATAAGGGAAGTGAGCTGCCTGACTTCCTCCCTTGGGTAGAAGTGAATGCTTCAGAAGTATTGCCAAATATGCCTTCAGTGGCCACTGGCCACTATCCCAGCATATTTAGACGTAGATGGTAATGAAATGTGCATTTTCAAACTTTTCTTGCACAGATGTATACTTCTAAATAAGTAGTCCTTCTAAATAAGGAAAACATCCACACTTGATCCCTACTGATTTCCATTTTGGTATATTTAAAATGTAGCCATTTCTTATACATTTGAACTCTCATATCTTTTTGTGTGTTTCCAAATGTTATGGGTTTTCCTCGTTTTCCTCTCTCTATCCTCAGTGCTAAAAAATCTAAATGGACTTTCCCCCAGCTTAATACTTAAATTGAGCTTGGAAACAGATTCACATACAGTGAGTTTTAACCAAAATGAAGTTTTTAGAAAATTACAAATGAGGATTTTGATGATTTTTCTTTCAGTTTGTGCAAAACCATGACTTTCCTCATCATGGGCACTCAGTAGTATTGTTGCAGACAGTAGAGTCACCATATCTTAGTAAACAAGATGGTGGCTTTTATGAGCTGTTATACATTCCCCAGCCCCCCAAAAAATAAATCACTTGGTGGTCAGCTTTCAATGGATGTCTTTCTGAACTTCGCTGGTCCTTAAATGATTTAGATGTGTTGTTCTGTTGCCATGTCCATACTCTAGGCCTTTTCATCTTGGCAAAATAGGTCAGAGTTTACAGTCTCATAGCATAGCATAATAAGGCATTGGAGTAACACTTTATTCCGTACTGTTTTCAGAGACCCTGTCTTTCAGTATATTCTAGAGTCAGTGTGTGATAATGTTTCAGATGAGCCTTAGTCCCTTATGGTTTACAAGCACTTTTCCCCAGCAGTCCTGTGAGGAAGGTCCATATAGTGTCCCTACTTTACAGATGAGGAGAATGGTGATCAGAGAGGTCAAGTGACTTGACCATGGTCACACAGCTTGTAAGTATTTAGGGCAGGACTCAAACCCAGGTCTTCAGACTCTGAATCTAGTATTCTTTCCACAATTGCATACTCTCTCCCCCTCCATCAAAGCATTTAAAAAAAAAAGTTTCACATGATTCTAGTCATGAATTGCTAGGTTTGAGTTTTTTCATGCTTTAAGATCTTGGGTATTTGGGGTAATGGGTTACATATCCAGATAATATTTAGGAAATGCTTAAGTTGTCCATCTTTTTGGTTTTTGTTTTGTTTTATTCTTAAGAGCAGAAATAGAATGTCATATCCACACGAGTGCGTCAGTTCCTATATGGCGCAAACCCCCTCGGGATGGATAGAAGTTTGGACTTCCCTTCCATGACATTGTCTGCTGAATGAAAACTGATCAACCTGTGGTCTGGGTTACACACTTTGACCATGCCAACAGGAGACCCTTGTTGAACTGGATTTTGCCTCTGTGGGAATACTATAGTGAGTTCAAGTTCACTGTAATAGATTCCCAGAAGCTCATTAACCCTATATTTTTAGCATTTCTACTTCATGGTCTCAATACTCATTTTAATTTTTTTTTCTCCCAAAACTTGCTTTTAAAAATATTCCTTTTGTTTACGCAATACTGACTGCTGAATTTGTCATTTTATCTGTAGTTACAATTGGGCATTGGCTAACATGGTGTTGGTGTTTTTGTTTTTGCAGTGGTGGCTCCGTTTATAATTTATATACAGATGAGGATGAAGAAATTGAGCCTTCTCCCTCTGGACAACAGATAATTGAAAATTCGATCACTATGAATAAAATGAAGCTCCTGAAGGCAAAAATGGAAACCATGCACCTCAGTAAAAAGGTGAAGAAGTCGCCTTATGACCAGACTTTTCCCTTGTTTGCCATAACAGAATTTAAAAGACACCATTATAGTGTTTGTATTTTGTGTATTTTTGCTTATGTTTATATTATATATAAATATATGTTTATGTATGTTTGTATTATATAAATATATATATATATATATATTTATATTTATATATAATTGGTTTGGGTTATTGGCTTCTGTCATTAAGATACTAAAAGTAGTATGTTAATAGTGCTCTTTTAATGTGAATATATGCTATATTTATCGATTTAAGTTACGTAATGATTTGCATGTGTATATGTGGATTATAGAATTCTGTCCCTAGATCTAGCCCAGACCTGAAATTATTTTTTTCTTAAGTGCTGTCCTAAAACACATTTGTTATGGTTCCTAAATCCTACATTTAGAATGAGATGCTTTCTTTCCTCTGCCGAGAGCAACTTTGCCCTGTATTCTTTCCTTCCTGTTTTGACCAGCTGGTCTCTAGGATCCTGTTTAAGGGAATAAATTGAGGGCAGAAGGACTCCTTTTATCCTCTTTGTGCTTCTCTCTCTGAAGGTCCCTAAATTTGAAGGGCTCTAACTTGGAGCTAGACAAAGCTGCTTGCCCCCAGCTCCCATGTTGGGGTCTTTGAAGCTTTCATGACATTCTAAGTCAGGTAGAAAATCTCAGGCACATGAGAAAGTAACTTTTTCTCCAAAGAGAATAGTAAGTTACTTAAAATGGCTACTGTAGAGCTTTCTCCATATCCAAAGTGACCACATTTTTTGGAGAAACAACAACCAAGGCCTTTAAGCTGGTGAATTGGCCTCTTAGAGGTCACCTGACTCATCCATGAGTCAGTCTGAGGATCATGTTTAGTTATTTGAAAGAGGTAAGATAACTATCTGACCCAGTCTGTCTGCTTCCTGTCAATCAAAGCAGCAGCAAAATGGTTTAAAAGAAAATGCAGTTTTCTCTGCAGATTGTTAAAACGGGCGATTCCATTGTCTTTGTGATGTAATCCAAACTGCAATAGATTTAAACCTTGATTTGAGATATCAGCTAATACAACCTGAGAAGTCACATCTTTCTTCTTGAATTGTACTTGATTGCTGGACAGACATAATAACCATGCATATCTGTACGCTATTATATTTTGAATCATTTCTTTTAGCCTAAGAAAACTATCAAGGTAAAACCTCGCCCACCTATGGCTCCTCGACCTTCCAGTGGTTCAATGGCAGCTGCTCGTCACAGATTGTTGAGAGTACTCCCCCACATTGGACACTCTTGCCTCCCTCCTCCTGGGAATTCATATCCTGCTGAGCCTTCCCACAATGCACTTTCTGCCTTAGCTACTTTGGCCACCGCCGGTAGACCTATACCATCTATCACTAAGGAAGGTGATAACTGGGAGAGCACCACATTCTCACAATTGATCAGTAGCATTAAATTACCAGCTAAAGTATCTCATGTTGAATTAGAAAGCACCAAACAGTCCATCCCAGATGCTGTCCTCCCTCTTGTGTCATCTCTGTCCACACAGACAGAATTGTTTTCAGAAAATTTAATATCTAAAACAGAGGAAGACACGATCATATTTCCAAATGTGGAGTTGTGTGCCACTGAAGAATCTCTTTTACCTGAAATGGATTCATTTGCTTTGTTAACAGAAGGAAATGTGATGGAACAATACAGTGATCTGGATGGCACAGAGAAGGTAAACCAAGACCTTGTACTGACCGATGGGGATAAAGATATTAAAACTCCAGAGCAGCATCATAAACCGGTTGCAAGAATGTTGAATTCTGAGACCATGGAAACTTCAATTCTGAACCCTCGTGAATTAAGCCCACAGAAGAACAGGCTCTTGTCACCTCTTCGGTATTCTGCACCAATAACACATCACAGTTCTCTAGTGAAACCACAAAGACAGTCCAAATGTTTTGAGACTGGTAGCCTCAGGTCCTCTGCCACACAAAATGTGTTTCGATCGTTGGATGTCCGAAATACAGCTGATCCTTCCTTTCCTAGGACTACTAGATTTCGTGGTGTTAAGGTTGACTCACCTGGTAAAAGATCTGATATTATTTCCAAAGGCGAGGCTAGAGACATCACAGAAATGGCTAACAAGGCATCCAAAGAGCCTGTTGGTTCTGTAAACAACATAGGTTTTCTTGCTTCGCTGGCACGAAGTGCAAGCAGAGACAGTTTACAGAGCTCATGTGGGGCTAGCAGGCTTCGGACTTCTTCCATTACACTATCTACAAATCTCCAACATTTTCAGGAAGAAAGTCTTAGGAAAAGCTCTCCCCAGATTGAACCTGCTGATTTTTTTCTAGTAAGTATTGACCTTCCAAGTGTTTTCCCTCCCTCCTTAATCTGTGTAAACAGTTGAAAATATATTAATATTGTAATTTAATAAGGAGGCTTATGGTTAAATTTCAGTTAAATAAATACTAATCAATGTTTCTTTATGAAGATATATTTCATTCTTTTTATCAAATTTATCATTCTATAATTCAGTGTAAAAGAATTCACTTATTTTTATTCCACTTTAGGAACCTCCTTTTAGGTCATCACATTTCAGTATATTCTCTAGTTGTTAAGTGTTTTAAAAAATAAAAGTGCACTCGTAGATTTCTTCTGGATTAATTTAAATTAAATACATTTGGAATCTTTTGGATAGTTTAGCTGCATTTAACTTTCATGGGTATTGTTTTGTTTTTAAAAACCTGACAATATTGTAAATATTAAATATTTACATAAAATATTGGTACTTAATGTGCTTTCCACTTACCATTGATTCACTTTTGTAGATGTTGTTTTGTTCTTTAATTGTAGTCTACCCATGGGCTTGGAATGAATGGAAATAATACATCAGCAGGGAAAAGAGTAGGTAAGCAACTTAAAGAGAATTTAGCGGAAATTATAAGGGTATAATTCTGTCATGTAATTGAATGAGCCAAGTAGGAAGAAAACATCCCATAGCATGGAAGGCTAAAATGATATATTTGTTTGTATTCTTCACCTACCCACAGCCTCAAGGAGCAGGGGAGAAGTATGGGTACAACACAAAGTAAATAAGCCCCTGCCTTCAAGGTGCTTCTAATCTATTTAAAAAGATAATACAAAGTAACAGTGTGAAAGTTGGCTCCTAAACTCAAGCTAAGAGGCCAATTAGGAATGCCTTAGAATACAGGGGACCTCTACCCCCTCACAAGGTTCACGCACTGCCCACTCCCCACCCCAACCCATCTGTCCTCCCTAGTCCAACACAGAAGTAGAGAAGCCTTTGGGGCTTTAAGGACAACATAGTAACAGCAGACCACAGTGGCAGTGGTGGCTGCAGTGACCGTGGCAGTAGTAATATTTAGAAGATGCTTTGACAAGTTACCACTTCTTGCCTGCTTGGGAACTCTGGGGAGCAAACACTGCTTAGTCACAGGGGGAAGCAAGCAAATGACCTGTGATAGAACAGAGACTCTAAGCCAGTATTGTCATTGTGATCATCATTTTTGTTACGTCAGTGTTGCTGTTTCTGAAGAAGATCTGTTTTAATTTTCTTTTAGAAACTTAGACAAATACCTAGTTTTATTGTCTCAGGGGAAAAAAGTGAGATCCACAGAACTAGGGACTCTAAGCTAGCTACAAAGACCCAGGCCTAAACTGTGCCTTTTTTAACTGCTGAAATGTCTCCTGTTTCAAGATTGATCACTTAACCAGGCAAATAGATCTGAAAACTTGAGGGCAGTTGCTTAATACTCCAGTGGGGAATAATTCAAGAAATGTTTCTTAAAGGCTTCCTCTATATATAACACTGAGCCCATCGTTGGGGCAGTTACAGAGGTTATTTAAATCATTCTCTTCCTTCAGAATTTACAGTCTGGGGGAGAGATAAAACATTGAACACATAGCTTACAAGGCACAAGAGTGTTAGAAGTGTATTGTGTTTGAAACAGTACAACGTGAAGTCAAGAGGGAGAGTTATTAGCAACAGGTTTTCAGGCAAGACTTCAGGAAGGTGGTTTTAAGTTTCTTTTAAAAATAGGTAGAAATCTGACATGGGACTAGAGGGAAGGAAGACATTTTAAGCCTAAAGAATAGAGGCAGAGAAAGTCCAGGGTGTGTTTGGAAAACAAAGAAGAGCTTCTTTTCACTGACAATAGATCACATGAATGAGGGGAGCATATGAAATAAGACTAAAAAGGTGGAAGGCAGTGCCGACTGCTCAGCAAAGGAATTTGAACAAATTTGAAGCAGCAAAGGTCTAGTGAAGGTTTTTGAGCAAAGGAGTGAACACAAACAGTTCTGTACAAAGTCTTTTCATTCATGACTGAAGACAATTGGATAACTAGGCCTTAGTTTATTCAGTTGGTATTTGTAAATAAGATTTTTAATATTTTGGATATTTTGTATATCTCCCATTAATATCTACACTTTCTAAATATGAAGTAGATAAGTTAGAATAGAATGTCCAATATTGTTGTCTTTATAAAAATCCTATTAGCACCTAATTCAGGTTATGCTTAAGTGTTTTGATAATAAGATGGATTTTTAAGTGAAACTGATACAAATCCTTATTTGTATCAAAATCATTTACTATTTAAAGTAATATGTTTGTATTTTAAAGTTAGGGAATTATTTTATTATAAATGGAATTATATATCTTTATAATTTATTACCAGCTCTATCTTCTCCTGACCCCTCTCAACCCTCCTCTTCCCTTCTTTAGCTGTGAAATCAAAGCATTTGGTTCAAATCCAACCTCTGGCATCTACTTTGGGACCTTGGCAAGTTCCTGAACCTTCCTAAGCCGCGGTTTCTTCATTTGTAAAATGAGATTGGACTAGATGGCCTCTGAGGTCCTTTCTGCTCTAAATTTATGATTATGTGATCTCCCTGCCATATTTCCAAAAATGGTTATTCCAGACTTTCTCCTCACTTCTCAAGCCCCAACTTCAACCTTACCACTTCCCTCTCAACTTACTCCCATGCCTCTTACTGCAGTAAAATGTAAGTTCTTTGAGGGCTGGGACTAGGTTTTTTCGTTTGCGGCTGTGGTGGTAGTGTTGTTCTGAGTACCTTGCACCTAGGTGCTTACAAAGTTCCTTTGCAGGGGATAGAGAATGACACCATTCCATCTTGCTCCCTCATTCCTGTATGTATGGACAGAGTGAAACATTCCTCCATTCTCCCTTTACCGGTCTTCTGGCCTAGCTCGGCCTGATCTGCCTGCAGGGAAAGGAGAGAATCCCCATTCCATTGGTTTCCCCCTACTGTTGCTTTTGCTTGACCTGCCTAACATCCTGAGAGGATTCCATGCTGGGGCCAAACCCCTAAGGATGCTGATCACCCATCTGAACTTCTTTGTCAAAGATTGACAAACTTTCACCTGGTCATACCCTCCTCCTTCCAGAAATTCTGAACCCCTGCCCTGGCTGTATTATTCAAACCCCTTTCTTTGTCCCCCGCCACTTGTTCTCATCCTCCTAGTCATCCAGACTTCCAATCTACATGTCGTCTTTGACTCATCACTCTCACCCCGTCCCCCACATTCAGTTTGTTGCCAAGTCCTGTTGATTTTGTTATTAATCAATATGTGGCTCCTTCTTTCCTCTGACTGCCACAAATCTGGTCCATCACCTCCTGCCTATACTGTTGCAGTAGCCTGCTTAGTGGTATCTCTAGTGAATCCTCCACTAAAGTACAGGCCTGAACATGTCACTTCCCTGCTCAATAAATTCCAGTGCCTCCCTGTCACTTCCAAGATCAAAGTATGAAATCCTGTTTGGTGTTCAGAGCCTTTCCTAACCTGGCCCACACCTGTCTTTCTTGTCTTTTTACACCACCTGCCCACTCTACTCTTTGACCCAGTGACTCATGCTTCCTTGCTGTTCTTCCGTCTCCTGACTGCATGAATTTTCACCGACTCTGTTCTCCATGTCCAGAATTCCCTCCTGCATCTTTACCTCTGGGAAGCCTTTCCCAATCCACCCCCCTCCCCCAATAATGCCAGTGCATTCTTTCGGTTGATGATCTCCAGTTTATCTTATGTCTTACTTGTCCATAGTTCCCCTGTTTCTGTGTTGTTTCCCCCATTAGACTGTGAGCTCCTTGAGGGGAGCAGCTGTGTTCTGCTTTGTACCCCAGTACTCGGCACAGTAATTAGGCATTTAATAAGTACTTATTGAGTGATTGAGGAATGAATGTTTATTTAAATTACTGAGAAGGCTGAAGCCGTCTCTAGGGCTCTTGTTTTGCTCATGTTTGTCCAATGATTCTTAAATTCATTCTCCTTGATGTTTTCCAAGTCAGTTGCTTTTGATATGATACTCTACATTTTCTTTTATTTTTCAGTCTTTTGACTTTTAACATTTCTTGGTATATCATAGGGTTATTAACTCTATTTCTCTTTCTTCCTTAGCTCTCATATATTTTCCAACTCTTTACTTCTGTTTCATTTATAAAATCATTTTTTAACTTTGAATTTATTTATTCCAAGAATTTTAATCCAACTTTCACCTGATCTGTGTCAACTCTGAGACTTTGCTTGTTGATGTTTTAAAGTCATTGCTGTCGCCATCATAGCTCTTTGTGGATGACTTTTGTATCTGTTTGTGCCCTTCCTGCCTCAGTCCCCGGCCACTGGCTTTCTGTTAAGGAGCCCATGCTTCATCCCTTCTGCAGAGAATGGCTGCATTGTCCTGGGTCCTGTTTTGGGTTCTTTTGGGTTCTATTTCTGCTTTCTTTGAATATCAAGTTCTGTTCTCTTGATGAATCTCAAGCAAGTTTTCTTTGCATCCACAGCTGCCTGATAAAGGACAAAGGACAAAGTTTGACCACTGCCTTCCTGGTCTGAGCTTTGCAAGCTCCTATCCAGGGTTGGGTCTGAGTAACACAGCCAAAGGCTCGCGCCTGGCTGGAGCTGCAGTAGACTGTGAGCAAGTTCTACATGTTACCCTTTTGTCTGGTCGTTTGGTTACAGGCTTCAGCCTGGGCTAGAGGCTGTAGTTGAGACCTGTTTCACTCTCAGGTTCAGAAACCCATAAGATGTCGCTCCATTCTGTTGCTGCTCTGTGTCCAGTACCTATGCTCAGGCACTGATCATTCCTTGCTCTAAACTGTGACTCTGCTCAGGTCCCAGCAACTGGTCCTCTACTCCTGGGACAGGTACCCGCTTTGATCTGCACGTCCCAGTTCAATCCTAAGGGAAGGCTCTGTGTGGTCCCTTCCTAGATAGATCCCATCCCCAGTCTACACAGACCTTTGTCTCCATATGCCAGCCTGAGCTTTAAGAATGATTCGCTGTGGTTTTTCCTTAGGATTTCCCAGTTGGTACTTGGTCTTGTATGTTTTCTAGGTCTTTGTGGACTAGGTGTGAGGGAGATGAGGACTGTACTGCTGCTTCCCCCTCCACCATCTTGACTGGTCTCTTTCCCTGTTACTTTTGAGGACTCCACCATCTTTCCAGACTCCCAGGTATCATAACAAGTCAGTTACCAGATCTTGTCATTTCTTTTTCTGTAAGATCTGTTGTATATGTGGCTCTTCCTCTCCATTCACACAGGCACCATCTTAGTTCACTCCCTTACCTCCTATAGCCTGATTTATTGCAAGAGTCTTCTGATTGGTCTCTAAACCTCATTTTCCCATCTCCATTCACCCTCTACTCAGCTGCCAAAGTATAAGAAAATGGTCAATAAGCTCAGTCGACTCCAGTGGCTCCCTGCTAGGTTGCACTCTGAAGTCCTCTGCCTCCATTTAAAGCTCTTCACATTCTAGCCCCTTCCTGACTTTCCAACATTCTCCCCATCCACACTGGCCAGCTCTCCGCCTCCCAACTCTGTGCCTTGGTGCTGCCCAGAGTGCTGCCCCTCCTGAGTTCTGACTCATAGTCCCTGACTTCCTTTAAGACTCAGCTTGCGCTCCAGCTCCTGCTTCCTCGAGTTACTAATGCCACCTCCTCTGAAGTGACCTTCTTTCTATATTAATCTTATATATTCTGATTTCCTTTAGCATATTGACTGTTTTTGCTTTTTATTTGTATCCCCAGCACTTAGCACAGGGCATATGTACTAAGTATGTGACATTGGTGTTAAAAGTGTATTGATTGAACAGAGATTTCTTTTTAAAAAAATTATTAATTTATTTTTAAATGTATTTATGTTGTGTACTTTCCATTGTATTGCCCCTCGAGTTGAGAAAACATACACATATACACGCATACTCAAGCTAAACATTCATTAATTCCCATATTGGTCATGCTTGAAAACTCATCTCTCTTGCACTCTGATTTTATCACCGCTCTGGTAGCAGGTGAGTGTCGTGTTTCAGTTCTAGACTTCTGAATTCATAGTTTATCATTGTACTGCTCAAAGTTCTAAAATCTTTCAAAGTTGTTTTTCTCCATAATATTGTCACTTTTTCTTCATTCTGCTTACTGAAAATGACTGTATTGATGTTTCCCCAGTTTTCTTCAGAAAGCTTGTCTCATTTCTTGATTTCTTATCTCATTACATTCACATACTATAATTTGTTTAGCCAGTTTCCAATAGGAGAACACTGCCATAGATTCCAGTCGGCTATTATGAAAAGAATTGCCATAAATATTTTTGTATATGTGGGTCTTTTTCTTCTTTCTTTGATTTCTTGGGAGCATAGGCTTGGTACTAGTATTTGGGGGCCCAGTTTCATCATTTGGGAGCCATAGTTACAAATAGCTCCCGTACTGTGTTAAGCTCAGAGAGAACTAGGACTCTTGTAATTTTTTGTTTTCTTACACCCAGCATTTATCATAGTGCCTTAATGACAGATTTATCATAGATATTTAATGCTTGTTTCTTGAATGACATTAAATTTTTCTTTGCTTTAGAATTATTTGGTAAACTGGCCTCCTTCATGGCATGTTTTTTACTAAGTTGACTTTATACTAAATAACAGAGAAATCTTCTACTGCTCTGAAACATGTTTTATTGGTTAGTATTGTAAAATGGATTTATTTTTCACTCTATTTTTCCATTATTATTGATGGTATACAAGGATGTGATGAGATTTTGTGTGCATTTTTATCTTAAAAGCAGCAATCAAATTGGCTCAAAGAGAATTAAATTCGCTTAAATTTTTGATTTCCTAAATCCCTAATTATGCAATTCCTTATTTATTTTTCATACATTTTTGCAAATGATGGTATTTCCAATACTGTGTTGAACAGAAATTTCAGCTTGCTATTCTTGCTTCATTCTGTATTTAAGGGAAATGATAAGGATTCCCCATTGGAAATAATGTCTGGTCTGGGTTTCAAGTAAATATTTTTGTCATGTTAGAAGATGGCCTTCTTACTGTTTAGGGATTTTTAATCATTGATGCATTTTCAACTTTATTAAATATTTTTTCTGAAGCTTATAATAGCAAATTATTTTTTTCTTTCCTTTTTTCCTACATTATATTAATCATATTCTCTTACACAATGCCACCTGGTATTCCTGGGGGAAAAACCCATCCTTGGTTGTGATGAGTAATACCTTTAATATATTTCCCATATTCTGTATGGAAAAATTATATTGAATGATTTTTCCATTTCTATTTATGAGCAAAATTAGTTAATGTTTTTGGTGTTGTCTTTATCGAGTTTTAAAATTGAACGCTATTGCCTCATGAAATGAACTTGTACCATATGCCATATTTTTCTGTATTAAAAGTCATGTATGTAACATAAAGTCTATTGCTGTTTGGAAAAAATTCTCTAGTGAACACATCTGATTCCAGTGGTGGTGGAGGTTAAAGGGAGAGAAGAGTTGATATTTTATTATATCTTTTCTCTTTTTTACCCTGAATGCTTTTTTGGTTTTTTCCTCATCAGACACTCATTGAAACCTGTTCCTTTCTTGTACTTAGATTTGTCTGGCAGGTCTTGACTCCACCCTTTTCATTTTGGTCTCCATGTGGTGTTTTGCCTTTTCTTGTAAGCGGCATGTTATTGGATTGGGTTTTTAATTCAATTTATAACTTTTTAGAGGAGCTTTAGGCTATTCATATTTAATGTTAGAATCTGTTATATTTTTCAAGTCTTTTATGAGCTATATTTTTCCCATGGCTAATGATATTTTTGAATATTTCTTGTCTTTTGGGTAAGGTCAAATGGTAATTTTTGTTAATCTGCTTAATAGCATGCAAATCCTAACTTTATCCACTAGAAACCAAACTTTGCTTATTTGTTTTCCATTTTTATATAGCTATTTACATTTCTGTAGAGAGGCAGCATGGGAAATAATGAGTAGGCCTCAGAATTGAGAAGACCTGGCCAAGTCCTGTCTCTGAAATGCACAGTGCATGCCCCAAGCCAAGTCATTTGACCTTTCTCTTCTCCATTGCCCCCCAGCAAATCTAAGACTGATTTGTAGAGTAGGTGTTCATCTCATTTGAAGAAGGAGATTCCACATCTGGCTTTCCCTATAACCTAACAAGTCATAGGTCTAGTCTTAAAAGTTTACCAAATCTCATGCTTCACTCCTAGCAAAGAAAGAACTGTGCTTCCACATACATCTACTCCTCCTTTTGCCCACCTCCATTCTTATGTCTCAGTTTGAAACCAGTCCCTTCCTGCATTCTTTCTTTTTTTCATCTCTCATTTCAACCTTAAAGCTCACACCCTCTATTAATGATGCTTCTCCTTGACACCTGTTCTTTGAAGTGTAGAGTTCTTTAGTTTTGGTCTAGTGAAAAGAGCACCATATTGGGGTGTTCAAACCTAATTGGAATTCTAGCTTTGTCATTTACCAGCTCTGTTATCTAAGACAAGTCACTTCACCTTCTTTTCAATATTTTTAAGATAAGGAAACCGGACCCTCTGTAAAGTCACTTCCAGTTCTGACAGACCCATTATCCAGAAGAATTTTGTGGCTTGTGCATTGTTACCAAATACTGGTTGTGCTGAAATTCTTAGTGTAGTTTTAAGCTTTAATATCTGCAGAAGTTTAAATGCCACACACACATACCCAAAAGTCATTAGAAAATTCAATTATTTACATTTTTTTCTACACCTTTTTTTAGCTTTGTGAATTTTTTAACCAAATGGATAGGGCATACTGTCATGCATTTGCACAACCATGGTTTCTGAATAATACTTTCTCTGACTGGTGGATCGGTAGAAGGTCTTTGGGCTTGGTCCCCTGATCTATCTCCATTAGACTTGTTCTTGTGGAGGGTCACATCCAAACTGTCACATACCCATCAAAACTTCTTTCTCTTTGGATGATCTTTTTAAAGCTGAGATTGCAAATGCTCAGTCACTGAGGAGCAGCAGCTGCTGAAAGTTTATACAGAATTTGAAAATTGGGGCAATCTATAAAACACAAGATAGTGGTTTTGTTGAATTTTAATAACATTGACATTTTTAAACCTTTTAAATAGATTTTGTAAGTTTGTGATATTTATATTTCTGAAGTTATTATAGTTTAAAACTACACTAAGATTTTTGGAATACCCTGTATAGTTTAGCAATTCTATGTTTCTTAAAATTGAGTTTTGATTTACTCTCTTTATTGGTTAATTTTAATTGAGAAATGTTCTTGCTTCTCCTTAGTCTGTGCCTTATAACTTAGAATATAACTCATGAAATTCTAGAATATTAGAGCTGAAACCTTAAATATCTAATCCAGCCCTGTCATTTTGCAAATAAGGAAAATATGGCTAGAGAATAAGAAGTGTCTAACCCCAGGTTCTGTAGCTGTCTAACGACAGAGCCAGAGATGGAGCTTAGAATTCTTTCCATTCTTAACATGTTTTTGGTGGGGAAAAGAGAACCTCCTAAACCAGGCGTGTCAAACATAAATGGGGCCACATGTACCTAGACCAGGTAAGCATGAAATTGGGAAATATTTAACAATATAAATAAAAACATAAGAGAACATACATAATATTATTAGCATGAAGTTTTTTAAGTCAGTATGTGACCCATAGGGTCCTCACGTCTGATTTATTCTCCTCTCCACCCACCCCCGTTTCTCTTTGAGTTTGGTATCCTCTTAATCTGGAGGCAGGAAGACCTGAGTTCAAAGCCAGCCTTTGATACTTAGAGCTTTGTTATCCTAGGCAAGTCACTGAAACTCTCTGCCTCAGTTTTCACAACACCTGTAAATAGGGATAAGAGTAGTACCCACCTCCTCGGATTGTTGTGAGGATCAGATGAGATGATGTGTGTAAAGTGCTTAGCACAGGGCCTGGCACATGGTAGATACTTAATAAATGCTTCCTTTCCTTCTTCCTTCCCTCCCTCCCTCCTCGCCTCTGTCCTTCCCCCTTTCCTTCTTCCTTCTCTCCTTCCCTCTCTGTGCCAGGTGCTGTGCTAAGAGAGCAAGGAATCAAAAGAAAAAAGAGTGAGCATATATTTATCCCCAAAATGGAAATAGCCATCTGGAAAAAATATAAATCGATTCTAAATTCTAAAACTCCGTAGCTATCGAGGATTCATATGTAAGTTGTTATGAACACTTGGCCTTGCCTTTCCTTACGTAAGTGTGTACTATTTTCTACATCACATGTTGTGTGTGTGTATGTATCAAGAAAGACAGCAACAGGGGGAGTGGTCCTCAAGCCAAGACCTAGATTCGGTTCAGAGGCCTAGGACAAGACAGTCTGCCCCTCAGGTCCAGCAGGCAACTCTTAGGCCATCATCTGCAGAGAAGTGCTGACCTTCAGAGTTGCCACACTGGAATTTCTCTAAACCAATGAAACTAAATACTTTACATGAATATGTAAGTGTGTGTGTGTGTGTGTGTGTGTGTGTGCGCGCGCACACACACACACACACACACACACACTAAAATAGAGAAGGTGCTCTGAAATGTAAACTTGATTTCTGTGAATTAAATTTCCCCATAAAACCACATGATATTTTCAGAGAATCTTTATTGTTCTATTAGTTGTCTTATTGGTTGATTTCAGAAAAATCCATGAGTATAGGTCTAAAAATACACACTTAAAAAGCAAGATAATTAAGTGAATATTCATTTTTTACAAAGAATTTGCCCCAGTTTTCCCTTTCCATTTTGGTCTGCTATATTATATTCCGGCCTTGACTCCGGATAGCAGCCTCCCTGAACCCTCAGATTTCTAGAAGGGCTCAGAACCTGGAAGCAGCTGAAGGGAAAACACCCCCAAACGTCTTTGGCTACAAAGAAGCAGTCTTGAGCCAGCCCTGTGAATCCAGCTGACAAGATCTTTCAGCCTAAAGTTCTGTCCAACATACTCTGATTGTCTGTAGCTCGGAAAAGCCAGGCTTTTTACAGAACTGAGAAGTGACAAAAGATCGAAAAGATAAAGGAAGAAAAGCTCAAAAAACCAGTCAGTGTGCAATTAATAAACGCCTACTGTGTATCAGGACCTGGTAGTCATGGAGGGTAGAAAGACAACAATGAAGTGATCCCTGTGCTTAGAAAGCTTACACTCTGTCAAGGGAGACAACCTGTATGTACTTCAGAAAGTCTTTACAGCATCAGTCACGGTACACTGTATTGTACCTTTATTGAGATTGGCCACGGCCTGGAGTAGAAGCTTCAACTTGAGCAGAGTTTTGAAGTCACCGAGGGTTTCTATAGGGTAGAAGTTAAAGAGTGAGTATATATCAGACGGGCCACAGCAAATGCAAAGGCCCGGAGATAGGAGATGGAAGATCATCTGTGAGAAAGAGAAATAATAGATACTAAAGTTGGAAAGGGTTTTTCAGACTAAACAGAGGAGCTTATCATTGAGTCTGGAGGCAATAGAAAGCTGCTGGAGTTTGAGTGTGGGAGTGACATGGTCAGACCTGTGTGTTAGGAAGATCACAGAAGGGTGGGGGAGTGGGTTGGATTTCCATACTAGTAGTAACGATTCTTGTTTGTGGGATCATAGTTTTACCACTGAAAGGAGCATTGGAGGTCATTGAGGTCAGATCCTTATGGTGAAACAGATCTAGAGGCTTTCTAGGACTTGCCTCAATGATACACACAGCTATAGTTGAACCCAGTTCTCCAACTGCAGTGCCCTATTTCTAGCCCCATGTTGCTGCTCAGAAGTGAGAGATTATGGTTAAATAGCAAGGTACTTGTAAAGCAGAGAAGAAAGCTAGGAATAAGAAGATGAGAGAGCAGTTTTATGATTTGGAGGGTGACAAGCAGGCATGCAAACCCTAGTATTTTATCTCTTGGAGGTACAGGAATTTTCTTCTCTGTCATGGAAACAGCTGACCCTCTGTGCTTTTGAAAGAGTGAGACATTTCTCTAGAGACAAGCTGAGCCCTGAGAGCAGAACAGTAATGTTTATCCCCAGCACAGCAGAGCTAATTAGATCCATCCTCTGGGAAAGGGCTAAGCATAAAAGGAAGATCATACTAACCCTAACAGAGGCATTAAGCTGATACTGGGTGGAAAAGGCGAAGAAAATAGTGGCGTGTGGGATTATGACTGACAAAGGGCAGCAGTTGTTGAAGTCCTTGCAAATTCAAACTTAAGAGATATGGATATGGAGCAGGGATACATTGATGCTGCCTCAATTAGAGCACCTCAGATTGGATTCTCAGGAAGTGTACCTTTTCAGAAAGATCCAGAGATGTCTCTAATCACCACTCCCGTGCTGATTGGGATGACAGAAGGTTCCTCGTGAGCAAATGCAAGTTCCTAGTTCATGTGTGTTTTCAGGATGCCTTAGCATTTCAAATTTAGGTACAACTGGAGTCTAGATAGGGGCTAATAAAATTATTTTTTTTCAAGAACTTACTGCTAAATTACATCTGCCTTTTAAATAGCTTGCCAGTACTGGTGAAACTGAGGTACTTAACCAACTTTACAACTTGTGCCTTTAGCAGGTATAAGTCAAGGCTCTAACTTGAATTATAAGAAGCACAGAATCTGAGGGCAGGAATGGACCGCAGAAGCTATCTGTTCCAAACTAGTTTCTGTGCCTAAAAAAGAATTCTTTCTATATCATAACTGGACACATGGTCAGTCATTTAGCCTTTGATTAAAACCCTCTTATAAGGGGGAACTCACTGTCTCCTGCCCATTCTTTCTGAAGATGTCTTGATTGGTGGTATATGTGTGCAGGTTCCCATAAAAGAAACCTCTAGTATATTCATGGATATCACATAGGTTGCCTACTACTAACAGATGAATGCGTAACTTAACAAATGAAAGTTTCTCTCTCTGGTTCTTTTGTCTTTTTCTATCTTCAACAAATTCAGAATCAACCAAAGCTTTTTTCTTTATAAAAATTATACATTTTTCTTCGAGGAAGCAAAATTCTAACATTTTTACTGCCTTCCTATACTTAAAGTACTCCATCCCATTTATGCACCAGGATGTTATTTAGACTATAGAATATTACTTTAAAAGGAGAAGCATGAGAAATTTGCTCCATCCTGAAAGGGATGTTATAGAAGAGATTTGTGTGTCTCAGGTGGGGATGAGAGTAAATAATCTCTAATGTCTTTTCCAATTCCTGAGACTCTGAAGTAGGGGGCTAGATGTAATGACCTTGCTGAAGACCCTTCCAACCTGAAGCTCTACCTAATTCAACAAAACTTGGCCATGTTAATATTTCCATGTTAATTGGAAATAACCTCCATCTTGTGGCCTTATAAGAGACTGCAAGTAAGTTAAATTTCTGGGACAGGTGCTCTCTGTCTTAAAAAAAAAACAAGCCATTTGTGCCCTTCCTAAGCTTTTGGCATAGATCTTGCTAACTTCAGCAGCCCTCAAGGATCAAATGATATTGGGAAGGAATCTGGAAGGAAGTTATTCAACATTAAGGAAAGGTAAATGTTGGTAAATTTATCACTGACTTCAACAATAATGGGTGCTTATAATTAGGAGATTTAAGTGTTAGAGATTTCTAGTCATTTAGGACTTTGCCTAATATGTCATGATAAACCACAAGTCTAGAACTGCAAAAGCTGTTGGAATGGTCAAACTACATGAATTGGGGCTTATTTGGAGAGAAGACCAAGCTAAAGAATATTTGAAAAGAAAGAAATCTGTTAAGTGCATATCAAAAGTCCAAATAGTCACTAACCTAGTTTTGTCAAGTATGGGTTTTGTTAAATCAGCATGAATGAATAGGTAAGATTCAGTTGTATTTAAAAGATTCATTCACATATGATTAATGTGCTAAAAAAAACCTCTTAAAATGAATATTCCTTTTTTATCTACTTCTTGGGGGCGGGTCTTATTTTTCCTGAGATGTATCCTTTATTCCCTCACCTAGATTGCAAGGACTAATACTAGTATTTTATCACCTAGGATGCCCAGCATAGCTCTGATCTCGTAATAGGTGTTCAAAGTAAACTTGTTTGGCTACATTTTCCCAACTCTAATGCATTGGAATGCTCCAGTATTTTGGGACAGAGTCACTTGGCCAAAGAGGTTCAGGGTGTGTTAGAATGACCTGGGTTTATTAACTTCACCTTAACCAGGAATGTGGAAGGGTAGAAATGGAAGTAAATATGCTGGAGAAGCATTAACCATAGAGTAGGCACTCAGTCAGTATTTGCTAAGTGGATGAATGAGTGATGGATAGATAGATGACTGACTAGGTAAGGAAGCAATACCATCTCATCCTTACTCTTGTGTGCCGACAAAATCACTTCTTTTTAATTTGTGGAATAAAAAGTTTGGGGAAACACTAAATGAGATGCAATTCCAAAGACCGGGGAGAGAATGCATGATGCTGAAGTGAATCCTCTTCAACTGCTTCTGATGACCAAGTGTTCCTTTCCAGAGAGATGTTAATTTGGTATTCTGAGCATACATAGTTCATAAAATGCTGAGCCAGAATGATGAGGTGACTCCTTTGTACTCATATGATGGTTCTTTATCCTTTCCTATATGCTCTCAGTCTTCAAAGTAATCCTATGAGAAAATCAAAACCGATATCTTCATCTTTCAGATGTGCCCCTGAAGTCAAAGAAGATTGAGACTAGACTTGACAGTGTCGCCCAGATTGTTGTGCAGTGAAGATAGGAAGACAGTTCTGTAAAGAGGTCTTTGGTTGTCCAGGGGAGAGCCCCTTTGTTAGGCTTTACCATCGAATCCAAGGGCAGCCAAAGAGGCATATTTATAAAACTTTAGTGGGAGGAAGCATGGAAATGACCAGTAGTCAGTTTCAGTTTCTTTTAAGGCATAGTTTTTTTTAATATTTTGCTTTGTACATGATTTTTAGCATATGCAGTTATCCTTCAGTCTTCAGTGATATATAAAATGATTTCAGTCCACTGCTCTTTTTCTCAGACCTTACCCTCCTTTGCCAGTACTGGCCATTTCCTCCTCCTGAATGCGCTCTCCTTCCTTGGCTCCTGTGATGCTGCCCTCATGGCTTTTCCTCACACAGGTCTTTACCATTCCTGCTCTGTCATTCACTGTTTTCATCATTCTCTAGCCACCAGTGTCAGTGGCCCCAAAGACTATCTTAGACCCTCTTTTTCTATACCTTCACCTTTAGGATTCTCATATACTCCTCTAGGCTCAGTTTCTTCATCAGTAACCTCCTCTGTCCACACGTCCAGCCCAAATCTACCCCAGCCCTACTTTTTTTCGAATGCCTGCTAGCCATCTCTCACTATAAGACCTTAACATATCTAAATGTGTTGTTCTTCTTCTATCCCTGTCAGTGAGGTTCTGTTATCAACTTTTTCTTCTCCCATACCACCATAACTCATCAGGTGCTAAGTCCAGTCACATCTCTTCTGTACATTCCTTCCTCTCCATTCATATGGCCTCTACCCTCATTCAGACTCACCACTCCCTCTGTGTTGTCTGTTCCAGTGTGGAGGGCATGGGACTCTCTTATACTTCTGTCCCAGTCCACATACTGCCTGTCCCCTAGGAAGCCCTTGATTACTGCTTTTCCTTCATTCATTCCCCCTTCCTTGCCTAGGCTCTTAGAACAGCTTATTACCTAGTCTTATTTGAAATCTCCCTTAGGCATGGTCTGACCATGCTGCTTACCTGCTCAAAATCCTTCGGTCATTATCTTCTTCAGAAGTTACCTTCTAAAATAGCATCAGCCCTTTTTTAAGGCCTTCCACAGCTATATTTCAGGTTTATTTTCCCATCCTACCTCATGTTTTTTCCGTAATTTAGACTGGCCTTACCCTTTAAAGTTTCCTTTAAGGGCCATCTCCTCAGTAAAGCTCTTTCTGATGCAACTTCTAGACATAATCACACAAAACAGACAGACAGACTCACACACACACACTCTCTCTCTCTCTCTCTCTCTCTCTCTCTCTCTCTCTCTCTCTCTCTCTCTTTCTCTCTTTCTCTCTTTCTCTCTCTCACTCTCACTGGAAAGGTTTCCTTCTCTTCAGATTTTCCTATCACAGGCTGTCAATAGTCAGGGCTGCCCCATCACACCCTGTCTGGTGTCATACCTCTGCTATATTATGTACCTGTCCTGTCTCCCCAGTCAACTGTCTGCTCCTTAAAGGCAGGTATTTTTTTCATCTTTGTATTTCCAGGTATAGCACAGTGCTTCTCACATAGATGCATAATAAATGTGAATTGAATAGAATGGAATTATTGCTTCTCAGGTTTGTTTTGGATGTTTCTTGTCAACAGAAAAGCATTGGAAGTGAATAATCAAAGGCTGTTAGTTTATCAAAGAAATGTAGTTCTCAGTTAATGGAATCATTATGAAAATACAGAGTAAAGTTCTATACTAAAATCATGTGTAAGTTTATTCAAATCATTTTAGGCTAAATTAAATAAATATAAATCAATATGATTTTTCACATTTACAAGGATTACCATAACTTTGAAACTGTTAGGTCATTTTTCAGGAAAGATGTGCTGAATAGGATCTTACTATAATTTTGTTTTATCCTGAGCTAATCTACCTATCTTGTCTCAAAACAGGTGAAACTACTCATCATCTTCCCCCTGTGAAAGCCCCTGTTCAGACCAAAAAGAAAACATCCAAACACTGCTTTTTTTGTGGCAAGAAAACAGGACTAGCCACCAGCTATGAATGCAGGCAGGTTGCCTAGTTGGAAAAATTGAAATACTTTGTATAGAGTGATCCAGCTTGAGGATTCTGCTGCCCCACTCCCACCCCTCAAGCTCCACCCCCAAAATCTCAAGTTTAATTATTTACATTTCCGTTGTTAGGTGATGTTAAATTAATTGACCTTAGTCAGTGTTCTGCCTTCATCACTGGCCTAAAATAATAGGCAGAGAGATTGTGTAAGTCCTTGAAAAGCAAATGGGGCCTGGAAACTATTAGATTCATTAACAGAACAATGTAGATATTTAGATTTTAGCCCAAACCTCAGTATGAGAAGATACGCTGTAATTAGAGCAGAAACTTGTAGAGTTGATACTCAGTTTGTGAAAATAAGGAAAATTGCATTTGTGAACTTTGGAAGCATATTCACAATTATTTTTTTAATTTTCAAATTCTATTTTCCCAGTGTAAATTTTTATCTTTTCAAAACATAGTATGACAATGTATTTTCTTTTTTGAAAAATTAACCTTCCTGTTGAAGAGAGATCAGAGATGAAGGCTTAATAGTGGAAAATCAGTGCATTTTAATTCTGCATTTGTATTAAATTCTGATTTTTTCTTTTCATTAAGATTATTATTTTTTAATCCAAGTAAGTACTAATTAATTAGTCCAATGAGAACTGCCTCCCTTGGGCTCACTCAGGCTAGGTAACTGAGGCTTCTTAAGAGGATTTCAGATATACCTGTGTGTGTCTGTATATATATATATATATATGTATGTATGCATGTATGTATGTATGTATATACACATAGATGTTTATACATACATACATATACATACATACATACTTATACATATAAATGTGTGTCTAAATCTTTTTAACAAAGTTGTGTTGATGATGACTTCTTCCCTCCCACCCTCTCTCCAAATTGAACCTTCCGTTATAACAATGAACCAGTTAAACAAAAGGATCCCATACAGTGGCTGCCCCTGACAGGGTATATAAGTACTGAGTTGAGGTTCCCTCTTCCCCCTACCAGTCTGGAGAAATGTTTTTCAAGCTCTTGTTTTCTGGGTTCAGCATTACTTTTGCCATTACTTTTAGTAATCTTTTCATTTATACTGAGGCATGTTTGAACTTCTCACATATGTGTGTAGGTATGTATATATGTGTGTAGATATGTATATGTAAATGTATATATGTTTTTTTAATTTCACATCAGTGTAGATTTTAAGTTATTTGATTTTTACTCACGACCAAATTCCCAAGATACTTACCCTTCTAAGTTCACAGACTACAAGGGAAATTTTGAACATTGTTTTAGAATGGTGTTGTTTTAATATTCTGTAGAAGACTAGACCGCCCCCCCAATTCTATCATCTGAAAAATATTTTATTATAAAATGTCATATTCCTGAGCTAGCATAGTGGGTGGGGGGGTGAGGATTTTTTTGTGGGTTATAGTTTTCCTAAGTAGGAAGAAAATGGCAGCTCCAGAATGGCTCCAGAAAACCAGAGGTTCTCTCTGGAGCTCTTGCCCTGCTTTCATGTGCCTATCATAGAAATGTGACTATTCACACATACTTTCTTTGTGCTTTAGATGTGGAAACAATTTCTGTGCAACTCATCGATATGCAGAAACACACAGCTGCACCTATGATTACAAGAGTGCAGGAAGGAGATATTTACAGGAGGCAAATCCTGTTGTTAGTGCACCAAAACTTCCAAAAATCTAACTATGGTGGCACTGCCAGAGGAAATGGATTATTAATGACAGAAGAAGTATTGCTTAGACTGAATTAATTTTGTTCGGCTCCAAAAAAAAAAGATTTGCCAAGTAACAAAAAGCACACAATTCATATTGTTGGAGAGTAATGTGAACACTGCTGTCATTAACATCTTTATTCTTTAGTGAATCAAAAGTTTTAAAAGTAGTTTTTAAAAATTTACACTATAATGATTTAACTTTTGTTATTGCACGTCTCGTGTTAAGTGTTTTATATTTGAAAATGCTATTTCACTAGACAGGTCTTTAAAGATGCACTTTACTAAGTTAATTTTACTGTGGAACCAACCAGATTTGAGGGGGTGCTAAATGAGAGGGTCATAGAAGGTCTTCATGTCATGGAATGTCTTCTGTATTCAGTCCTACGCCTGTTATTGTTTTATTTGATTTTGTTTTTAATCCCATGGGTGATCTTTTGAATTAATTCACTAGAAGTTTCCCCTTCAAACCATATTTTTAAGAGCATTCAATTTGTTGTGTGGTGTTTTATCACACATTTTTCTCTTCCATTCAGATTGGCATTCAGATATTGTGTATACATTCTACAAAACATATCATGTGAATCACAATATATATTTCTTAAAACATTACTCTGTGTATGGCAGTTTTTTAAAAATAGACAATGTCCCACTTTTTGCCACAAAATACAGAAAAGAGCTTATTTTAACTTTTTTGTAATGGATAGATTTTTTTTTTAAAGACTTCACAACTTGGTTGTTTTGCTAAGATGTTGAATACTGTTACCAAGAGAAATTCAAATAAATATTCAATTTTATTATGGGTCTGATACATTTTTTATAAGTAACTCAGTAATTTCTATTTTTATATAAGCCAATCTGAAGTGAATGCAGACATTTAAATACTTGGAAAATAGTCAGCCTTTATCATTAAATTCATTCATGGAAACAGGTCAGTTAAGCCCAAGGGGCAACTAGAAATGTATTTCTATGCATCTGGACTACTTAAAATACTAAGGTCCAACTGGGGTTAGAACTTCACTGGACTCTTTCCATATCAAATAAGATGATATGTAAATGCAAAGGAAAGGACAGCTTTGCCAAGCAGCTAAGAAGTATATTACGTGCTGCAAATCCATCTTGCCGATTTTATACCACTAAATACCAGTTAGTTTAGCTTTTCTCACATCAACCCCTAAGTATTTTCTTGATGCACCATGTTCCCAGAATTTCTCCCTCCTCCACACCCCAAGACATTAAGGAAAAGATCCATAAAGAGGGAAAGGGAGAAAAATCTAGGCAGAAAGTGGAAGATGAAGAACACTGAAGAAAATAAAAATCCAGGTGGGGTGAGGGGGCAGCAATGGTAAGTTCATGGTGGCTTTACGTTAGGCAGTCATCCAAAGCTGCCTACATAAGGATGTGGCTCCTATCCTAACCTGAAGCTAGACTTCATCTATGCTAATGCATGCCCTGGTGGTCATTGTAGAACCTCCCAGCATTCAATCTAGGACAGATGAGCATGGATGCCAGCGACCAATGGTTTTCTTGACATACAAATATGGAAGGTCTGTAGAGTGGACAATAAATGCTGGAAGGACTTAGATGCAGCTTCCTGTTTACCATGGCAAGTTTAGGTTTCATAATCCTAGACCAATTCAGTATACCAAACATTCCAAAACTCAATTGGTTTCTTCTCTTGATTGGCTTCATCTGTGTCCCATTAGAGTTTCTTTTCATGACTAGCATGTTCCTGAGAATAAAGCTGATGGACTCTTATCTGTGGGGCAAAAGTGCTTTTTATAAAGAAATAATAGATCATATTTAATGAGGTGTCAAAGGCTGGACTTGTTCTCTAGTACAAACCATGAAAAAGGTTATATCTGTTTTTGAGATGACAAGGTTTGGTAGAAAAATGCAAAAGGCCTGATTTCCATCTTGTGGAAGAAACTTCCCTTGGTAGCCTCAAAGAGGATAAACTTAAAATTATTTTTCCTCACTGACCTATACCCTTCATGGAAAATAGTCACTTCCTCTTAGGTGTTTATTTTTTCATTTTAAGAGAAAATACTTTTCTTCATTTAATGAAAATATTGAATAAAATATTCTTTTTACAACTCCATTTGTAAATTCTGCTTTTTTTTAAATAGGAAAAGGCCTTGCTAGTAAAGATTTTATATAACATGTATAAATGTAAAAGATACAAGAATGACCTTAATATTTTAAATGTAGCTTTAATGGTCTGTGACTTTATGTAAGACTCTTCCCTAAACAATAAGCTTATGAGAAGAACTGTGATATTTTTTTTCTTCCACAAGAAAAAAAAAAGGTTCATATACTTGGTTATGGGGAATTCAGTTTGAAAAAAAGTGTTGATTTTACTTTTTCAGTTCTGTACAGAAAAGGAAACTAGTTCATGCTTTGTGTATAATAAAATCTTAGCATTATATTCATTATATATGTGGTCACAAACATTTTTAATAACATGAGAGAAAAATTGTTTTATGTAACTTAGAGTTCTTTTTTGAAATTACATATATATACGTGTACATATAGTCATATATATGACAGTCTTATAAGGACATTCGGAGTAAATAATATAAAGTCATCTTGAAATTGGTGGGGTGAACTTATAAGGGAACTGGGACACTTTACATTCCCCTCACCAGTACTAAAATAAAAGCTAAACTGCTAAAAAGAAATTGAAAGTCACTGTTCAAAATTCAGCTGAACAAACTATTAGAAAATGAGAAAACTCAAGAGCTCACAGTTTTTAAGTGACTGACTTATGAAATAAAAACACTAGAAGAAATATAGATGGGAAAAGAAACTATAAAATATCCTGAGAAATCCTCAAGTGGACAAGTAAATGACTCAAAGAATTTAAGGATATCTACAAAGTGAAGACCCAGAGAAAATGTCTCACCTCATCCTCCAAGGAAAACCAGAGGATCTTGTGGATAGAATAAAGAGCACAGGCCCTAAAGCTAAAAACTAAATCACTGATAATGTGAGGAAGTGAAAGCACAAGCTTTAGAAAATAACTACAATACGGAAATTATGTGCATATAAAGTAACAAAACAATCTCAGAACTACTGTCATAGAGACCAAAAAAAAAAAACCAAAACACAAACCATGAACTGCAGTTTTCCTTAACTGATATTTTTGGAATATGGTGAACTGTTTGTTAATTTATAGATTATGAATATATAATGTCGAAGAATAGCTTAAAATTTGTCTTCCAAATATGTTATTAAACAAGAATAATAATGGGGGGGGGGAATCGTGCATGTTGCAAGAAGACGAGGCATAGCAAAGAACACCAGTCAATAATTTGGACATCATTTTACAAGGAATGGCAAGGGAGATTTGAGATACACTATATATAAAATTTTTAAAACCCAAGGACTGCAAACCTAGCATCAGCTTTCCAGCAAAACTAAATATGCTACTAAATGACAAAAAATTTTGACTTAATGTAAGAAGAAAATTCCCGACAATTACAGGGACCCCCAGAGAGATCAGCCTTGAGATACAATAGAGTAAGTCCTTTTATAAAAAGAAATTTACGAGTAAAGATTGGATGGCTTCTCATTGATAATCTGTAATATAGAAGGGATACCAGCTGGGCCTCAGGTTTTTGCTTCTAACTTTGTGAAATATATTATCAGTCATAGATCAATGCAATACCAAGCAACATGTCAATAGACCTCTTCATTGAATGAAATAAAATAACAATTAATGGGGGAAAAGAAATGAGTAAGAATTTCTAAAAGAGCTAGCAAAAAAACCTCACTACTAAATTATAAAAATTATGCAATAATGATGAAAAGTAGTACTAGATGTAGAACAGAAAAAACAACATTAAAAGAGCATTTACTAGGCACCTATACATAGATAAAAACAAAATAGTCTGATTAATTTCCATGGATAGGCCACTAGCTACTGGGTTATGGGGGAGGGGGAGGGTCAGGATAGGCCTTCTAATTGAGTGAAGTAAGTTCAGGAGTCTGTTAAATGAAAGTTTACCACCTGGTTCCAACCTACCTTTTCTGTCTTATATTACATTACCGTCATCACATAATCTATGGTCTAGCTCAGGAGTTTCCAGCATGGAATACATATAACTGAGGGTCTATGAGGAACTTATCAAGGGGATACATGGAATATTCAGTAAATATATTAAACATGGATTCCCAAAGTAGGCAATACTGCCCCCTGGAGGGGGGGCACCAGAATGATCCAGGAGGGTAGTAGTAGCCTCCAGAGCAATTGGGAGACATTGAATAAAAATAAAGGGGCAGTGGGAGCATAAAGAAACGAAAAGAAAATTTTGAAAAACCATTTGTACGTGTTTCATCTGTCATGTAACAATTGAAGTCATAATGCAAAAGCTGTAACCAATCAGTGGTCAAGTCCACCAACAGGTCTTAACAAGAAAGTGTTGGCAGGCAGGCATGTTTTATGATGAGGTCCAGCATACCTCGACAGGCATATGTGCATGTAGTGACTTGTTTACAATACAATACTATATAACATGATTCAAGAATGCATCACCAAAATTTCAATGCATAAAAACCCACAAATTTGTAAAAAAAAAATTATTAAATTTAAGATGCATCATTTAAAAAATTATACTTTTTTAATGATGCAAATTTTTAAAACCGTTAAAGAGTTAAAGAAAGTTTATTTCCAGTGGGGAGCTGAGTAATTTTTTTATTAAAAGGAGGCAATAAGTCAAATAAGTTTGGGAACTTCTGATATTAAACTAAATACTCTAGGGATAGTGGTATTAGTGGAAAAATGGATTGGAGAGAGTACAGTGAGGAGAAAGGGATGAGTAGAAATGGATGAAAAGACATCTGAAAATTTTGAGTCAGCTGGAATAATTCCTACTTGCCCACACTAAGAAAAGTTTGGATACAAAACCCTTCATGTACTAGAGAAACTCAGTAACAGTCCAGGGAAAGCTTAACTGACTGTGCTCTGCAATAACCTGTAACTGAATTGATTTCCAATCAATGAAGTTAAAACATTTTTGATGTCAAAGCATATCCCAGTTTTACTAAACATACTCACAAAGCCTAATTTGCTTTACTACAGCTTATCTTTGTGAATCACGATTCTCAACCTGGAAGTGAAACAGGCTATGAGGGTGTTAACCTGAAAGTTTGATTAAAGGAGGCAAATAGCCTAGGTGATATACATTTATATCATTTATTCCCTTAAAGCTAGCAGATATATGCTACACGGAGCCAGAACCTAAGTTCTGATGACTACCTGAACAAAAGAATGAGAAGGCTTAAATACAGTTTAGAAACATTCCCATTCAGGGGGTCTGTCACTCAAATTTATGATTTTCATAAATGTTTAATCATTGTATGAGAAAAGAATTTTCTTAATTGGGTAGGTGGAAAATACAGTAAAAATAAGAGTTGACAAAGTGTCAATTGAAATTATGACTCAGGATATCTGTTTTTGTAACACCTTGCACGAGCAGCTTTCCAGAAGAATGCTACTGTGAACAACTTTTAAGGTTCTTATTACACAGTATAGTGAACACTATTCCAAAACAAATCAGAACAAAAACATTCACAGTAAATCAAGGTACAGCATTCACAATGTTACAACTTATCACAGAAAATAAAAATATAGCATTCACAACTTATCACAGAAAACAGCGGTATAGATTCCACCACAATGGTCATAAAGTTTTGAACAAAGAACAATCATTTAGTAACTCAAGCATTCACAAAATCCTTAATTCAATCACAAAGTAGATAGTCAAAAGTTCTAACTCAATCATTCAATCAGCTTTAGTCAAAAGTTCTAACTCAATCATTCAATCAGCTTTAAGGATATTTGCCTCCTCAAGGAACACAAAGTACAATAGTCAAAGTTCTCCACTCATGAGGCACATTAAGTTAGTTCAATGAGTCACTTATTCAGCCATCAATCTCTAAGTACAATCATTTAGTCTATCAATCATTCAGTCAACTCGATCATTCAATCATCCTTCATCATTCATTATTCAATTATCAGAAAATACACAGACCCTCCACCCCTAGGATCACTAGTAAATTTACAATTTCTCAGTCAGTACACAGTATCCAAGTAAAATCTTTCAGCTTGACTCGTGTGGTTTCTCAGATTCCCTGGATCTCCTTCCATGATCCCAGATCCTACCTGGATTCACCAAATTGTCACCTGCTTTCAAAGGCAGACAGTTCCCCAGGTCTTTGTCCAGCTCTCTGTGCAGTCTGCTCCACACTGAAGCTCACGGCGTCCAGTCCACCTCAAATCCTTCACAGTCTCTGTCCCTGAGAAATTAAGGCTGAACAAAGCCACCAACAGGTTTATGCAAAGTACCAGCATCACAGTTATGCTTCCTCAGTCTTTGGCAGCTCTGGCTGGCCCTCAGACTCAGCAGAAGTTTCAGCTGGTTCCCAGAATCAAAATCACTCCATCAAGGTTTTCAAAATCAAAATGCTCTCCAGTCTGGGGGAGGGGGCGGGCCTTTTCTCTTCAGCCTCCCTGGTGGCAGCAGCTTCTTCCTCCGCAGAGCCTGCTCCAAGAAAGTCTGTCTCTCCCTCTCTAAATCACTTCACCCAGGTTCCCTAAATCAAAATCATTCTCTTCAGCCTTCTCGGCAGCAGCTGCTTCTGCTTCCACAAAGGTTACTCCAAGAAGATCTGACTCTCCTTCTCTGGGTTTTTCCTTATAAACTATTGCCCCTCCCTCTTCAGCCCCTGCCTGTTATATCAGCAAGGGAGACAAGAGACAACCTTCTGTTTCTTTACCAGAGGTTTAATCCAAACTAGGTGCTAAGTACCTCTTAGTTTAGCAATACAAAAGGAACTTCAAATCTCATTACTGTTACAGTTTTTTTTAGTTAACATGCCATAACATAGTATATGTCCAAAAAAAAAAAATAAAGATAAGGAAAAAGTCCCATTATTCAAGTTAGTGTCTCAGGTTAAGAGTTTCATCTTTAATGACCATAAAGTCAGCTCCATTTGGCTTTACTGACATAGGAAGAGATATTCTCTGAGTTTGCTCAGAGAACAAAGAAGCTGTCAGGTCCAGGCTCTTCTGGTTGATTAGTTCAGGCCCTGGCCCTTATTGAGGTTATTAAATTTATATTAAATGATTATCAAGGATATCTCTTTCAAAAACTATTAAAAATAAAACTGTTGACAAGAGATAGGATCTTTCACTACTTTCACTGTCAACAACTGATGATATGTTGCGAATAGTTTTCCTTGTGAAAAATCAATCTATGATGCTCATATACATGGTATAATGCATACATAAACTTTAGAATTTCTTTCCCTTCATGTTGAATTATGGTTGAGGGAAGGTTTACTGAAAGCCAGGGGGTATGTGAACTGAAAAAGGTTGGGAATCCCTGGCCTTCCTGTACTGGCCCTTCTCTTCCTTACACATGACAGCTCTCCCCAATCCATGCCTTGGACAGGCAGTCCTCCATCCCTAAGGGGCTCCTCTTAGACACCCTAGTTTGCTTCAAAGCTCAGCTGGATGCCACCTCCTATGTGGGGTCTTTTCTGCTCATACCCCATGCCCAGCTGCTTGTACCTTTCCCACAAAACTACCTTTTGATTTTGTATCTTAGGCATATAACAGTATCTCTGGGTAGAATGTCAGGTTTTTGGGAGGAGGAGTTGTGCCCCCTAAGGGGCTTAATGCTTGTTGATCAATTGACTGATTGAATTCACTTTTCCTAAATCTGATGGACTTCTCCCTCCTGCCCCCATTAGTCTAAATTAATAGGGCTTTCTTGGACTTTTTACCATATTGCTTTAGTCTTTACAGAAAAATCTGCCATATTCTTGGTTGATAAATACTATTATAGCTAATGCTTGATAATTCAGAAGGTAATTAGTTTGAAATTACATATATATGAGTGTGTATATATGTGTATATGCATACACATATACATACATGTGTGTGTATAGGCACTCGATAGCAAATTAAACCCAAATGGTACTCTAATAGAAATTGTTTTGTTTTTTCCTCTGGCTAACTTGTTTAGCCGAGAGAACTCTTTCCCCAAATACTCCTGAGTGCCATCACCCTTGATTGAGTAGACCCTTGACGATGCTTTAAAGATTAGCACCTCCCTTTGTTGCTTGTCCCCATCCCCACTCCAGCTTTTCTGTTGAGTATTCAAGCATTGGTTAGGATGTCAGGGTTCTAAAGCTGCATGACAGAGGCTGAAAAACAATGAGATATACGAAGGCCATTCAAACATGAACTGAACAATTAGGACTCCAAACAAGGCAGCAGTTGTAGGAGGGACCTTATTCGAGCCTATCTGGTTCTTCAGGTTTATGTTGAAATAGAGACACTTGTAAGGCATCTGATAGTTAACCAAAAAGAGAGAGAGAGAGAGAGAGAGAGAGAGAGAGAGAGAGAGAGAGAGAGAGAGAGAGACAGCACAGGGAAAGGCTATTCAAGGGGATCCAAGTGAAGTCCTTCTTCCCTGCCTAGCACTGCTGTGCCTGCCAGAAGACAGGAGCTTCCCCATCCTCCTGCTCTGGTTTTTGTGCTTAGGTCACTAATAAGCTATCCATGTCAGAGATTCAAACCTTAATCCCTTTGGCCAAGTCTGGAGGACAGGTTCAGTGCCTTTTAGGCTATCCCAGACTGCACAGGGTGGAGCCTTTGGATACTGGTCCTATAACAACAGCCAAAGTACAGGGTGAAATGCCCCAACTAATTACCAAGGCCAGAAGCGTATGACCACTATATTCCTACTGGGTGCCAGCAGCACAAAGATTCATGAATACTCTTGGGAGGATGGCACTCTGGTTAGTTACACAAATCAGTTCTTTAACCAGGTGAACAAGAGAGATGTACCATCTCACAAGGTATTCCTGGATAAGTCATCATCTCCAATAAAAGCTAGCATTTATGTAGCACCATTAGGCTTCCAATGTGTTTTACAACAGCCTTGGGAGGGAGATGCTATTATCCCCATTTTACAGGTGAAACTGAAGCAGACAGAGGTTTAATGACTTGCCCAGGGTGTACTCGATAACTTTTAGTAACTGAGGAAACACAATCCGAGCTGTTTGATTTATTAGCAAAATAGGCTTAATAAATGGGTCTATGGACCCTCCAATCAAGTCCAAAGACCTTGAATAGAGTGAGACAGATTTTTATGTATTAAAAACAAGTAAGAGCAATTAATTAAAATAGGATACAAACCGGAATACAAAATTACATGATCTGATTCATAATTGAAAAATAGGGGTTTTCCAAGTTGGGAGGGGGCAAGAGTGTGTTTCAGTAGAGTTAAGAGACAAGGCAAATAGGTTTCAGGGTCTTTCTTTTCCCAGAACTGAGAGATGCTGATTAACTGCATCTACCTGCATTTATGAAACAACAGATGGCTTATTGTACCATCTAGTTTCCCATGGATGATTTGCAGAAGCACAACAAGATGGAAGATGATACATGTAGCATCAGAAGATGGAGTCAAGGTTCATGAGATAGAATCTGATAGGTTATCACACCAGACCAACTGCATTATCTAACTGACCTTCACTCTCAACACTTGTTCCACAGCTAGTTAGTGTCTGGAATAAAATATGAATTCAGTTCTTCCTGACTCCAAGCCCATGGCTCCATCCACTGTACCATTTAGTTGTCACAGTCATATTCCTGCCTGATAGCTACTGATAGAGTAGTTGCTTTGGGGGATGAGACATTTTAGGTTTGCCCAAGAGGATGCATCACGTGCCAACAACAGGTTTCCCAAACCCTAGCTGAGCATGCTTCTGTAACAAGGTCAGACAATTAGCAGGAGTCATGGAGATGACTCATCCCACATAACAGAAGGCACATCCCAGTCACACATGCAGCACAGAGTAGCAAGAGCACCAGATCTGCTGCCTCCCTGAGTAACTTTAGGCAAGTCACTCAACATCTCTGGTCCTTAGTTTTCTTCACTTTCAAAATGAGAAGGGAGGGGAAAGGAGGGAGGGGAGGGAAGGGAAAACAGTTGAGTAGAAGTATTAAGAGGAACATTAAAAAGAAAAGCTGAGGAAGTGATTCTTAAAATTTATTTTAAAATATTTTACAAAACGACTGTCTTCAAAACTCTATGGCATTGGGCAAAAGGAGAAAATGACTATTAGAATAGAACAGCCAATTAATTATTTCAAAAACACTAGTGTTTGGCAAATCATTAGAAAATAAAAATAAGAAAGATTTTTGATGGACCATTATTTGGCAATTTGGCAGGAAGGAAATTGGGACCCATATTTTGCACTGTGTTCCAATGAATAGCAACTGGATGAAACATAAAGGGGGATGAAAAAAGAGGTGCACACAGCAGTCCCTGTCTTCAAGGAGCTTACAGTCTAATGAGAGAGACAACACACAACAAATACATACAAATCGAACCACATACAGGATATAGGAAAAGTACCAGAATTAAGAAGGGCTGGGAAAGGCTTTCTGTAAAAGATGGGCTTTTAGTTGAGACTGAAAAGAAAGTCAGAAGGCAAAGTTGAGGAGGGAGAACATTCCAGGCATAGAGAATAATCCAAGAGAATGGCCAGAGCAAAGAGATGGAGTGTCTTATTCATGGAACAGTTAGAAGGCCAGAGTCTCTGAAAAGAGGAGGACCTGTATGGTAGTAAAGTGTGTGAAGATTTGGAAAAGTAGGAAGAGGCTAGGTTATATAGAGAAGGGGACATATATGAGATGTTACCGAAGTTAAGTCAATAGGCCTTGACATAAGATTGGATGTGGAGGGGAGAGCAGTAATGAAGAAGGTGAGAAGGAATAGATTTCTAGGAAATCCTTTGAGGTTTCTTAGTCTGAATGAATTACCAGGCACAAGCAATCTTGGCAAGTTTGTAAAAGTTTATTACGCTTTTCAGCGGGCAGGGGGGTGTCAGAAAAAGCCTGCAACCTGCAGGAATTAGGGATACTGATCATATAGTAATAAAACCATAAATCTGATAGCCATTATGCTAACTAGCTGTGTAAAAGAGGGATTTGGGAGGAATTAAGGAGTGGTCAGTCCTTAAAGGGACATACAGTTTTTATATTAACTGCACAGACATATTGCCCATAATTCATTGGGTGGGAGAAAGCCTGGGGCGGGGGGCTACCAGGAGGCATGGTTTTTGCCTTGAAACATCACTGAGTCAGCCAGCAGTCAATTCTGACTAAGAGGTGTCCAGTCTATTAGCCATCAAAGTCCCTTTTGACAAGATAGATGTTGGGAAGCTGGGCTAATTGGGGATTCAGTATGTGTCTGATTGTGAGGAGTTATCTTACTGATGATGCATTGAAAGATTCAAAGTTTGCAGCTGGCCACTAGAACAACGGAGGTATACAGTTCTCTAACTAAAGTTTTGTTTATAGAATGCTTTTGAAGGATTCATAGGTATGGCTTGTTGTTATACCAAGCAAGGATAGTTATAGCTGGCAGAGTTAATGGTTTCAGAGAAACCATTTTTAGGCTGGGGGAAGGGGAGAGGCAGAGTTAATGCTTTATGGCTGGGGGAAAGTGTGACTTTTGCAACTTAATTGCACAGGCTGATGTTACAGACACAGGTAACTGAACACAAGTGAGATTTTTACAGATTGAAGTTACAACAATGTTACAAACAAAGTTTCAAAGGCACCCCAGCACCGCATCATTAAGAAACAGTGAGGAGTTGAGATTTGTCTACAGACGTCCTACAAGTCTAGATTTCAAGCCTATGGGATCAGGAGGATGGTGTTACCTTTAACAGTAACCTGGAAAGGTGGGAGAAGTGGAGAATTTAGAGGAAAAGATAATGAACTCAGTTTTGAACACATTTAAGTGGTGCAAAGGTTTTGATGTCCAAAAGTCAGTCAAAGATGTGAGATTGGAAGTCAGTAGAGAAATTGGGTGGATCAGTAGTTTGATGATTATCACTCTGGAGATGGTCATTAAATCTATGAGAGCTAATGGGATTACCAAGTGAAGTTGTGTCAAAGGGAGGAGAGAAGAGGATAGAGCCCTGAAGGACACTTGACTGAGTCCTTAGGGAATTTGAGGGAGTATCAATATGTATGTTAAAATCCTCTAGTATGAATGCAGAAATTGGGGCAAAGAGAACAATTGTGAGCCACGTACTGAACTCTCTGAGGAAGGTGAATGGCCTGAATGTAGACAACAACCATTTGGATTTTGATTAGTGGTAGACATGAATAACATGAATCTTAAAGGAAGAGAGGTTATTGAGTGATGGAGGTAGGCAGAAAACCTAAAAATGGCAATGGAGAGCAAGAAGTAGTCCAACTCCCCCACCTCAACCAGTGAGCCAAGGAGAATGGGTAAAGGTGGAGCCAGTACTGGAAAGGGTGACCATGGAGGCTGTGTCATCATGGGGGAGCCAGGTTTCAATAACAGCTAGAAGGTGGAAAGAGTAGAATAGGAAAAGATTAAGGACAAAGAAAAGTTTGACATCTATGGAATAAGCATTCCAAATAGCATGGTGAAAGGGCTGTGTGGTATTTAGTTGAAACCTGGAGGTAGGAGAGTTGAGAAAGATGGGAAAAGGGAATTGTAACACCAAGCACAAGCAACTTCCAGGTTTGGATTACAAGCATAGCAAACTCCATTTATTCGGTGCCAGATTAAGGCAAAACATTCACAGGAAATCAAAATACAGCATTCACCATGTGTAACTCAATAATTTAGTAAATCCTCAATTCAATCACAAAGTACTAAGGTCCAAGTACTCTACCCCTGGGCAATTCATTCACAAAGTCTTCTCTCTATTCAACTGGAGATTAGTTTCCAATCATAAACAAAGTACATTCATTTGGTCAGTCACAAAGTACAACAGTCAAAAGTTTTCCACCCCTGGAACATAAATGAATTACCACCATATATCACCACCAAGCACCCTCTCAAGAGGCAGTGGAAGGCCATTCATCCCTAGGTCACAACTAGGTAAAAATATTATTGCAGCATTCAATACCCAAGGAGAGGTCTTTTCTTCATCTTGACCCGAGGCAAGTTCTCAGCAGTTTCTGTTCCTGGGAAGACACAGCTTAACAAAGACACAATAACAAACATACACATTGCTGATGTCCTCATCAATTCACTGTCTGCCTGTGAAATCAACCTAGACCCAACAACAAGGTCTGAGGATCAACACAAATCATCAGTAGAGTCCCAGGACCCCTGAAAACATCAGCAAGACCCTCCTCCTGGATTTCTGTAAACAGACAAGAAAATCCTCTTTCAGGGCATCCAAACCAACAGCAAGGTCCCAGGACTTCTGCAACAACAGCAACGTCCTCCATCGGCAGACAAATTTGACAAAGTAACATCAAAAGAAACAGAACAAACACTGGCACGGGGTGCCGCTTCTTCTCAGTTCAGTCCTCAGTTCTCATTTCTCTCTCTCCAGCAATAGCAGCAGCCTCCAGATACTGGCTCCCAGAAGTTCTCCTGTCCTCTCTCTGCTTGGGTCTTCTCTCTGCTTGGGCCTCTCTCTAAATCCACAGCACCAGCTCCTCCCAGTTCAGCCCCTTCTCTTAACATCAACAAGTCCATCCCACAAGTGGGATTCACAAGTGCTGGATTTTAACACTTAACCCAAAAACCACGCCAATACAAGGGGATCTTTAAATTCCATTACCATTACAGGAATCAAGTGATGGGGTGGGGAACTGGCTTTGGAAGATAATCTACAGAAGTCCAAAATCACTGAGATGTGAAGGCTATGACTAGGAGTGAAAATGTTCATCAGGCCACCCTCTTCCTAAAGGAGGTAGGAGATCCTGGTGGAGGCAAGAGCAACCTAAGACGGAAGGGACATATGTGGTCAGAAGGTCATTTTTCCTCTTTATGAATGCAAGTGGCCTATATTTTTTAAAGCATTATTTTCATTAGGTTTTAAAAATCAAGATTATATTTGCCTCATATGATAACTTGGGTCCTATCACCTTTTCCTTTGTTTAGAAACAATTTAATCAATAAGGGATTATTGTTAGGAAAATTCTCTAATAAATCTATCATGTTCCAGTACATGAGGAGGAAGAGGAGAAGGGTTTTTAATACCTTTTCTTTTTTCATCTTTGTTGACTTTCTTGTTCAATCTGTTCCTTGCTGCTTTATTAACTTTGGTATTTTGTATTTTTCTTAGAAGTTGTCCTCTTCACTTCAGGTTTCCTATGCATTTGCATATAATAGCCTAGAGAAGAAAAGACTTAGTGGGGGACCTAATAATTCTCTTCCATCATTTAATCAGGAAGAGTGATTACATTTGTACTGCTTGGCCCCAGAAGGCAAAATGAGAAGGGAGGGATAGAAGCTACAAAGAAACAAATTTAGTTTAATGTTCACTCCTTAGGATCTAAAGCAGATGAAAATGTAATTGAAAAATATTTAAAAATAAATAAAAATGTAACAGCATGGAGAATGATCATTTGTGTTATTCTAAATCAAAATGGGGCCCAGAGAAATTCATTTGTTTGAGATTGACACCACTGAATTGAATGACCTCTAAAGTGCCTTCTAGCCCTAAGTCTGTGTTCTTATGACTAGAGAGATTTGCGTTTTAAAATGTAAAAACCATTCTTACCTCACCGGCCATGCACAAATAGTCCACAGGCTGATTTTAGCACTCCAGCAAATCATTATAGTTTGCTAGCCCCTGTCTTTGAGAACTGGAGGAGGAGAGCTGAGGGAGCTGAGGAAGATGATCTCAGTTTGTCCGTGAAGTAAGGAACTGACTTATCTCCAGTAAGCATGCTGGATGAGGGTGTAGTTGGTGACTTAAGAGAAGAAGACAAGTGTTGGAAAAGTTGAGTTGAGAAATGAGATATGAGTAGAATAGGAGAATTGTTGAGCAACATTTAGGGCCCAAGTGAACTTAGGCCTTCTACATTTATAGTGGGTGAAATCAGCCCGATTCATCATGCCTTCAGCTATGCTTGGAAGGCAGGGAGACCAATTAAGGATGGTCAGTTTTACCTCCGAGATATCTCTGCCATCTGTCCCATCCTCATTGTTCCTACTGCCCCTTCCCTGTCCCCACAGGCCCTCATTACAGTTTGCCTAGGTAACTGTAGTAGCCTCTGCATAGATCTTCCCTTCCAGACAACAGTCTGAATGTTGTTCAGTCCTGTCCAACTCTCTGTGACCCCATTTGAAATTTTCTTGGTCGAGATACTGGGGTGATTTGCCATTTCCTTCTCCAGCTCATTTTACAGATGAAAAACTGAGACAAACAGGGTGAAGTGACTTGTCCAGGGTCACAGAGCTAGTAAGTGTCAGAGACCAAATTTGAACGCAGGAAGATGAGCCTTCCTGACTTCAGGCCCAGCACTCTATTCACTGCAACACCTAGCTGCCCTATTGCTTAGGAAGCACTTAATGACCCATTTATCCATAGTCATCTACCCATTCATCTGTTTGTCTGTACATCTGTCTGCATATCTCCTTCCTTTCCCTTTTCACCTGGTGAACTCCTACCTAATTTGAATGTTCCATGAATCCTTACTGAGTCTCCTAAGCTATACTACAAAGTTGCTATCAAACATTTCCTCCCCAAACCTCAAATATATTGTACCCAAGGTCTTTATCCTGCAATATTCTGCATTATAGCCATGTTATATGTGTTACATCCCCATTACTAGACTTTGAGCTCCATCAGGGCAGCAGCACCCTATTATCCAAATTTTGTATGGTAGGCCAATGCAATTCTCTCTGCCTGGAACACTCTCCCTCCTCCATTCCCACTGCTGACCTCCCTGGCTTTCAAGTCCCAACTAAAATCTCACCTGCTACACAAAACTTTTCCCAATCTTTCTTAAATCTACTTCTTCCTTCTGTTAATACTTCCTACTTATGTGTGTATTGTATGTGTATATTACCTGTATATTATAGATATGTATAGATATACTCTCAGAGAGTCGGAGAGTTTCTTTTACACCTTTGCTTGTCATCTGACACCATCACGATGCCCTGGAGGGCCCCAGAAGTCTTCTGCCTCTCTTTGCATCCGCAGCGGTGGGCACACTGCTTGGCATGCAGGAGACACTTGATAAATACAGACTGATGGTGAAAGGTGTGGAGTTTAGTGACCCGACAGGGGGCTGAAAGGCACAGACCCCAAGTTAGCTGGATGGCAGCGTCCCATGGGATCTGAAGCCACTGGATACAGGACAAAGTGTATGAATGTGTTCTCTAGCAGGGAAAAAGCCCAAGTTCCAGCCTCGGCATCTGCCCGGGCACTGGGCTGGGGGCAGAGGAGGCCACGCCATGGCGAGGCTGCCCGCTCCTCCCCGGCCTCCGCCGTCGGAGGGGCCTCATGGGCACAGTTAAGGGTCCAGCCTCGGCAGTCTGCAAGTGCTTAATACATGCGTGCTCATCACTGACTGTGCAGTGAATAAACATTTATTAAGCACCACCTGTGTGCCACGTGCCGGGAATTCACACAGACAAGCTGCAGATGGGGTCAATGGGGCATTCCTGGGAGGAAAGGCTCTTGGGGTGGGGGGCGGGCTCCAGGAGCCGGAGCCACGCCCCAGACACAAGAGGGAGGGCAGGCACTGGCTGAGGGCCAGGAACCGGACTAAAGTATAACGGCCAAGCTAAGTAAATATAAATACAGTAAGGCAGCGAGTGTGTTACATTTTAAAACCCAATCACGATGGCCCCACGGGGGTCCCTGCGCGCCGAGGAGTTTGACACCACGGGTGTTAAGGCCTAAGAACTCGTGGGGAAAGCTGGGATCAGGAAGACCTGAGTTCAGAAAGACCTGAGTTCAGATCCTGCCTCAACCTGGACAAGTCCCTTTGTCTCTGCCTCCCTCAGTTGCCTCACCTATGAGATGGGTTTACCAAGGGCACGCCCCTCCCGGGGCTCATCGCTGCAGAGGGGCTGGCATGCGGCAAGCGCCGCCCGGGGTGGTCCCCCCGCGTGTACACGGGAAGGAACATCCACGGGACACAACCACACAGTCCCCGGGGCTAGCGGGCCAGCAGGGGGCTCCACATGCGGCTCGGTTCTAGCGGGAGCCTCGCAGCCCCCTGCTGGGAGCCTCGGTGCTCTGGGCGCCCCATCGCGGCGCGGTCCGGCAGGTTGGCCAAGAACTTTGGGAGTTTTTTCAGGCTGCGTGACGCTGAGCTGAGGAGGGCAAGGACGTGCCGCGCCCACGCTAGACAGCCACGCCAGGTGACCCGCGGCAGACGCAAAGCGATTGGATGGAGGGGTGGGTGGGGGAAATGAAATATCGATCACCTCTCTAAAGCAGCAGCACCCTTTCAGAAGAACTCTGCGCATGCTCGGGGACACGCCCCTTCAGGCTTGAGTGGGCAAGCTGTTGCCTAGGAATCGGAGCTGTCCCCGCCTCCGGTCTTCGGCCACGTGATGTCCACCACGTGACTCCCAGGTGGCCCTGCCCCCCGGCTGGTCCCTTTTTTCCCCCCCTGAGGTGAAAGGCAGCGCAGGCGCAGTGGCGCCCGTCCCCGGCGTCCGTCATGAGGGACCGGAGTTCCCGGAGCCGGAGCCGAAGCCGGAGCCGGCGGGGAGCGCGCTCGCCCGGGACCCGGAGGTAACGCCGCAGCCGTCTGCCCGGCTCCCCCCCCACCCCTCCCTCGGAGACAGGTCCGGGGCGACCCCGGCCCCGCCCCCCAGGCCAGGCCTGCGGCAGGGGGCGGAGGAGCCGGGCCGGCCCCGCCCCGGACCCTGCCCGGTTCTTCACACCCCTGCCCGGAAGGTGCGAGCCCCGAGCCCCGGGGACCCGTGGCGGTCCTCTGCCTGGCCGGTAACCACCGACCGTCCCGACCTCATCACTTTACAAATAGGGAAACTGAGGCCAAGAGAGGGAGGGCGGGGCCGAGGTCATCCCGCTTGTGAGTGACATCCCGCTTGTGAGTGACAGCCCGCGTTTGAACCCGGCTCTCTTGACGCTGGCATCGAGGAGTAGCAAGGGTCGGTTCTCTGGCCCTTCCACCCCTCAGAGACGCCGGCCTCCGCGCCGCTTCTCCACCTTCCCAGGCTGCCTCCCGTGCTGGGGACTCCCTCCCTCCCTCTCCAGTCCGAGCTAAGACCCCACCTCCTACGAGCAACTTCCTCCGAGCCTTATCCTCCCCAGTGAGGGGTCTCCCCCCCCCCTCTGGACTGGCTGCACCCCCGGGGCAGGGGCTGGCTTTGAAAGCTTTTCTTTAGATCGGCTGTGCTTGTTCAGCAAATAGTTGGCACTTAATAAGTGCTTGTTGACTGCTGCTCTAGGCGCAGAGCCCTCAGGAAGGGCTGACACAGGGGCTAGAGCTAGGGTGCGAACCCAGGTTCTAGGTGGGTTTAAAATCCAGAATAACTCTTAAGGCCGTCTTGCTAGGGAAGGACCTTCTGGCCACAGAATCAGCCAGAGTGGTGAAGGGGAGACAGTGTTGGACCTCAGGAAGGGCCAAGTTGTTATCTGGCTTCAGACACTCCTGCCGTTCGACCCTGAGCAAATTACTCAAGTGCCTTCTGCCTGTGATGGCATTTGCTTCCCAAGATTATCGCAAGGATCCAATGAGATCATCTCTAAGGGGCTGTATAAATGTTAGCTATCACCATTATCAGTAATAAGAACAATAATCCAGAACTTCAGGCTCTAAACTCATCTCTGCCTCTAAACTCATCTACTCCCAAAGGAAGGGAGGCTGGAAGCAATGCTTCAGGAAGTAGTGAGTGACCTTTCCCTTGGGAATGTTGGAGCAGAGTTTGGATGGACTCTTAGAAGGGATCTAAGTGCTTTATACTTGGTTTCATAACAATTCATGCTTTTTGTCACAGCAGACCTATTAATGAATCCATTTTACAGTTTCCTTAAATGCTGTCTGAGAGTTTAAATGATTTATTCAGGGTCAAATGATTAATGTCACAACTTCCCTGATTCTCAGACTCCACATCTGTAAAAATGAAGGGATTGGAACAGATGACCTGAGATCCCTTCCAGCTAGTGAAATCCTAATTGTTAGAGCCTGGAGACAAACGTTTAAATCTCTGCTTCAAAGGAAATATAGGGTTTGAAGGCAGACCTCAAATATGCGTGGAATGTTGGGTTTTCTGGATCCAAGTTCATTGTGCTGTCCACCATAAAACACTTGTCTTATCTTTGAGAACCCAAAGGCCAAAAGAAGTTATCTAGGATGGTGAGGGAGCTGGAGGGGTATCTCCCTGAAGGATTGATGGAAGGAACAATGGGTGTTTAGCTGGAGAAGAAAAGGCTTTGGGGGAGTGAGGTACAGGATAACAGTGCTCAGTTATCAGAAGGGATTATGTCATGTGTAAAAGAGATCAGATATGGTCCCTTTGGTCCCAGCAAGTATAACAAGGAGCAGTGGGTGAAGATGGAGGGGGGGGGGGAGATTGAGAGATTGAGAGAGATTTTCTATATGGAAAAACCTTGCTAACAGAGCTATCCTCAAGTGGTATGGGCTGCCTCAAGGAAAGTGAGTGCCCTTTCCCTAGAGGGAAAGGCTGTATTCCTACTTGTATGACATTTTATAGAGCCTTAGACCTATTGACTTCTTTGTGATCTGTCAGCTCTGAGATTCTTTGACCTGTTTCCAAAGTACTGTCCAACTTAAAATACTATATCTGGTCTTCAAAGAAACTATTGCTCACTCGTAAGAGCACCCACTATTTGGAGCCAGAGGACCAAGATTTGCATCCTGGCTCTTTTCTTTACTTTTCTATGACTTTGAGCCAGTCATTTAACATTGCTCTGGACTTCAGATTTCTTAGCTGTAAGATGAGGGGTTTGAATTAGATGACTGTACGGGTCCTTTCTGCTCCGAATCTATGATCTTGTGATGGTTTTTAGGAAATCTGGTATTTTCCAGGTTTTTATCTTTAAAATGAAATTTAAAAATCTTTAAAAACTAATAGTTGCGTCTCTTCCTCTTTGTCAGAGGTCTTACCCTGGAGATCTGTGGTCTTGTGATTTATTATTTTAATATTAGACCTTTTAGTCTAATTAATATTTAGTTTACTTTTAGTGTAAGTAATTTCCTTTGAAATCTTCGGTATTTCATTTTATTAATTTAAAAACATGATTTAAAACGTGGAGAAGAGCTCCATGAGCTTTACCAGATTGTGCCACAGGGTTCCAGTACACAAGAAAGGTGAGAGTCCCTGTTCTGTGTGAACTTGTTTGAAATCCTGTTTACCTGGATTAGTTTTACTCTTCACTTTTAAACACCATAGTTTAGCTCCAGTGGTACTGAATTGGATAAGATGGACTGCTAAATGATTTGTTTTGAAGGAAAAAAGGTTTCCAGGAGGCAGATTAGTCCCTGACATTAACTGTAGGACAGGAAATGCTAACGTGAAATGGACCAGATACAAATACATTAGCACAGGATGCTTATTGATTTATGAAATACTAGTGGGTTGTGGAGCTCTCTTAATTAATAAGTGTTTGGTGAATTAAATTATTTCATGAGCAGAATTTTAAATCAGCTACCATGACCCTAAGTCTCCCATTGTTATTCAAGAGTCTTTTGGTTAGGTAAATATTTAAGTGTCTTGACTCTTGTAAGTTGCTGAGCTGGGCTTTAGAGAATACAAAGATGGGTGAAAGTACTTGTACTCAGTGTTTACTAGTTAGTGAAATGACTTACTTAAATGGCTAGAATATGATTTAGAATACAGTTAATAATAATATACTTATATAGTGCTTTTAGGTTTGCTAGGTGCTTTCCTCAAAACACCCTTGTGAGGTAAATAGTGACAAAGGTATATCCCCAATTTACGGTTGGTTAAACTGAGGTCCTAAGATTAGTGACTTGTCCATTGTCCAAGAGATAGACTTTGAATTCTGGACTCCTTTCTTTATAATCTGTCCTGTGCTGTACCATTCAACTTATGGTACTAGAAGTGAGACAGACCAAGATGAGATATTTGTCCCATAGAAACATTAAAATCTCCTGATAAATTTTACATACACTTTTTGGGGAAGGCTTTGTTGAATGGGGTAGCCAACAAGTGAGCTGGGCCTTGATGGAAAGAATCCTCATGGCTCATTTAAACTTTCCATTTTTCTTATTGCCTAGCAAAGTAGATGCTTTTTAGAGGAAGTACTTAATAATGTTTGTGGAATTGATTGCATGGAAATGTGGAGGAGAGTCTTGCTGACTTGGAGGGGGGGACTTTGAAAGGGTGCTAGGGCATGGATTTGGGGGTGGGTGGGCAGGGATAGATTGTAGTAGAATCTTGTATGGTAGGCTAGGCTTTTATTTATTTGTTTTAATCTTATAGGCAATCAGAAACCACAGATGCATTTTGAGCAGGGGAATAAATGTGATCAGACCTGTTCCTCCAGAAGATTTATTTTGGCTCTAGCTGGAAGGATGGATTGGAGAGATAGGGAGACCTGCCACAAGGTTTCAGGGAAGAGGTAATGAGAGCCTGACCTAGGATAGGGATAGTTGTGGAGTAAAAAGAAGGGGATGGATGTGAAAGAAAGAATGTATGCACAGCAGATTGAAGAGTGACCTTTTAGGCAAGAGCTTTATGAACTATAGGGCAGTATATGGATAAGTACATTATTTGGTTCTTTGCACAAAATTTATCCTGAGGTTTATAATGTTTCTATAGGACAACTTTGTGATTTTGGAAAGAACTTCCTCTCTTTTTTTGACCAGATGTGTAATTTTATTGGAGTAGGGAACAGACTCCCTCTACCAGTGCAAAGTGGCAGCATACACAGTTTATAGTCTGACTTGGCAGTTAAGTGACTTGTCCAGGATCATAGAAGCAGCATGTGTCAGAAGTAGTACTTGATCTTAGGTCTTCCGGAGTCAGGCTCACTCCCCCAGATCATATTGCTACCTTAATAATAGGTACTTAATTAATGGTTGGTGGATTGAAATGGGCCTTCATTTTCTCGTCTGCAAAATGCATTTGAATTAGAATGAATTCTAAGATCGAGTTCAACTCTAAATGAAGTGAGTGAATAGTCAGTAAATAAAAAATACCTAGATTGTAACATGACTATTTTAAATGTGTATTTACTCAGTGTTTTTCTTCTCTGATGTTTTAATGTGGGAACCTTCTTAGAATGTATGCCCTGAAATTCTGACTCCAGAAATTTGAAGCCTAATCAAAATATTTTATTTCTGTAGTTCTGGTTTCTATTTTTTTTTTTTTTTTTTTTTTTGCTTTTTGGAGGGCAGTTGGGGTTAAGTGACCTGCCCGAGATCACACGGCTAGTTTTTTGTGTTAAGTGTCTGAGGCCGGATTTGAACTCAGGTACTCCTGACTCCAGGCCTGGTGCTGTATTCACTGCGCCACCTAGCTGCCCATGTTTTTCTTTCTTTTTTTTTTTTTTTTTTTTTGCTTTTTAGTTCTGGTTTCTAGATATAAAAAAAGATGTCCAGAGAAAGGGAACTGAAGTGATCAAGGTGATGGGAGGGTTCTAAACTAGCCAATTTAAAATCGTTAGGACTCTGCTTCTAACAAAGAAGGTTGAGAGAACAATATGTTTTTGCAGTGAGATTATGACTATATAGTCATATATGTATATAGTGTATATATAGTGTATATACATATATAGTGTATAGTGTGGTGAATAGTTTTGTTCATTAAATCTTATAATATTTTTCTTTCTATAATAGATCTAAGTTTAGGAAAAAAGAAAGTTTTGCATATGGAATTAATTTAATCATTATCAACAAGTTGATAGGAAAATTTTATACAAATAGTGGATGATAAAGGCTTATAATTTAAGTGCTGGTGTAAGTTGATATGAAATTTTGGATAACATGCTGAATTCATGATGATTATTAAAACAAACTGGGATGTTTTGGAATACGGCCCTGACCTCAGAGAGAACCATTCCCTTTCATGTTTCTTTTTTGCTATTGTCAGGAACAGACACCAAAAACTGAATAGATCACAGGTCTGATCCAGTATGACACTTCTTATGTTTTGAATTGAAAGTAACAAAGCATTTGTCTCTTCATTTTCTGTTTTTCATAGATACTGAGATACTACTTATCCTCTGCATGTAGGACAGACAGGTGATTTTATTTTTTTCCACAGTCACGATAAGTTCTGAACTGAGCCGTTCATAGTTAGCCTAACTGCACATTTTCAAAATAGCTGGGTAATAATAGGAGTGTGGTCTGTGGGATGGTTTCTCTGGTTTATCTACCAAACTCAGTACTTTGGCCGGTGCTTTAAACCAGTTGTGCTAACAAGTCCAGACTCTTCTTTGTGTCTAGCTCAGAGACAGTGGAGTTGAAAATTGTTTTTGTCATTTTCAGACTTTAATTCATATATCTTATATCTTAGTGTCACTGCTGTTATGATGATCTGACTTAGTATCAAATGAAATGATTTATATGTATGAAAGCAAAGATTTTCGCCATAGTTTAAAAAATTAAACCTAGCCATATTTCCCATCCTCTTTTTTTTCTGAATTTTTGAATCTCTTAAATTTTATGATTATGTGGATGACCTCAGGAGATTTTTTTAGTTCAGTGCTTTTCCTTGTCTCCAAGAATACATAAACCAGGGCAGACATCCTAGTTTGTTTGTTTCAGTAATCATCACATATTCAGCATGTTATCCAAAATTTCTTATCAACCTATACCACAGCTTAAATAATTAGCCTTAATAATCTACTGTTTATATAAAATTTTCCTATCAACTGGTTGATAACAATTAAATTAGTTTCATATGCAAAACTTTCTTTTGTCCTAAACTTAGATCTATGACAGGAAGAAGAGCATTACAAGATTTGATGAACATGACTATACGCCTCACTACACACCAGTAATAATTTCACTGAGAAAGCATATCCTTTCTCTTTGAGAAGGCTGATGACCTTATTCTTAAAGGTGCTCAAGTAAAGATATTCTACAAACTCCTTAGACTTTTCCATATAACAATTCTTATTTCAGTTTAGGCCTGTTCTCTTATTTTTTATAAAGGTGGAAAACTTCATTACTATCCCATTTTAAATATTTTATATACTTGATATTTTTCAATCTTTTCTTCAGACATTGAAATATTAAAGGGATAAGTCCTCTTAATATTGCAAATAGCAGGTCACAGTAGGACCAAGACAAGTCATTTCAGCTCTTTTCACAGTAACCTCTTCTACAACGAGAGGAAGTTGGAGGAGATGACTTCTCAGATTTTTTTCACCTCTAAAAATCTATGACTTTCTTCATATCAAACTTTATTTTAAAAGGTAAAGGAAAATTTTCATAGTGATCATTGAAGTAGACCAAATGTTATTTTCAAATTCCTCTCCAGTGTATAACAAAAATCTTTATTCTTTTTGTAATTTTTGGTTCCCCACAACTTTAGTTGGAACCCTGAAATATTCTCAAGTAATAACTTATTTTTAGTTGGGATTTCTGGCATTTTAACTTTTGAAGGAGCTAATAAAAAAAGATGATCTTTTGAAAGTTATGCCTATGGAATATTATCTGTGATGACAGACATTTTGGGATCTATGATTTTTTTTCCTTTTTTAACATAAGCGTTTGTAAAGAGCTATAATTAAAATATTAACCTACAATTAAATCTCTTTTATCCAGCAGTCTCTCAAATAGCTTTTTGTGCATTTTTAGTATGATAATAATTGGTATTTGTCATGTTGAGTCCAAGATACCTATCTTCAAGATTCTGAAGTGCCTTCTGAGTCATAAAAGAAAAATTTCAGGGACAGCTAAATTTCAGGGACAGCTAGGTGGTACGGTGAATAGAGCACCATCCCTGGAGTCAGGAGGACCTGAGTTCAAATGCGGCCTCAGACACTTGACACACTTACTAGCCATGTGACTTTGGGCAAGTCACTTAACCCCAGTTGCCTCCAAAAAGAAAAAAGAAAAAGAGAAATTTACTTATGTCCATTTTTGTTTTGACAGCAAGTATCTTTTATGTATCCTAATTCTTTGAAAATCAGAGATTTCTAAATAGTATTTCTCTATGAATCAAAACCCATATGGTGTAATAGCCTGTTTCTAGATTGTACAGCAGTTTCCTGATGGCTACTTAATCTATACAGTATGTATGATGTTGTTTGTTAAACATGTTTTCTCATTTCTCATTGGCAGAGCATCCAGAAAATGAACAACTATTATGAAAAACTTTTATTTTCTCAAAAGAAATTTCTTCTGTGTCTACTCCCTCCTGTTGCATTAGTAACCCATCCATGCCTTTGCGTGTTTATGCCCTTCCATAAATTCTCCACCAAGGGCTCTACCTAGCATTCTGGTGGACTTTCTCCTTGTCTGTTGACATTATGTGAGGAGCAGGAAAGCACCCAATCTGTCCACCTGGTAACCTTCCCTCATGTTACATGATCTACCCACCTCCTTCCTAGCCAGGTGTCTGTCTCTTGGATATCTTTTATTCCCCTTATTATATGCATTCATTTGTTGTTGTTTGCCTCGTTACCTTGTCATTATGCATTTTTCCGTTGCCCTCCGGTGACATGAAATATTTATCCTTAAGAGATATTGGCATTCTAGGATTCGTACTCCTAGTTTCATCAGAGGAATATTAAAGTTAGAAAAAAATGGGCTTTTGTTTTAGGGGGTATCTTGGGCTCATAAAAAGCACCACTTGGTTTCCCAAATGCATTCCAACCTACTCTTTCCCTCCTCTTCAGTTCTGGGCCTAATTATTTGTCTGCCTACTGTACAAGATATTTGGACTGATGGACAGCTCTGTGAGCTGCATATTGCCTGGACAAGAGGCATTCTTAATCCATTGGGTTTTTTCTGTGTAAATAGTTAGGCTTAATTCTTTTGGGGGATTTTTGAATCAAGTTAGGAGATTTCAGCATTCAGTACATTGTAATTTGTAAATGAGAGCATCTGAAACAATTTGTAGTAATCCTTTTCCATTCAGAATTTGTGCTGGATACTATAGATGACAGCAGCAAATACGTCTTGTCGGCCTGTGTCTTGTTTTGTTTCAGAAGGCTTGTTTGAACCGAGGAATCTCTGTTATCAGGATGGGTAGGTGGTGCCCTGGTGCATAGTCAGGAAGACTCATCATCACGCGTTCAAATATGGCTTCAGACACTTGTTAACTGTAATTTAACTCTGCCTCAGTTTCCTCATTCGTAAAATGAACTGGATCAGGAAATGGCAAACCATTCCAGGGTCTTTGACAAATGGGGTCATGGAGAGTCAGACACGACTGAAAAGTGATTGAACAATATCTCTATTGTGTCTTTCAAGGAATCATGAAGGATAGATAGCCTTTACGGCTGCCCTACTGAGTCAGCTTGCTTTTTAGAGGCAGTAAGCTAGGACTTAGTCATTTGTGAAGATCTGATTGTAAAGATGTAATCTGTTACACAATATTGTTTGCTAAAGATGTGTGTGTAAATTATTTTCACAGAAATTTTGTAGAGATGGGAAGATAGGCCTGTGGCTCAGTAGTAACTAAGAAATTTTCAGTTACATTTTAAAATGTTAATAATGCCTTTGATCTGTTTCCTCAAACACTTGGTATAGTTCATAAGTCTTGAAAATGAACCCCTGAACACCCCCAAGATGATCTTGCTTCCAGCAGGGAACTGTATGCATCTGTGTGTGTGTGTGTGTCATACACATACACACACACACACACACACACACACACACACACACACACACACACACACACACACACACTCTTGTTTGTTCCAGCTGTTCTTAATCTTTGTTTTCGTTTCAGTTATTTCATTTTCCTCAGGCAGAGCTTCAGGGGGCTAGGATACTAGCCTAAATCTGGTGGTTTCACTGTCATTAATGCAGAAAATAGTTTGTTAAAATGCTTGAGAATGATCTTTCCCATTTGGGGGTCTGTTTTCCTCTTTCCAGTTTTCTCTTTAAATACTCTTGGGATTACCTACCTGGCTTAATTGCATCTCTAGGCAAGCTTTTCATAAACTTATTCTTCCCTCCACTGCCTTACAGCTGTATGAGGCAACGCTACTCATGATCTTCAGCTGTTCTCTTCTCTCCTACAGAAGAATGACATGTAAAATTCATTTACAAATGAATTTAAACCTCTTAACTTCCATAGGACATACATAGCTTCCATGCTAGGACAAGATGAGAAATGATTAAGGGAAGCTCATACTCAGAGTGCCCCAAATGTATGCATTTTATAGATCAAAATGCCTTTATGTAACAGTTGCCTTCCAAATGGAGAGAGTGAAATTTATGTACTTTCCTGCATGTTTTAGAACGATAATATTTTAAAGTCAATTAGAAAAAAATCACCTTAAATCGTAACATTGTTTTTTTTTATTGAAGGGACATACCAGTACATTTTGTTTTGAAATCAGTGAAAATAAGCATTTTTACCCAAACAGTCATTTGTTTTCAGTTTCCTGACTCTTTATTTGAATGCTAGAGTCATGGAATCTGGAAGGTTCTTTTATTTAAATGATTTTTGGAATTGATATTTGGAAATTTAACATATTCTTGCCCCTAGTTCTATTCAAAGAAGAAAATACATCGTGGGTTACAAGATCAAGTGTGTTTGGTTTTTCTTTTACAGGCATTTTTGGTGTAATGCTTTCTAGTTTTCTCAGTACTTTATATAATCTAATTTGATCATCACTGTAACCCTTGGAAGTAGGTAGGGCAGGCATTATTTTCTGCATGTTAAAGATGATGAAACTGAGGCTCTGAGAGATTTCGTAGTTTACCAGTTGTTGCCCCCGTAGTAGGCCGTGAACCTGAGAACAGAATGTAGGAGCTCTACCTTGCTAGACAGCTTGTTTTTTTCATTTCATTCGTTTCAGCTTCTTGGTTTTGTCAAAACTGAGGTTTCTGCTCATTCGTCTGAGAGTCCTTTCTGTGACTTGCATCGATCAGGGCAGGAGTTCACCCCATACATGATGGTTGGCTCAGGTGGACCCTGGAAGCTGGAGGGATTCGTGGATTTTGTTTGGAGATGGGCAGTCACATTGGTGGGTAGGCTGCCAGGTTTCATGAAGCTGTTTATCGGGCTGCGTAGTAGTGATAATATTATCTTCTTCACACAGACCCTGTGGGCCTATGTTTACAAAATTATAAAACTTGAGGAATAAAACCCGTAGAGAGGTGTGATATATCCCTTATTAGGTTCCTTCCATGGGGCTGCAGTGGAGCTTGAATGTCAAGTCAGTGATTCCCTCATTGTCTCATAAACTCAGCACCTCCTGTGTGGTTTTTCCCTTTCCATGTTTATTAAACTACCACATCTCCCTATGTTATGACCATACAAATGAAATCACATTCCAGCTGTGTTTCTCCCTCTGTGCTTAATGTCTTCTTTTCTGACTGTTTGCTACCAGTTGACACCATTTTCTCCTCCTGTAGTCCCTTGTTGCTGTCCAACTGTGCTCCCTCTCTACTCCCCCCTGCCTTTGCCTACTGTTTAGCTGATGGATGCTTCACAGCTAATTAGGCAGTGGAGTCAGCAGTCTGTTGAGTGGAAGGCAGGGTCAGCAGGGAGTGCTTCGGGAGGAGCAGTATTAGGTGTGGTTAGTGCTGGGTGGTAGCTGGTTTTGTAGCACATAGATGTGTGACAGTTTTAGGTGGCATCTGATGATTAGGAATATTTTTTAAATGGTTCTTTCCCTTGGAACTTGTGAACAGAAGGTAGCAGGTGGTGGTACCAGCAACAACCCACAAACAACAGTAAACAGGTATGGACTACCACCTACTGCTAGCTAGCTCCATCTTAGAAGAAGACTTCCTTCTCACAGTCTTCCTCTTTAGCTTTTCATTTGAACAGTTCTTTTTTCCTTTGGGTAATTACCCCAATCATTTTACACCAGGTGGTAAAAGTTACTGTACTTTCTTCTTTTAAGGTGAAGTGTGAGATGAGCCTGAGATATTAGGAGTTATATGCACTTGATTTTTTTTAAAAGAAGATTTTTCAAGCCTCTTATCTGCAAAATTAAATTGTTCTCTTAGTTTCTTATTTCTCTTGTTAACAATGGTTAAGAAACTCAGGTACTACTACCATTCTGTAGCACATAGCTGCTCTTCCTCCCAAGTACTTTATATTTGTATTCTTTCCATTTATTCTGTGTATACCTCTACATGTCCTTGTCTTTGTTAGAATGGGAACTCCTGGACAAGAATAGGCATTGGTTTTTTTAGTGTGTCTGTAGGCAGGTAGTAGATGGTTAATATATTCTGATTAAGGGAATGGTTGTTGCATTTGGATTTAACTCATAGGAACATTTAGAAGCTAAAGCTTGGAAAGGGGACCTTAGGGTCTAGCAGTTTGATCTCCATTCATTTTTAAAGGTGAGGAGAGAGGTGAAATGACTTGCCCAAACTGGCAGAGCTGGAATTAAAACCTGAGTCTCCTGCTCTCCAGTTCAATTTCTGTACTGCATTTGCCTGCCTTTCTGTGATATGTTTGAATTTATAATAATTTATTAAAAAAAAACCAATGTAGTGAGATACACTATTGGGCAGACATCCCAGGGAAATGCCATAGAGGAAAGTAGGGCAGATGCTTTCTGGGTCTGTCATTTTTTTTAGAGTACACATTGTTTTTTAAAAGCTTGAATTAGCTACAAGATAATGTCATGTATGACTGGTTCTTGATGCTATGCATTGTTTAAGAATTAATTAGATTGCTCAGTATTTTGTAGATACAATGCAATATCAACATTACAGGTAGGAAGAGTGTTATTTTTAGTGATTAAATTTAAAGCCAGCCAGACTATTCCTAACTTGGAAATCTTCACAATGATTGTATTGCACCAATGCATTTGGCAGTTTTAAAATACTCAGGTAAAGACTATAGCAAGCCTTATTCATGGTTAGAATTATTGGGCTTCTAGGATTCTAGCCAAAAAGGAAATACAAGTTCCAAGTCTTTTATGGGAATTTTAATTCTCTAGGACTTTTAAGCTACTTGTTTTAAAATTTTTCCTTTTCCTTCAAAGTATCAGCAAATAGCTTTGAATATACTAGTGAGAATGTCTGTATTTTGGTGAAAGCTGATGGCTAAGTTTATCTGTATTAGAGAGAGATGAAATTAACAAAAGTTAGTGATGTTCGTGAACATTTAGTGTTGATTTTTAAATTTATATTCATTACTTTACGTGCTCCCCTTTAATAAAGGCATATGAGTACTGAGAATAGACTTTATATTCTGCCATTTCATAAAACCTTAAAAAATAGTTTATTTTGGTGTAACTTTTTGAGATTTTCTTGTCAGCTCTTTTTGAAGGATGTAAGCTTGCTAACTTTTAATTTCTGAGTAATCCAGATAAAGGCTTTTTGTATCTGAAGTTTTGTAGATTTTGATCCCCAAAAGAAACATGCTAAGCTATTTTCCTTTTTGTTTATAGACAAAAAGGAAAATACTGTATTCTCTTTTTTGATGTTAAAATCCTTATTGGAGAGTCTGATTTTATTCTGGAGGGTGGTGATGACATATACTTTGTTAATGCTCTTCTTTGAACAGAGGAAGCTAAGCTTCATTGTTTCATTCCCCCCACCCCTTTTTATTGTAGCAGAGATGTGTCTTTTTTTTTTTGCAAGAAATCAATATTAAAGTGGGAAGACTGTAAAAGTTCTTTGTTTAAAAAATTTAGCTTCTACACAAGTTTTATTATGTTCTGTTAGTTTTGAGTGTGGAAAAGGAGTTAGAGAATTGGAATATTTCATATGAATTTTCAAACCTTCCAAATGGAGGGACTGTATTTCTTTTTATCTGTAACAGCACAGTATAAATTAAATATATTTAAATGGGATTTGTTACTGTAGATCATTAATGAGTAAAAAGATATGTTACCCCCCAATTTTACCAACCAGAAATCCTTAAGAGAGAGATCCTTTTACAAGTTTCTCCAACCTGTTTTCCTGGTAAAGGTCTTCTGTAGTAGGAGAAAGGAAACTTGAATCATGAGGTTATGATGTTTTTTTTCCTGATTTGATAGAGATCTTAGTTTTGGAGTGTACATCTCTGCTTCTCAGAAATGGTTAGGGAGTACAGTAGAATGGAGGAAGAAGGCGGTGCCCTGGGAAAGTTCTCTATTACCTTGGGCCTGGACCAGATTAAATGGATCCCTTTAGAAACTGAGTAAGACTGACTGTGGCAAAACTCCTTTCCCCAGCTATATTGGTATTTAAATATATGCTTTGCCACTTTGAAGCAGAAATTATCATAATGTAAAACTGAATTTTAGAGATTATGATCCCAGAATTGAGTGAAGATTTAAGGGGATAATGGGGCTGGGAAATGTCAAACTTGAAGGAGAACACTGTAGATCAGAATGTGATCTAAGGTAGAGGCAAGGGAAGGAGAGAATTGAAGTTGTTTAAGTAACTGGGAATTGTAGGACCATAATTTTAGCATTGGAAGGGATGTTAGGGGTAATCAAGTTCAACCCCTGATTTTACAGATGAGGAAACTAAGGTAGAGAGAGATTAAAGGATTTATCAGGGTCACACAAACAGTAAATGATCACTGACTTTTTTCAGAGAAATTTAATGCAAAAATTCCCTCACATCACAACAGTTTCTTTTTATAGTCTAGCTAAATTGATTTTGTTCAGGTAAAACCTTTTAAATTTTATGTAATTAAAATACCTATTTTATCTCTCTTGATCATCACTATCCCTTGACTGATTGATTAAAAAAAAGTTTTCTCATAATCTTAACTGTGAAAAGAACTTCTTCCAATCTTTTCTATTTCTTTTTTTCATAATTTTATCTTTTATATTTATGATGTGTATACATTAGGAACTTACTATTGAATGTGGTATTTATGAGGTGTAGGCTCTGGGACCTCCCCCCTTGAGCTCTCCTTGAATCTTTGGGGAGCCCCTTGAGGTCTGGTTGGGTCTTCCCACTTGCTGGGGCATTTGCAGAGGCCATGAGTATTTCATTGTGGCTGGACCCAAACCTCTGTTGCTGACCTGGCCCTCCATTGTCCATCTGCTTCCCACCCTGGAGCATATCAAAATATCAATCCATTCTTACATTGACCTCATTAACTCCACCTGAAGTCCCTCCCCAAACTCGTTACTGGAGTCTGACCTCGTTGACTCCAGTAATGAGTTCCCGGTCAGGTAACCATAAAAAATGAAGAGATTACACAAAGAGGGTTAGGGCTGCCTGAGACCCCAAAATACCAACATGCCGGGTCCTGTGGAAAGAATTACACTCAAGTCTTCTCAGCCAAAGAAAAAGTAAAGTTTATTGAAAGTTCAAGTTCTCCATATGGGGTAGACTCTTAAGGAGCCAGTCTATGCTAGGTTGTTCTATGGAGCTTTCACACAGAGCAAGTCAGTGCTAAGCTATTCTATGGCGCTCTCCCAGATGGAGGGAAGATGGAATATATACAGAAGAATCTAGGGGTGGTTCAGAGGAGGAGCCTGGGGAGGGTTTTCAGGTGGAGTCAATGAGGTCATGAGTTTGGGGAGGGACTTCAGGTGGAATTAATGAGGTCAATGCAAGAGTGGATTGATATTTTGATATGCTCCAGGGTGGGAAGCAGATGGACAGTGGAGGGCCAGGCCAGCAACAGAGGTTTGGGCCCAGCCACAATGAAATACCCATGGCCTCTGCAAATGCCCCAGCAAGTGGGAAGACCCAACCAGACCTCAAGGGGCTCCCCAAAGATTCAAGGAGAGATCAAGGGGTTAGGGGGAGGTCCCAGAGCCTACACCTCATCAGTATAATATACTAGTTTAAGTCTAATTGCTGCCAGACTACTTTCTGTTTTTCTCTGCTGTTCTGAGTATAATTCTTCCCCCAATAATTTGTGTTCTAGGTTTATCAAATGCTGGAATACTATATTTATTTCAGGTTTTTGCTTATTTGGTTTGTTCTACTGATTTAATTTCTATTTATCAAGTAGTAATAGTGGGTAGAGGGGGGAGAAGTGAAGTTGTGAGAGAGAGGAGTTGAGGATGATACCTCAATTGTGAGCCTGAGTGACTGGGGAAATGGTGACATTTATATAATGGTGTCAATATAAATTGACATTTATAGGGAAGTTAGGAAGAGGGAAGTGTTTGAGGAAGAGGGACAAGGAGTTCAGTTTTGGATATGTTGAGTTTAAGATGTTTATAGAACCTCGAGTTTGAGATCTCTAATAGGCAGCTGGAGATGTGAGACTAGAGGTTAGGAGAAAGCTTAGGCTGGGTTAATAGATTTGAGAGTTACCTGCATAGGGATGATGATAGAATCCATGAGAGCTAATAAGATTATCAAGTGAAATAGCTTAAAGGGAGAAGAGAAGGGGGACCAGGAAAGAGCATTACGGGTCACCTGTAATGAACAGACACAGTCTAGATGAAGATCTGGTCACAGAGATAGGAATTGTCAGAAAGGTTGAGGAAAACCAGGAGAGGACATTGTCGTGAAAACCTAGAGAGCAGAGAATATCAAGGAGGAGATCAGCATCAGTATCAGAGGTTGTAGAGAGGGATGAGGTTTGAAGAAAACAATTTGAATTGAATGATGATGTGGGAGCCAGATTAAAGAATCAAGAAGGGAGTGAAAGGAAAGGCAGTGGAGGCACTGATTGTTGACAACCTTCTCAAGGAGTTAACTCACAGAAGAGGTGGAGGGGGGAAGCTAGGTAGTGGGGTGATTGGTTCAAGTGAGCAGTTTTTGATAATGGGGGAAGACATGTTTGTAGGCAGTAGGAAAGCAGTTCATAGACAAGGAGAGATTGAACGGAAGTGAGGGAGTGGAGATAATAAAGAGGGGTAATCTGTTGGGGAAGATGAGGTGGTTTCAGATCTCTTTTTAGCCTTGGCCAGGAACATAGTCTCCTCTTCTTGTGAGACAGGGTTAGTACTGCCAGAAGGCATCTGAGTAATGTGAGACCAAGAGGGAGTGCTCTATGAAAGGCCTCCATTTTTTCAGGGAAAAAAGTTGTCGAGGCAAATTTAGATTTACAGTTTGAAAAAGTGGAATGAATTATTCTGGGAGGCAGCGGATTCCCCAAAACTAAAGGTCTTCAAGCAAAGGCTAGATGACCACTTATAGGTTATATTGTAGAAGGGATTTTTGTTCAGATGATAGAATGAGAGATGAGAGATCTCTTACTATGTGTACTAGGTATTGGGCATATAAACATAAAAGTGAAAGTTCCTGCCTTCAGGATTTACACCTTTGGTTGGGGACAAGACAGTCTATCTCTCTGAACCATCTAATATTGGAGATCACCCTTTTCTGGGGTAGAGGTGCAGGGGAAGGTTATGCTTTCTCGTTGACTTCAGAGAGACACATTTTCCTGGTTCTTATCCTGCTTCTTAACTAATCTCCCTCTTTTCTTTGCACTCTTTCTTTTTGCCAAACACCTTAGGCAGGTGTTCTGTAAGCCCTCTTTCTTTAGTTGTCTTATTTTCTCTTCACTTTCTCCCTGTCATTCTCCAAGCAACTTTTAATGGCTTAGTCTGTTGTTTGGTGCCTCTTCAGATGTCCCCTGTTGAGAGAGGACATCTGGGGTTATTATTTATTCCATGGGCTCCATCTGGAGGTGAACTACTTGTTGCTACATTGAAGAAATCATGGTGCATATACCTGTTTTCCGCCTTTACTCTTGCTTGTTGAAGTGGTCTGCTTGTTCCAAAACTATTTTCATCAGGTTTTGACCTGTTTGTTAGATCATGTCTTCTAAGAATATTTATCAATCTTCTTCCTCCTTTTTGGTGAGAAAGTATTTTTATAGTTATCTTAGAGTGATAGGTTTTGTTTTTATTTAATATTAGGGTTTTTGTTGGGATATATTCCACATTTGTTATGTTATTATTTTGTATTTTAGTTTATCTGTGTCTGAGTTTTACCTGCACAAGATTATAAGCTCCATGAGAGTTAGTGATGTCTTATCTAAATTCCCTAGGACTAAGAAGTGCTTTAATAAATGTAAGTGATTAATAAATATTGAATTTAATTTCTGAGCAGCAGACAGAACTCCTTTTCTTTGGTCATCAGATCACTATCACTTTACTGACTGCCCCAGAACCAAGATTCTCTCTTTTGCCATAATTCTGAATCTAGAATATGGTAGCAGTGGTAGTGGGAGCCACAGTAATTGCCTGAAAGACTACCTGTCCTAGTATTCTCATTTAAATGTGATGGTACTAGCTCCTTGGCAGTTTTTCTTCAGGCTCTAAAAGGTAGAAATGGAATTAGGTCTGCTAGGTCTGCATTGCACCCATTTTGTCCCCAGTCCTTCACTCATAAAATTATTGGGAGGGGCTAGGACAGAAATAAGCCTTGCTCCAGAGTGGGCTGTTATCTATCCCTCTTTGTTGTTATGTTATGTTAGTTATGGGAAATATTCCTGAATGGCTTTCTTGTTTCCTACTGAAAGGCTCATAAGCATGTACTATATGTATTAGGCATTGGAAGATATGAAATGAAAAAAAATGAATCAGAGACTTTCACAGTTTGCATTTTGTCAAGAGAAATAGTATTTACCTAAGTACAGAATAAATACAAAATAAAATGAAGGTAATTTAGGGTCACTGGGAGTTGAGATCAAGGAATGCTTCATGTAGATTTTATATCAGGGTCATGTTATATCACTATTGGGTGAACATAGTAGATTTGAATCTCATATCTTTATGGAAGGAAGGAATAATATTGGAAGTGAGAAAGATGAGAAAAGATCATAAAATTTGGTAATTAAGAGATCATTGGTAACTTTGGGGAGAATAGCTTTACTTTAGTGATAAGATCAAAAGCCAGGTTTCAAAGGGTTGAGGAGAGACTGGGAGAAATGATTTTGATGTCTCTGTGGTAGATGAATCAGTGGTGAAGAGAAGGTTAAGGCAGAGAGACCAGTTAGAAAGCAGTTGTCATGCATAGTTCAGGTGAGAGGTGATAAGAACCTGTGCTACTGTGGAGAGAGTAGGCATGGAGAGAAGGGGAGATACATGAGAAATACACTGAAGTTAGAAACAACAACATTTGCTAATAGATTGAGTATGTAGAGTGAATGAAATTGAGAAGTCAAGGATGACAGTGGTATTGAGAAGCCTGGGTGACTGTGAGAGTAGAATATATAGACCCTCTGTCTTGAGAGTAATAGGGAATTTGAAAAGAGGGAAAGGTTTGGAATAAAGAGGGAAAGGTTTAGAGTTGGAGATGCCTATGGGATAGCCTCGGGAGCTGTATTTAATAGACAGTTTGTAATAGTAGGCTTGGAGCACAAGAGAGAGACTATAGATGGTATAGATCTGGGAATCATCTACATAGAGATGATCAAGGGACTTATGGGAACTCATAAGATCACCAAGTGAGGTAGTGTAGAGGGAGAAGAGAAAAAACCCTAGTTAGAGGGCTTTTGGGGAACACTTCTAGTTGATATGACCTAGATGAAGATTCAGCAAAGTAGGTTGAGGAGTGGTTAGGAGAGCCAGGAGTGGATAATGTCATGAAAAGCTAGAGAAGAAATAGGGTACAGAAGTAGGTGGTAATCAGTAGTGCTGGTTTCTAAGAGTTAAGGACGAATGAGGGCTATTAAATTTGGCAATTAGGAGAGCATTGGTAATTGTGGAGAAATCTGTTTCAGTAGAATGACTAGATTGTAGAAGATTTAAAAGAGAGCAAGAGAAGTTGTAGAGGAATCAAGTGTAGACAGCATTCTCTAAGAATTTAGCCAAGAAAGGTAGGAGAGCTGTAGATCTAGTTAGGTTATGGGTTTTGTTTGTTTATTTTAAATAAAGAATAGGAGGGGTGGAGCAGTCCATCTGAGTGTGTTTATAAGCAGCAGAGGAGCCAGTGGGATAGGCAGGGATTAATAATTAGAGAGAAGATGAGGATGATAATAAGGGGCAGTCTGATGGAAAAGATGGGAACAAGGGCACTTAATTTAGGCTTTGCCTTGGCCAAGGACACAGCTACCTTTCATGTAAGGAGGAGATAGTGGCTTTGAGGGAAGTGAAGCATGAAGGGATATGAGTAATGTGAGAAGAGAAAGAGAGGAGAAGATTAAGCTCTTGACAAAGTCTCAGGTTTTTTTGTTTTGTTTTTAGTGAAGTATGAGGTGAAATTTTCATTTGTGAATGGATATGTGTGTGTGTGTGTATGTATGTATGTATGTGAGTTTCAGTACTATCCAAGTAGCTTCAGAGAACACATCGAAATATGTTGAAGATTAAAAACAGACTTCCTATAGCTAAAGATGTTGATTTTCAAGTTAACTGGAAGTAATTTTGAAAGTGGTCCTTCATTTAGCTGTAGTTAACAGTTTATTTCCATTGTTCAATTGCTACCCCTTGCTTTCTAGAACCAAGGTATTCTTGTTTTACTCCTGTATTGATTGGGAAAGCTTCTAGTATTTTTTCATTGAAAATCATATTAGGGTTTTTTTTATATATAATTTTTTATTATGTTTTTATCATTTTAATGATTCTATGTCAGTGCCATGTAGGATTTTTATCATAAATGAGTATTATACATAGTCAAGTGGTTTTTCTGCATCTGTTGATATAATTATATCCAATTTGTTTTTCTAATATTAAATTATCATACTAGCATACCAGTACCCTCTTAAAACACACACGCACCTTAATCTTATTTTTTGATCAATGGAAAGCTACTTTTTCTCACTCCCATCTCCCACTGAAAAAGAAAGTTATGTATTTTGGTATATAGCTTGTATACATTACATGTGTCCATCACCTCTCTGTCAGGAGGGAAGATAGAAAGGTTTCATCATAAGTTTCTGAAATCATGAGCAATCATTGCATTGATCAGTTTATAAAGAAGAGCATGGAGAGAAAGAAGAAATGTCTTCTGTACAAGTAAGTGAGTAGTCTGGGTGTCATGCAGTATGCTTCTCCTTCCATGCTTTGGATGCTAAACAGAGGTTTTTATATTTCATCCTAGAGGTGATGGAGAACCATTGTAACTTGGGGGGGGGGGACGGGGGAGAGGAGAAATACTCCTTTCATTTATTTTTATTTTGTTTTTAATTTATGGAATAAAACAAGCATTTCTATAACATAACAATAAAAAAGATGATTATATGCCTTTCTTCATATGTCCTTTTTAGTTAATTTAGGTATTTATAATGAAAATAACTTATTCACTCAAAGTTATTCTTAAAACTATACAATGTTCTCTTGGTTCTGCTCTTCATTATTTTGTACTATTTCCATGTTTTTCTAAAATCATTGAGCTCTTCATTTCTTACAGCGCAGTTGTATTCCATCACAATTGTGTGCCACAGCTTGTTTAGCCATTTCCCAATTGATTCGCATCCCTGCAATTTCCAGTTCTCTGCCACCACAAAGAGAGCTGCTGTAAACATTTCAGAATGTATATGTTCTTTTCCTTTTTCTGTAATCGTCTTTGGAAACAGACCAAGTAGTGGTATTGCTGAGTCAAAGCATATAGGTAGTTTAATAACTCTTTGGGCATAATCCCAGATGACTCTCCAAAGTGGTTGGATCAGTTCACAATTCCACCAACAATGAATTAGTGTCCCAGTTTTTCCATATCCCCTCCGACATTTGTCACTTTCCCCTTCTATCATTTTAGCCAGTCTGATAGTTATAAAATGATATCCCGTGGTTGTTTTAATTTGCATTTCTCTGATCATGAATTTGGGGCATGACTAAATAGTTTTGATTTCTTCATTGGAAAACTTCTTGTTTCTATCCTTTGACCTTTTATCAATTGAGGAATGACTCATATATTTATAGATTTGATATAGTTATCTATATCTAGGTCATATATCCATTTTGACCTTGTCTTGGTAAATGGTGTAAGATATTGATCTATGACCAATTTCTATCACACTACTTTTTAGTTTTCCCAGCAATTTTTTACCAAATAATGAATTCTTATACTAAAATTTTAGTCTTTACACTTATCAAACACTAGGTTATTATGTTTGTTTGCTGCCATAAATTCTATCCACTCTATTCCATTTATCTTCCTTTCTCTTTCTTAGTACCAAATAGCTTTGACAATTACTGCTTTATAATATTGTTTAAGATGTGGTGCTGCTAAAACTTTCTTCCTTTACTGCTGCGCCAGCACAGCCTGGGCCTAGGTACCAGCTGAGAGAAATAAAGAGAAAGTGAGAGAAAGATTCTAGCTGAATAAGAAAAGGGGGAGAGAGACCGGGATGTATTCCATAGTCTGTTTATTGCAGAACCATTTCATACAGAGCCAAAGATACAAGAAAATCATAGAGCTTATATTCCTTATTTCTGGGGTGATTACATGACTTGGGTCTTGCCTCCCCCCCCCCAGCTCACCCCAAGGCTAATCAGTCATTAAGATCTTTATCCTAAAAGGAGGGGGGAGGGCACAATAGACAAGGAGTCCTAATCAGGACTTGCAAATTAACTTTCAGTACAGTCTTTAGATATTCACCCAACAAGATTATACTTTCCTTGCATATCTGCCTGATGACCTTGTAGAACTGGGGAACTAGTGTGCCAAGATCCCAGAAAGTCTTGGCCCCCAACACTTTACATTTAAAAAAAATTTCCTTTGATATTCTTGACATTTTTGTAACTCTCTAATCATAGTCTCTTTGGAGTTCTGTTCTGGGCCTCTTCTCCCTCCCTACTACTTAACTTTGTGATGTTATCGGCTCCCATGAATTTAATGACCATCTCTATAGTGGTGATTGTTGGATCTACCAGTCTTGCCCTAAACTCTCCACTTACCTCCATTCTTACATCTTCAACTGCCTTTCATACATCTCCAACTGGATGTGCAGTAGACATCTTAAACTCAATATGTATGAAATTGAACTCATTGTTTTTCTCCCTCTTAAAAGTTTCCAAACTCATTTGGCCTTCTGATCCCTTAAAAAAAAAATTTATTTAGCACCCACTGGAAATCTTTTTTTTTTAACCCTTTAAAGGTTTTGTTTTTAAATTTGTGTCATTTCAAACTGCTAGATCCTTCCAGCGCCCCTACAGGCCAGTATCACCCACTTTGGGAACCCTTACCTCTCCCCCCAAACCTTTTCTATTTCTTTTTTTTTTTTTTTTTGGAGGGCAATTGGGGTTAAGTGACTTGCCCAAGGTCACATGACTAGTTTTTGTGTTAAGTGTCTGAGGCCGGATTTGAATTCAGGTGCTCCTGATTTCAGGGCCAGTGCTCTATTCACTGCACCACCTAGCCGCCCCTTCCTTTTCTATTTCTGTGGAAGGCAATACCATCCTCCCAGGCCCTCAGGCTTACACGCTAGGTCATCCTGGATTACCTCCTATTTCTTGGCCTCCTCTCCCTGCAATAGCCAAGGTTTTGCCAAGGCCTGTTCATTTCATCTTTGCACCATCTTCTAAATGCTCCCCCTTCTCTCCTTTTGACATTGCTGCCCCTCAGGTATTTGCCTTCATCACCTCACACTTGCACTGTTGCAATAGCTTATATTTGGGTCAACCTCCCTCAAGTCTTTCCCTGCTCCAATCTATCCTCCACTCAGTCAGCGAAGTGATGATTTTCCTAAAGCACAGATCTGACCATGTTACCTCTCTCCTCAATAAATTACAGTGTCTCCCCATAACTTCCAGGATCAAATACAAAATCTGTTTCAAATTCAAGGTCTATCATGACCTAGCCCCATATTTTTTCAGCCTTCTTATACCCTTACTCACCAACATTTATTCTTTGATCTAATCACACTGGCCTGGCTCTTCCGCAAACAAGACATTCCATCTCTTGGCTCTCAGCATTTTTTTAAATCCCAGCTAAAATCCCATCTTCTATCTGAAGCCTTTTCCCACCCCCTTTTAATTCTAGTGCCTTTTCTCTTTTAATTATTTCCTATTTCTCCTATAAATCGCTTGTTTGTATTTATTTATTTGCTTCTCTTCTGGAATAGACTGTGAGCTCCTCGAGGACAAGGACTGTCTTTTGTTTCTTTTTATATCCCCTGTACTTAACACAGTTCTGGCCACTTAGTGCTTAATAAATGTTTATTGACTGATTTGACTGAAGTTTAAGGAGTGGAGGTGGAGTGATGAGTTTAAACCTGTGCTTTAGGAAGGTCACCTTGGCAGATAGACTGGAGTGGGCAGGCCTGACCAACCAGCAAGCAACTGCTGTAATGCAGGTAAAAAGATTGAGGTATTTTTTGAACATGACTGATGTGGGAATTTGTTTTGCTTGATTAATCATGTATTTATTAGAAGGGGATTTCTCCCCAAACCCCTTTTTAATGGAGATGAGATGTAGGAGGGAGAGAAAATATTTTTGTTAACTGGAAAAAAATAAATTTCAAAAGACGAATCCTTGCTATAGAGTGTAAATCTTGAAATATGTATTTTGGCTTCCCTCAGAACCTTTTTTCTCCTATACGCATCTGGATTTTGTAGTAGATAGTCAGCATTGAAATAAGTGAGGCATTTATGAGCATTCAGACTTATTCAGACTTGATGAGGCAAAAGTCACAGTAGAAGTTTAGCACAATTAGTCATGTGTTCCATCATGGTGCAGTCAAAATAAATTCTTTTACATTTTAAAACTAAAAATGTAGAAATTAGTCACTTCAATAGAAGTGAAGAAGTAGTCTGATTAGTTTTCTATGTCTCTGCTAGACCAGCCTTTTAACAGAAAGTCAGAAATTCAGAAGAAGTCTGATGAGGTTGAATGAATAATAAAGGAAGGGAGAGGAGAGGGGAGTGACCAGCAGAGGCAGCAATGAGAATTGTACCTTGTTTGCCCAGAGTCCTGTCCAGCCTCTAGTATATCCTAAGGCAAAAAATCGAAATCTTGAAGTATGTTTTAGGAACTACGTATCTTTGAGAACCAGGGTCTGTGTATCATTTAAAGGAAAGGGAAGGAATAAGCATTTATATAGTGCCTCCTGTGTGCGAAACACTGGGCTGAGTGAGTTTTACAAATATTTCCTTTGATCCTCACAGAATTCCTGTGAGGTACATGCTGTTATCACCCCCATTTATAGCTGCAGAAATTGAGGTAGACAGAATGTCAGGAACTACACAGCTGGTAAGTGTCTGAGGCCAGAGTTGAACAAATTATCTGTATAAGTAAAGACATCAGTCAACATGGAAAATACTGTATGACTAGAAATCAACTGACCATCTACCTGAGCAGGAGAGTCTAAGACCAGAGGTGAGAGATGTTGCAAGAGCAGCAGATAACACAAACTATAGTTTGCAAAGAATCTTATCTGTAGTTGCCCCGACAAGTGATCATCCCATCTTTGCTTCAAGATCTCCGGTGAGGGAGAGCTAGCTATTTCCTGAGGCTGCCCATTCTGCATTTATCTTCCACTTTGAAACCTGTGCCCATTGTTCCTTGTCTGTTTTCTTGGGACCCAGTCCCTCTAATTCATGAAAACTTGTGTTGAGGATGGGAGTTAAGGTTTTGGTGCTTCTTTTCATTTCCTTTTCTTGACTATCTGGAAACCAGACATAATTGTCATTATGGGGAGGGGGGTGGTGGCAAGGAGAAAGGTTCCTAAAAGGACAGATAATGATTTTGCTGTACCATTCATCTACCTCCCTCACATAAATACCTTTGTTAACCTTGTTCTGGACTAAGAGCAGACAAGACTACAGCTTGTGGGCCAAATCTGCTCTGGCCACCTGAACTTAGACGGATTGAGTGAAGTCAGAATTGAAGAGGGCCTTCAATGCTAGGCCTAGGAGTTTGAATATAAAGTTACTGTTGAATGCTTTCATGATCATGTTGTATTCTGGATTAATATTTCAAATTTGGTTCTTTTAAAGAAGAAAGTCTTTATTGCTTTTGCAGCTATGTAGTCATTTTTTTTAACTGTTGTGTCTGTCACCTAAATATACTTTAGCAATATAATTTCATCCTTGCCTCCTAGACAATAGGTGGGCAGCAACAATTACTGTGTTTATCCTGTGGTAGAGAAAAAGAGGCATAGGTGAAAAATACCAGTGTCTTGATTATAAAATAAACTGTTTGATTTGAGTGCTTATGGACCCCCATACAATTCTTTAAACTAACTGGATACAGATACCCAGAAGTGACTGGCTGACTGCTCCATGGTCATAGTAGCCCTGTCTAATGAAAAGAGGAGCAGAAGAGTGGTCAGGCTTCTAGAATGATGGGGATGGTAAGAGACTAGCAGTGGTGACTGTGAACGCTATTACAGTCCTAGTTGTCACTTGGTATGCCAGAGATGGGCATTTTAGGTACTATCATATACCATTCTACTTTCTGGCAAATATGTATCTCTTTGCTAGAATTTTCAAAGATGTGTGTCAGTGATGTAACAATGATTATTGTAGTCGAAGCAGTAAAGGTAGCTCTTGGGATGACTGCTATCCTTGGCATATAGGTATGACTAGTTTGACTACTTAAACATGCTAAGAGATTGTCACCCATGGCATGTTAGTAGTGAAGAAACTGCTTACCACCAGCTTCCCTGACCTTCCAGGGTGTAATAGAATAACACTGTAAGTAATGACCTTTCATCATTTCTACAGAGTAATGAATGGACAGTGTTATAGCAGAAAAGAGGCTGTATTTAAAGCCACTGGGTAATACTCTGTACCTGGGTTACTCTAGACAAGATGTTTTACCTGCTTCTGTGTCACTTTCTTCCTCAGTAAAATGATGTAGCTGGACCCTGATCTTCCTGCTCTAAAGCCCTGAGACCCTGAGAGTACTTGAAGTAGAACCACCATATATATGCAAGGACGGCCAAGTCACCACAGGTCTGGAGCTGAGTGAGCGACATGCGGAACAGAGACAGACATTTGGCTTCCCGATTTTTGGTTACTTAGCTTACACCATAATCCAGTTTGGTGAAATTGTTTTTGGTTGTTTGGACATTTGAAGGATATTAGTGCTGGCAGAATTTTTGATCATCTGTCAGTAAGTTTTATCAGTTGCCTCCTGTACCAGCAGCCACTGCTAGACATGAGAGTACAAAGACAAAAAGGAACAATCCTTGCTCAAGGAGCGTAAGTTCTAGTGGGGCAGAGAAGAGACAACACGTGTATATTTAAATAGTTACATGGTAAACAGAAGGTATTTTAGAGGGCGGCACTAGTGGTTGTGGGGCATCAGAAAAGCAGTCATGTAGAAGGAGGGATTCTGTAATGTTGAGGTGAGGAAGGAGTGTATGAGGAATGGCGAATGCAACAGCAGAGAGACGGGAAAAGGCTGTGAGACGGGGAAAGGCTTGTGTGAGGAATAGCAAAAGCCATTTTGGTTGGACAGTGGGGAAAGAGTAATGAATGAGTCAGGAAAGGTTGGTTGGGATTGGATTGTTCATGTATTTAAAAGCCAAATGGAGAAGTTTGCATTTAATCCTAGAGACAATAAATGAGGTATCCTTGAGGTAAGACTGGCTTTCTTAGCTTGTGTTTTTTTTTTTTAATATGTGGGCTGGTTTTCTCTCAGTCTCCTTTCCACTAATGAGATCAGTTTTAAAGATCCAGTTTATTTTTTTTTTTTTTGGAGAGGGGGAAGGCAGGGCAATGGGGGTAAGTGACTTGCCCGAGGTCACACTTAAGTGTTAAGTGTTTGAGGCCACATTTGAACTCAAGTCCTCCTGACTCCAGGGCCAGGGCTTGGTTCACTGCACTGCCTAGCCACCCTAGTTTATTTTTTTTAAGTAAGTTTGTTTCAGTGTCTTTTGTTTTTCTGTTTCCTGTATATCCCGCTATATCCCTCCCTCGACCTTATCCTAGAAAGACATCCCTTATGAAAAAGGAAAAAAAATTCCACAAAACTAAGCAGAATATGGAAACATACACTATTCCATGGCCATCTTTGCCAGTTTTAAGGGTGGGAAGTGAAACTTCAGTGTTGTTCTGTTTTACATTTCTCTTATTAGTGATTTGAAGCATTCTTTTGTATGGTTGTTAATAGTTTGCAGTTTTCCTTTTGAGAACTGTTCCTTTGACCAAGTGTCTCTTGAGGGAATGGCTTTTGGTTATAAATATATGTATTACGTATGTTATATGTACATATGTACACATATATATGTGCTCATTGTTACTATATATAAGATAATAAACTTTTATCAGAGAAATGAGATCTAAAGATTCTTTTCCTATTCTACCATTTCCTTTCTTAATTTAGATAAATTAATTTTGTTTGTTCAGAAACTTTTCAGTTTTGTGCAATCACCATTACATGTTTTATCTAATATAATTGCCTTCATCCTTTGTTGGGTTAAGAAAACATAACTGTGAGAAGTGTAAGATCTGCTTCTCTTCTGACTTTTATATGGAATGAGCTTTAATATTGCGGTCATTCATCCAGAGTGGATTGTGGAATGTGGTTTAAAGTATTGAATTGAGCTCAATTTCTGCCAGATTGATTTTCAGTTTTCCAAGAGTATTGTTTTTTTCCCCCCAATAAAATAGTGTTTTCCTAAGTGATTATTTTCTGGTTTGTGGAACATTGGGTTTTTGAGCCCCATTGTTTCTGATTTCCCCTAGTCTAGTCTGTTCCATTAATCTTTCTATTTTTAACCAGTCCAGATAGTTTTGATGACTGATGCTTTATAACAATTTGAGAGGGGCGGCTAGGTGGTACAGTGAATAGAGCACCAGCCCTGGAGTCAGGAGGACCTGAGTTCAAATGTGACCTCAGACATTTGACACATTTACTAGCTGTGTGACTTTGGGCAAGTCACTTAACCCGAATTGCCCTCCAAAAAAAAAAAAAAA
>CM053598.1:32211994-32226411 GCA_028646575.1 Pseudocheirus occidentalis | reverse complement strand
AATACACTTGTATCATCTGCCCCTAAGAGAACATAAACACTTAATTCTTATTTAGTGATTTGTGATTGCTTGCTCATTTTTACCCTTTCATGTTTCTCTTATTCTAAGTTTGGTTACCACTCCAGGGGCCCTAGCTTTTGTTATTGACCTTTTACAAATTCTTCTAAAGGAAAAAGTCTGGAACAGATTCTCAATTTAAAATATTTATTTCTTAATATTTTCAGTTGAAAGAGAAGTCCAGCACATTTCTCTTTCATTAGCAGTGTTCAAGAAGAGGCTTTATGACTGATTAATAGTTTATCATTTCAGAGGTATTATAGAGGGGACTCCTGTATTATGTGGCAAGAAGGATTGCTCCCATTAATATCTCAAATGTATATTGCAGAGAGTATTGTCTTTCAGATGAGTTGGATTAGATGTCTACTGATGTTCCTTTCCATTCTGAAATTCTTTGGTTCTTTGAATTTGCAAAGTTCCTTTTTTTTTTTTTTTCAACTCCAAGCTTCTCCCTGAAACTTGCTAAACCCCAATATTCTTCTGTTGCCTTTGTGTGGTTGCAAGTTACAGAACACTACTGTCTGGAGAATTGAAGTTGATCATCATCCAGAGGGCCAGGGAGAGAGGCACATGGTGGGCATCAGGGGGCTACAGCACAAGCAAGGAATTACCAAGAAGTGACCTAAAAATAGGTATTAGAACTGGATCTGCGATTTCATTGCTGTAGAAAATTCCTTCATTCTATCAGGGTAAGTTGGCACCTTCTCTACAGCGTAGAGCACTAAGAGTTTGTATCACTTGCCCAGGATCACACGGCTCAGGTTTTCTTGGCTTCGAGCCCCAACTCTTTGTTCACCTTGCTGAACTCTCATCAGAATGTCATAAAAATAGGTTGTAAAGAACATGAGCCAGTCTTGTAACAATAATCAGAAATCACATATGGATGGCTGCTGCTCTCTGAGGGTATCCTCAGACTGTCAGGAGAAATGGAGGCTAGATCCTTTGTGGCAAACTTTAGGCAGCATGTGGAAAAGATTGATATTGAACTTTGATCTCTCTTACTGGAGAGACTGCTAACTTTGCTGAGATCAGAAAGTTATTAGAGTACTGGAGAGTGAATGAGGTATCTGGACTTAGAGTACTTGTTAGGTTTTGTTGTTCTTTTCACACATTTCTCTCTCATTTTTGACCTCCTTTTCAGTGTTTCTCTGGCATAATATTGAAAGCATAAGAAGTCTGGATTAACCTGGCTTTAACCAAAAGAGTTAATGTTGACTAATGTTTCTGAATCACTGGAGCAAGTAACCTTATCTAGTAGTTTAAATACTTTCTTTTGGTTCAAGGCCAGTTACCTGAGAGGAACTAGAAAGGCTCTAGAAATTATTTCCCTAGCAGTCTGTTGGGTTTTTTTTCTTTTGAAGCACATGTAGTAGTCTTCATGTGAACAGTGTGATCCTTTATTTGTTTCTGAAACACTCAGTGCTGTGTGGTGGTATTTTGGAGGGCATTTTGGTTCAGACTTAAAGTCCTGGTTGCTCTCTTTCCAATCTATGCACCATAACTACTTTATTTAGACACAACCAGCAGCATTATTTTGGCAGATAATTTCTACTCATTGATATAACAGTGCTATCGTTATAGGCTATAGTTACTTACTCTTCCTGCCATTAGAGTAGCACGTTGAGATCTGATCATGCATTTGGACCTTCTTTGACATGTAGACTTTAAAGGAAATTTTATTTTATTTTGTTGATGTCTTTTAATTTTATATAATATTTCATTTCAAATATATCCCTCTCCAAGAGCTGTCTTTTGTTAGAAAGATTTTTAAAAAGAAAAAAAGGAGTTCAATAAAACGTATCTACCATGTCTGGTATAGTAAATTCAGTTTTCCATTCTCTGCAAAATAGAATTTTTAAAAATTGTTTTTAAAAGTCATGGCATAATAAGATCACAGATTTAAAGCTTAATTAAAAGAGAGCTTATTGAATCCAATGTCTTCAGTTTACAGATCTGACAACTGTGACTTAGAAAGTATAAGTGACCTGAATGCTAAGATTAAGCAACAGAGACCAGATTACAGCTCATGTCTCTACAATGGCTTCAGTCCTAGTTGTCTTTCCATTATACCTATTAGACTGGTTCCTAATACACCACTGAAACAAGAACACTTCCACAAATGTTTAGTCCATTATTTTGGTGGGTGGCGCCTTGATATTAAAGCTGCAGCTACTGCTGTTGCATTTTACTTGGATTAAGAATGGGGAAAATTGTAATGCCCTTGTTGTTGTGCCATATTGATAAACGTAAGGACATATACAAAAATAACTTGTAGCGGTAGAGGAAAAGAAATCTAGCAGACTGTTGCTCTGTGCTCATTCTTCTCCCAGAATCTGCAGTAGTTATTCCAATGAAGAGTCTTCTTTTCATTACTAAACAAAGGGAAGGTAACTGGACTTGAGTCTAGAAACTATGTCTCTTAAAGAATCATTGAAAGGACATGAGATTGTTTTGCTTGAAGAAGACTAAGTTGAGTCATGACAGTTATTTTTCAGTTTTTGAGGGTTTATCCTGTTAAACAATGACGGAGAAATTTAATTTTGAAAGTAAGGTTGCTATTCACATATCACCCCATGTAAGAGAGAGCACACATTCTGATTATGTGCTTTTCTGGAAGGCAGAACTAGTACTGATTATCAGGAATTACAAAGGAGGATTTTGGGTCCTTATAAGGAATGACTTGAAAAAAATTAGGGAGCTAACATTAGAATGGGGTGCTTGTTTTCCTTATTCTCACTGAAAATTGTTCAGAAGATAAACGACCGTCTTCTGTCATTTCCATAACTGTAAGTCTATAAAAATAAAGTTGAACTTTTCTTGTTTTAAAAACAAGTCCCAAATAATGCCTTAGCTTCTCTGTGGGGTTGAGAGAAAACGATCTTCAAATTATAACTCAAATTGGAGCATGCAGACACTTGATAGTTGCTGACCAGGGATCAATATTTCTACTTAGAGCTATACTCTGAGCCACATCTATTTAAACAATTGATTGAGTATTGACATTACCCTTAAAAGCCAAAAAGTGCTGGTAGATCAAAAAGGTACTAATTGAACTCAGGGACTTCTTGACCAAAAAAAGAAAAGAAAACAAAATAAATCTCAGTATCTTCGAAATCTGAGAAGTCTCAAGGAGTAAGAGTCTGACTGTATATATAGACATTATCACAATGTAAAGGTCTCAGATTTGGCATTGGGATTCTCTTCCTTTTTTCCTTCCCCCTCCCCTCCTTTCTTCCTTCTTTCTTTCTTTCTTCAGTTATGTTCTAGACTCACTATTTTGCTTCTATTGATGATATGATATTTTTAGACTTTCTGACTAAAAACATCAAGGAATATTATACTATTCTCCAATGTATCAGAAGTTAGTCTGTTTTATAGAAGACACTGTATAACTCAATTGAAATAAGAGGTGTCTGGAAATACAATCTTCTTTATGTACTGAAATGGAGTGGCATTTTCTGATATGTAACAAGGAACAAGAAACAGAGTAGCTGCCCATCAGTTGGGGAATGGCAAAAGAAATTATAATATGCTTTATATACAATATTACTATGCTATATTGTTCAGTCATGTCAGATTCTTTGTGACCCCATTTGGGGTTTCTTCACAAAGATACTGGAGCAGCTTGTCATTTCCTTCTCCAGCTCATTTTACAGATGAGGAAACTGAAGCCAACAGGGTTAAGTGATTTGCCCAGGGTCACACACATGTTAAATGTCTGAGTCCGGATTTGAACTCAGGAAGATGAGACATCCTCAGTCCAGGCCGGGCGCTCTGTGCACTGTGGCACCTCCTAGCAACCACCTTACTGTGCTGTAAGACAGTGAACACAGAGAATAGGATGCTTTATTTATTTATTTTTGTTTTGTTTCAAAAGAAAAGTTTAATGTTAAATCATACCCATGCACCCCAACTTCTGCAAAGGATATGGGAATAGGTGTTGCCTCATATCTTCTTTGGGACCAAGTTTGGGCGTTATATTTTTTTCATCATTCAATTTTTTTTCCTTTTTTTTTTTAAATTTTAATTTATTTTCTTGATTACATCATTCATTTCCACAAGGTTTTGAGTTACAAATTTTCTCCCCTTCTTTCCCCTACCCCCAAGCCCAAAACAGTGATCCCATCGTAAAGCCCCTCCCACAATCTGTTCTCTTTTATGTCCTCCTCCAACGCCCCTCTAACTTTCTAGTAGGGCAGGGAGGGTCTCCCTACCCCAGTCCCTGTATGTCTTATTTCCCATTTGCATGTGGTTAATAATAATAATTATATATATACATACATATATATATATATGTTTGTTTTAACATTTGATTGTATAGTTTTAAATTCTAGTTCCTCCCTTGTCACCCACTCCCACTGGAAGGAGCAGCAATTCAATACAGGCTGTACATGTGTAATTACACAGGACATCTCCATGGTGGGCATGTTGTGAGAGGCTGATTGTATGTCCCTCCTTAATAGGATGCTTTATAACAGGACTTCTTAATCTGGGGTCCATGAATGTGTTTAAAAATATTGTGTTAGCTGGATTTCAGTGTAATTGGTTTTTTTGTGTTTTATTTTATGCGTTTAAAAACATGATTCTGAGAAGAGGTCCATAGGCTTTACCTGACACTGACAAAGGAGTCCATGACACACAGATGGTTAAGAACTTATGATTTAAATACACTGTTGTAAAGTGAAGTAAGCAGACCTTGAAAAACCATTTACACAATGACTACATCAAATGTAAATGAAAGAACAACAGCAAAACAGTAGGAACCCAAAGCTGCCAAATCCTGACGACCACACTAGGCCCTAAAGAGAGATGTGAGGCAACACCTCCGAGTGTCAGCCTTCTTTCATAGTTTGGTTGTCTCCATGGCGCTGGGAGGAGGGGTACGAAAGGAGATACAAAACCAAAAGATATCATTAACGTTTCATTTTAGGAAAGAGTATGGTGGGAGTGTGATTGGAAGTTGGTGGGGTTTTTGTTTTGTTATTTTGGCCATAGATCCTGCATTGCCACAGATGGCAGACTGTCTAGAAATTAAAATCTGAAAGGGGTTGCCTGAACTGAGAAATTAAGGTGATCAGTGCCCGTGATCTTGTGGTCACATAGCGGATAAGGGTCAGAGCCTGAATTTGAACCCATCCGTTACTGAAAGTCTGTCTACTTTGCCCCCTGCTTCTCTTACCTTAGAAAAATAATTACACCAATGTCATCATGCTTTATACAGTTGTCACAATAGAAAAGAGGAGGAGAATTGACTTGTAGATAGCCTTGTAAAGTTTACAGAATACCTTAAGTACGTTATTTAATTTTATTACAGGTTCATGAAAGGGACACTTGCCAGTACATAGATCTCTGAATGTTTTCTTGTAATAGAGCATATTAATACACACATAAAGGGCTCATTTTTTTGTTCATATGGTTTTATTTGTAACTAGCAGCTATTTGCTAAACCCTTGCTTAAGGCGTGATACTGAGTGCTAAAGTAATTTGTCTCCAAGGGATGAGAGCATAGGCTAGGCTGCCTCAGGCGGCTTTGAAACATGGATAATGTAATTCAGAGGTTACACCTAGAGCTTGAAAGGGCCTTGGAGACCATCCAGTGCTATGCTCTCATTTTTGACATGAGGAGGTTCAGACTGCTCCAAGAAGGCTCAATGACTTTTCCAGTAGTTTCAGAGGTAGTATTTGAACCCAGGTCCCCTGACTTCAAAGTCAGTATTCTTTCCACTGTAGCGTACTATTTCTTTATTTAGGACTACATGTTTTCTCTTTAAATGTGTTTTTTGTATTTTTGCATGTGCTGAAGACTTACGGTGACTTCATGCTTTTGTATGTGTGCATGATAATAAAGAAAATGGCTTATGTTTAATCATCATTAGGTAAAGCTTATTTATATATTTCAGTCATCATATATTAAAGCTGGGGTCCCTCTTCTCATAGTTTGTGCTGGCTGCTGTAGTCACTATGCTGATGGGTGACCTCCCACCCGAATTAAAGCACATGGCCTACCCATATATTTGCGTGGTAGTTCAGATGGTATTCAGGTAAGGCTCCTGAGAGCAACTCATCATAGGATGTGCGTGCCCTGGTAGAGGAGAGCAGAACCAGTCAGTAAATCCATTTGTTTTAGAATTTCAGCTCCTATTTTGCTGACCCATAAGGGAACCAACTGCAAAGTGAGCTCTTTATTGGTTAAGATATGTGAAGCTTATTTTCTTAGCACCCTGAAAAGACAAAAGAGTGGTGCCTACATAGGACCTATGACAGACTGCGCTGACTTTGCAGAGGCTTAGTAACTGAGCCCAGAGGAGCTTTCTGTGGGCTCCCATTGGTCAGCAGCCAGCTTTCTAGTGACTCATCGGGTTGTTGTTTGAACATGTCTCACAGCTTCACAAGTTCCCTGAAGGTGAAAGCCAATTCACCCTCTACCTCCCTTATGGGCAGAATTACCCTGTCCCTCCAGAGGGTAGGAACAGAATTAGCTTGATATTCTCGTTCTCATGTGGGTTCCCATTCTTATTCTCATTTCTGTTCCAACTCTCTTCTGTAGCCCTACACTAAGCAATCATTTTCCAGTGAGACTCTTGGGTTAGACGCCATGCTTTTCAACTGCCGGTGGTTAGTCTTTGCCCCCATCACTATCACCCCCTATTATTTATGTAGTAAAGATTATTTTTGCATGTATTAAGTCAGTCAGTTGTCCTTCTGCCTTCAGGACACAGTCCTTAAAGATCAAGAACCCTTCCATATCCCTCTCCCTTTGCTGGTTGCAACTTTCATTTTCTTTATGCTGTTGATCCAATTTTTCCAGGGCCATTCACAGTAGCCTGGGAATGTTGGCCTTGGCAGTACCTTTATTCTCCCTGTCAGTCTCTGTAACCACCTGGTGGGCTAGGCCTCCTGATCAGTGGGTATCTCCCTCTTTGATCCAGTGAGAAGACTGACTTTGTGATGCCAAGAGCACAATATCCACAGATTTCCCAGTTCCCATATCAGGCCATGCAAACTGAAGGTCAGCCACAAGATTATTCCTAGCCAGTCTGGCTGCATCAAATGTTCTTGGCCAGCCGTGACTTAGGAAAACAAAGATTAAAACAAAAGGAGGCACTTCTCAAGGAAAGGTTAGTCAGCAGAGGTGGCTTTGGTTCAGTCTGGTGCATTTGCCATAGTGGCTTGCTCTGTCAGAAGACTGAGGCGGCTGCAGCAGGAAAGCTGTCAAACTTCTGGAGTAGGTATGTCTGCTCCTGACTTTATGCCTCAGACAACTAGGGAACTACTCAGTAGTTCAAGCCTTAGTCTCCTAAACCAATTAAGTTTTGAGGATTGTTTCATTACTGTTATACCGTGTATGGCAGGGATTTTCTAGTCTTCTTAGATCATGTGTGCTAAGTTTCTAGATGTGCTACTATTGCCATATTATCAGTACATTCTGCTTCTACCTCACGGGCTCTTTTCAAACATGATGTGGAAATTGGGATAAGACTCTTTATTAGCTGAAGGAAATATTTTCATACCTGAGTGTGAGTGACATAGGGCTTGTATCTCACAGAAGTATCTGGAATTAAACCAGGCAGGGATCAGATGGAGAAGCAGTTGAAAGTCTTGAAAGTCTGTCAAGTTCATGGAATTAAGGAAGATATGAGGAGCTGGGTGAATACATGTATTTCAAACAAGTAGAAGAATGCATTAAAAAATGCAGAACATCAAGGGTTGAGTTTCAGAGGTCTAAGTATTTTTTAAAAATCAGCACTAGCAAAGAGAAGCAGTGAAATGATCTTTTTCCTTAGGGAAGAGGCTTTTGGGAATCCCTATTTTCTTTTATTTCTTGATATATCTTGTGTGTCATAGGACCACAGATGTATGCTGGAATCACAGTCTGAGGAGTGTCTGAGGTATTTGTTTAGAACACGGCAGTTGTTGCAAGGGTCAGCATGCTTACTGAAATATTAAAACATTTAAATTTCTTTATTTCATAGCCCCTTTTCCTATTTCATGCTTGCTTGTTACTTGTGTTAGCCACCAAAATACTGACCTATTATCTTAGGCATCCGATTTTAGAATAAGAACAGGGCTTAGCCTCTTGAGAGAAACCTAGCAGCATATGTGTGAGAAATGAAATGAGCCCCATCTTGGGGGTATGGGACATCCCCTGGCCAGCTGGACAAGCTTGCCTTCAGCTTTCTTCACCAAATTTCATTTTCTTTAAATTGAGTCAGTAAGACTAGATGATTCCATATCTATTTTGTGATTCTAAAATAAGTAGTTTTACAGTAAGAATGAAAATGGTATTCAGAAACCAGAAATACGAAGTCCCAAGGAAGGAATTGAAGAAATAAGAAAGTTAGGGTAAGAAGCAAAATAAATAAATACCAAAAGGAGAGGAGAAAATTGTAGGAAATTTTAAAAAATTGCAGAAAGCAATATTATGTGGTAAGTTTAAGCAAAGCATGGATCTATGATTAAGTTATGCAGATTTATGCATGAAATTGATGGAATGAAGTGTCATTTGGAATTGGCAATATTTTCCAATTAACACTTTATATTGGTGTGATTATTATTGGGTAGAAAGTTGAAAAACCCCTACTCTTAACAATTATATGTGTTAAAGAAGAGTGTTTTCAGATATTTGCCTGGGGTACATAAAGATCACGTTGGGGGAGGCAAAATAATTTCTTGAAAATGTAGAGAAGAATGTGAATTTAACCATATATTCTCAATTTTTCCTTGTAAAGTGGTTTTCTTTCATTTCTTATATTAACCATAAATTCTGAAACTCATCTTTTCCTTGTTCTAGACTTGCAGTGGTTCTCAACCTTCCTAATGCCGCGACCCTTTCATACAGTTCCTCATGTTGTGGTGACCCCCAACCATCAAATTATTTTCATTGCTACTTCATAACTCTGATTTTGCTACTGTTATGAATCGTAATGCAAATATCTGATACGTAGCATGTATTTTCATTGTTACAAATTGAACATAACCCACAGGTTGAGAACCGCTGTTTCTAGAGAAAAATCATGTAGCATTGTGCTTCCGTCGTATTGTTCTTTTAAAAAGGAAGGTCTTATTGATTAAATGCATTTTACTTCTCTAGGTTTATAGACAATATAGTTTGATTCATAATTATCTGGTTTGCTAAGAGAAAGGAAATAAAATTACAGGAGGGTGACAATGTTTTCCCCCTTAAATGGTTTCATGTTACCTTCTTTGACCTTTTTTAATAATGTGAATAGGGACGGTGGCCAGCCCAAGCAGAGGGAGTTAACCTGGTAGTCACGACACCTGAGTTCAAGCATTAGCTTTGCCCTTAACTTCTTGTTTGACCTTGGACAAATCAATTCCCCTTTTCAAACTTCAATTTCCTTTTCAGTTAAATGACAAATAGATGAGATTAGCTCAGGACCCTTTCAGCCCTTAACTTTTTTGCTTCTAGGGACAGTGGTAGCAGTGGTGATATTTGTCCATAATCAGTTTCTTCATATATAGTTTAAAATGCCCCATTTCTAGTAGGAATTGCATTACTAGAAAGATCAAGCTCTGATCATATTCTTGAATTTGCTAATATATCTCATAAACTCCAAAAATCACTTAAAAAAAAACCCTTACTCAGTTTTCTTAAATTCAGACTCGTTGATGACCCCCAGCCCAGATCACGGTCTTGTGGGCACCCCTAGCCTTCACCCTCACTCACCTCCGCAGTTCAGTCAGTTAAGCTTTTTCTTGCCTCCTCTCCACTCTTGCAGCCCTCATGTTAGCTCAGGCTCTTATCAGCTCTTCCCTGGACTGTTGCAGTGCTGCGCCTCACGCCGCCGCTCCATTTCATCCTCCCTACAACTGCCAAATGTTGCTTTCTGAAGCACAGATTTGACCGTGTCACTTTCCTACATAATAAACACCTACCTACGAAAGGGAGGAAATGAGCATTTATTAAGTTAAGTACCAGTGACCGTGTTAATACTTTACAGAAATTGCCTCATTTCATCCTCATAACAAGTCTGGGAGGTAGGTGCTGTTATTATCCATTTACAGGTAAGGAAACAGGCAGAGATTAAGAGATTTTCCTAGCATCATCACGTTGCTAGTAGATTTCTGAGGGCAGGTTTGAATGCTGAGCTTTCTGACAGGGGCCAGCCTTCTGTGCACATTGGCGCCACCACAGGGCATCTAGGTGGCGCAGTGGGTACAGCTGTGGGCCTGGAGTAAGAAGATCTGAATTCAAACCTTGAACTCAGAATTTACTAGCTTTGTGACCCTGGGCAAGTCACTTCACCCTGTTTGCCAAAGTTTCTTCATCTGTAAATTGAGCTAGACAAGGAATGGCAGACCGCTTTAGCATCTTTGCCAAGAAAATGGGGGCATGAGGAGTCAGACGTGACTGAACCACAACAACAAGCTGCCTTTGGCTCCCAGTAACCTCTATAGACGCCTCTCTTTGGCCTTGCATGCTTTTCACAGTTAGGCTCCATCCACCTTTTAGGCTCATTGTATCATTACTCATGAATGAATTCTTTCTGATTCTCTACAGTCCAGCAAAATTGGCTTGATTGCCATTCTTTGCATTCTTATCTCCTCCCTCCGTCCCTTTGCCCAAGCAGGCCCCTCTGTCCCTGAGTGCATTCTTTTGTCTCCTCCATCCCAGACCCTCGTCAGTGCCTCTTTGTATTCTTTTTAGAGACAGCTGGGGGCACAGTGCACAGTCTGCAGGACCTGAGTTCCAGTGTGACCTCAGATGCTTACTGGCGCATTATCCTGGGCAAGTCACTTCTCTCTGCCTCAGAATCAAATGAGATAATATTAGTGAAGCATTTAGCGCAGTGTCGGGTGCCTAGTAGGTGCTGTATAAATGCTTATTTCATTCTCCTTTTCCCTTTCCTATTTTTGTACGTCTTTCCCAGTAGGGTGGAAACTCCTTTGTATCCCCATATCCTAGCATAGTGCCTGGCATATAATAGGGACCTCATAAATGTTTATTGCTCAGTGGATTGACCAAATTTTTATTTAATAGATGAGAACAATTTATAGTTAACATCTCCTTATAAAGGAGCAACTAACTTACAGAGATAGCATTTAGGACATAAGAGTCTTATCCAGAGAGATCTTCCTAGAAAACCAGAAATAAAGCCAAGCACTTTTTTGTAACTGGGAAAATCACAGGCAATCACTTTTTCAGCCCACATTTTCCTGCCCTTGATCATAATCATCCTAGGCTTCCAGCTCATTGGGATTTTAGAGGCTGTATAGTTAAACAGCTCCCCCACTACCTTTTTCATGAGAAAATAAGGCTGTGAGAGATGACAGGACATATCTGAGGTTTGGCAGGTTGTCACTCACTAGGCCGGGCTCTCCAATGTGGTTTTTTTCTCCACTCTCCTAGACAGTTGTCAGTGGTTTGCATATATGATCCCGGTTTGTAGGCATTAAGTGTAGTTTCTGCTTCATTAATAACCTGCTAAGTGGCTTGATAACGAATACTGTGTTCTGGCAGTATGTCTGTGGTTAAACATTTACTTTTCTATCTTTAAAAAAAAAAACAAAAAACCTCAACTATTACATAAAAATCTAGGGGATAAACCAACCATGTCAGGAGAAGAAAGGCCGGTTACAAAGTCTGTATTCCCTGCTAACCTAGAGCACTGTGACAGTGCCTCTCTTCTCATTTTAGTAAGCAGGGTTTAGGATCCTTATGCTTTGGGGGAATTTGTGAAAGAGAAAAAAATTCATTGCCGGGAATGGATTTGCATGAATTATTCATTCATTCTGTCTTTCATTAAAGTCAGCTGGAGGAAGTTGTTAGTCCAGTTTGATCACACTGATGGTGTACTTGAGGGCAGGAACAAGCCCTAGCGAGTAGAGTACCAACTCTCTCTTCATCTACAGACAAACATAGGGCATTCCGCGGGCTACCACCCCTTTAGTCTGGATTATAAGAGACGTGCAGCAGGGACATGGATTTGTGCTGGAAAATGAAGCTTCAGGTAGGAGAATGTCTGGGCCACAGAGTATGTGGGTTTATCATTTACTTAGGGATGCCTTGCCAAATAAATAGGTAGAATCTCGCCCATTGCCTCGAGAGCCCACATTAAGATTCACAGTGGAAGAAGCATGACAGTTTTCACTTTATTCCCAATATGAACTTTGTTTCTATTTTTCATAATAGCTGACAAAGATGTTTTTTAAGTTATGTTAAAATACTTAGGGGAGTAACCATGTGAAATAGGAATGACTCTGCTTTTTTTTTTCTATAATAGACTTGCCTTCTGTTCTAAAGAGCATTGTTCCTGAGATCAGCATTTTGAAAGACAGTATTTTTGCTAAGAGAAAAATTAGTCAGTTCATAGATGTGAACACAGCTATAGACTTGGTTACTTACTGCAGCTTAGAGGGTATTCCTGTTTTCATAGTTTAAGAACCTAGTTAAGTCTACTCATGACCACAGTATGTGTGTTAGTTTTGTGGAGATGTTTTAGCCTCAGAAGAATGAGAGATTTATCAAAGACAGAACCAAAGAGTCTTTGTTTTGTTGTATTATTTGCAGCACTGTGAGGTCTTTGGTTTTATTTCTGCTGAGCACTGATGTGCAATTTCATTTGTCAAGGATGTTCTAACAGTTGCCTTGCCATTGGCTTTGTCTTGTTGATTGAACCCTGCTTGTGCTATAAAATACACTGGACCTGTTGGAACCCAGGAAATAAAGATGAGAGTATGCAGACTACAGACCAAATAGGATGGGCTTTTAAGAAATCATTATATTATCTATAATTTTGAAAAGTCTAATGTTTACTAACTACTACATAGATAAAATTCATAGTTATCTATATCATAAACCAGAAATAAATGATCATATGCCCCATTCTGCTATATAATAGAAATAAATTCTTATATTCTTTCTTCAAATTATTTGATTGTAAAAATATAATTTTATCTGTGTATAATACTATAATTCCTTAAGTTATGGTAATTTATAACATAAACCTATCATATATATATAAACCTATATATATAATATATACTATCATATTTTTGTTTTCTATGACTTTCAGGCTCATGATTAGCCATTCATTACTTAGGAACATAAGAATAGTAGAAATTAATATCTTCTGTTTATTTTATTAAATGGTTGCTTTAGATTTTAAGTTGAAGTCCATTTTTTAAGCAACAGTGAACATAAGACATCATAGTCACAAAATGAAGACTAGTATTCAAATGAGAATACATTTGAAAAAAGAGAACCTTCATAAGTATGTTACTAGGAATGTCATGGTTACAGGCCAACTATTCAATTAAACAATTTAAAAAATATTTTATATGAATAGCCTGAGCCAAAAAGGTTAGGAATTGGAACCCACTCATGATTTTTGGCTTAATTTTAAGAGTGCTGAGTGTGAATTGGCACCACAGTTAGTTTTGATAAAGAGTACTTTGTTCTCTCACTACCCTTTCTTGAGATGGTTGCCAATAAATTGGTTTGTCTTACATGGAGCTTAAATATTAAGTCAATAAATACATCAAACACAATAAGAACATTTACGTGTATCATGCCTGGCATTGTTAATTGGTTCCATGAAAATATAAGTTGGTTCTAACATTAGGTGAAACAATAATCCTGGAGTAAGATCATCTAGATCGTACTAATCATGGTGATTGATTGGAAGAGGGTTTCCTAATATTAAGGCAGGAGTTGATCATAATGTAATACCAAAGTTCCTGATAAGCAGAATTGGTTCAGATGGTGGCATATAGGGATGTTTGCAGTCTAAATTGATAGTCTGCAAAGTTTAATGGATCTGTTTTATATTAGTTTGCAGAAATGACGGTAGTCCAAATACTGAAAAGGCTATTTTAAAAAATGACTGACTTCACTTTTTTTTGTTTTGTTTTTTAGCAGTAAACTTTCTCTATTCCATGCTAAACTAGAATAAGATATTGTCTAAATGTTATATCACATTTAAAACTAATATTTGACATTTTAGTACAAAAGGTTTGTCATATTTTGGAGAGTATTCTTTTAATCTATTCTTTCAAAACTAGTAAAACTTTTTTTTGAATTATTTTATTTATTTTCTTGTTTACATCATTCATTTCCATGAGATTTTGAGTTACAAATTTTCTCCCCGTCGTCTTTCCCCTACACACAACCCCAAAACAGAGATCCCCCTGTAAAGCCTCTCCTCCAATCTGCTCTCTCCTATGTCCTCCTCCATCACCCCTCTAACTTTCTGGTAGAGCAGGATGGGTCTCCCTACCCCAGTGCCTGTATATCTTAATTCCCAGTTGCATGTAGTTAATAATAATAATAATTTTATACACACACATGCATACATATATTTTTAACATTTGATTATAGGACTTTAAATTCTAGATTC
>CM053598.1:32192242-32211494 GCA_028646575.1 Pseudocheirus occidentalis | reverse complement strand
AGTCAGGTTGTTGACTCTCTTTTCATGATTTTCTTGCATCATTCTCATTTTTCTTCCTAATTTTTCCTCCACTTCTCTTATTTGGTTTTCAAAGTCCTTTTTAAGTCGATCTATGACTTGTAGGCAATCTTCATGTTTCTTGGAAGCATTTGGTGTGGGACTTCTGACTGTGTTGTCTTCATCCCGTTCCATGCTTTGATCCTTTTTGTCCCCAAAAAAGGATTCTAGAGTTTGGTTACTGTTCTTATTTTGCTTCCTTTTCCTGCTCATATTGGCCAGTCAATTAATTTCTCGATTTTTTTAGCTCTGTGGAACTCTGCTTCCAGAGGGAAAGCTCTGTCCAAAATTGCTGGGGTTTTCACAGCTGCTGGAGCTATTAGGAGGGTGCTGCAGCCCCCACCAGTTTTGGCTCACTGAAAACGCACCCCAGGACCATCACCTGAGACCACCATCCTGATACAGGCAGCTCAATAAAAGAGCACTTGGCCTCTGATCAATCACCTTGGCTTCCCTGAAGTCTGCAGGCTGGGAGCTCTGAAGCAGCCATGTGGAGACGAGACTGCTGCTGCTACTGCCGTTTCCCCTGCTTTCTTGCCCTGGGGGCAGTTCAGTGGGATCCGTATTTTCTCCCCCAAATTTAGCTGAATTCCACTGACCTTTCACTTAGTCCTTATTTCTCCTGGCTTGATAAATCTGGAAACTGCCACAGCTGCTGCTGATGCACTCTCCTGAAGACTCCAGCTGCGGCTCCTCCTGACCCCCCTGGGGCCGGGCCGCAGTTTCAGGGTGGGCTGGTTTTGGCTCCCAGCCTGCTGCAATGAGCCCTTTGTGCCAAGCTGCCTTCAGCGAGAGATGTGTTTTCTGTATTTTTGTGAGTTTTGGAGCCCTAAAATTTGTTCAGAGTCATATTTTTATGGGTATTGGAGGTGGCTATGTGGGAGCTACAAAACCTTGCTGCTTCTATGCCGCCATCTTGGCTCCTAAACCTTTCTTCTTAATTTAAAAAAATTGGGGAGGGGGGAAGATATCTAAAAAAATAAAGTTAAGTTGTGAGAGAGGAATATATTAGGAGAAGGAGAAAGGGAGAGATAGAACAAGCTGGATTATCTCATAAAGGAGGCAAGAGAAGGCTGTTACAATGAAGGGGAAGAGTAGGAAGGTGAAAGGGAATGAGTCAACCTTACTCTCATTGGATTTGGCTTAAGGAGGGAATGACACATTCACTCAATTAGATATCTTACCTTACAGGAAAGTAGGGGGGAAGGGGATAAGAGGGAAGATGATAGAAGGGAGGATAGATTTGGGAAGAGGATAGTTAGACACTTCTGCAAAGGGTCAATGTCAAAGAAGAAAATATAATAAATGAGGGACAGGATAGGATGGAGGGAAATATAATTAGTGTTTCACAATATAACTACTATGGAAATGTTTTGCATAACTACACATGTATAACCTATATTGAATTGCTTGTCTTCCCAGTGGGGATGGTTAAAGAGGGGAGAAGGGAGAAAATCTGGAAATCAAAGTTTAAAAAAAAAAATTGTTTTTACATGCAACCAAGAAATAAGATATACAGGCAGTGGGGTATAAAAATCCATCTTGCCCCATGAGAAAGCAGGGGTAGGGTTGGGATATAAGAGAGGGTAGATTGGGGGACTGGGTATTCAGTATGTTTGCTAACTCAAAATTTTGTGGAAAGGAATGTTAAAAACTAAAAGTAAATACATTTAAAGAATTTTTTAAAATATAAACAAAATTAGAAGAGAACAAAATAAGGTTTCCTGTATAACCATCTCCAAGGCAGTGTTCTCCAAGCTTCTTTTTTGTATGATGACAAATCCATACAATTAAAAACTGAGAAAACACAAAAAATTCGGGGGGGGGGAGGGCAGGGGTATTAGGCCTTAATTTTCCATAACCTTCATATTATAAACTGATTTTCTTTTCTATTGGATAAGCTATTGGATTTTTTTTAAGGGGAAAGGGGAGAAACTTTTCCAAGTTAAAGATTTGAGTGATTTGCAAGTATGTGCTAATGTAATTAATTAAAACAATTTGTACTCTGTTTCAAAGGAATTTATGAGAAGATTAAATGGTTTTAAACATTTATATTCCATTAGAATCCAATGAGAAAATATTTGTAAAGGCCTTGTTTGTGTGTTCTTCTTTATTTTTATATACTTTTAAATTTTCTGTTCTAAAATATTTCCTTCCCATTATACATACAAAGTCATGCAAAATCTATTTCCACATTAGCCACAACTTCCAGTTTTAACATCTTACACTTCTATTTCTTGATTCCCAGTCAAGTATGTGCTTTCTCTCAGTTCATACTGGTGTCCAGAAGAAATGATTCCAATCTTTTATTATGTTATGAAGTTGGGGAATGAAAACACTTCACCAAATGATTTGGTAAATAAAATTAACAAAACTCAAAAGATAGCCAGTGTCAAAAGTCTGTCTTAATCTTGCCTTCTAATCTAACCTAGAAGAATAAGTAGAATTAGAAAGGAAAAATACTCTGAAATGTTCATTGTTGCAATATTGCTGTTACTGTATGTTGTGATCTGTTGGTTCAGCTCACTTCACTTTTTGACAGTTCATAAAGGTCTTCCCAGGTTTTTCTAAAACCAGCTGCCTCTTCATTTCTTACAGCACAGTAGTATTCCGTCACAGTCATATTGGAAGCAGGTGCTGTGAAATGCTGCTTAGAGCTTGGTCTGGCATCAAAGATGCGAAGGTCTTCCACTGCATTTTGGGCTATTGCCTGCATCTTGATTTTATCCTGCCACCAGACTTAAATAAATCAGGAAGAGAGAATGAAGGTTAGAATGTGCAGGTTAGCCTCACTTAAATTCATTTCACACACAGATCAAGACATCACCTTTGATATTACTGATCCTCTTTGAAAATGAGCACCTATGGTATATATCACAACTTGTTCAGCTATTTGCCAGTTGATGCCATTTGATGGCCATCCCCTCAGTTTCCAATTCCTTGCCACCCCAAAAAAGAGCTGATATAAATATTTTTGTTTATATAGATCCTTTTCCTTTACCTTTTTCTTTGATCTCTTACACAAACCTAGTAGTGATATTTTGGGGTCAAAGTATAGTCTTTTGTGTCATAGTTCCAAATTGTTCACCAAAATTGTTGAACCAGTTCACAACTTCACCAACAGTTCATTAGTGTGCTTATTTTTCCATATCCCTTCTAACATCTGTCACTTCTGATAGGTATGAGGTGGTGTCTCAGAGTTCTTTTAATTGGCATTTCTCTAATTAGTAGTGATTTAGAGCATTTTTCACAAGATTATGGATAGCTTTGATTTCTTCTTCTGAAAACAGCTTGTTCATATCCTTTGACCATTTATCAGTTGGGAAATGGATCTAATTTTAATAAATTTGACTCAGTTCCATTAGATAGTTGTGAAAAGAGTCCTTTATCAGAGAAGCTTGTTATAAACATTTTTTTATATTACTTCATTATCTATTGTACTTTTTATCAAAATAAATTTTCACTGCAAATTAGGTCTATTTTTTCTTTTGATGGCCTTGAAATCATGATAACTACTCCTGCTTTTTTCACTTCAACTAAAGTATACTAGATTTTGTTCCAGTACTTTGTTCTCTGGGTGTGGGTGTGTCTTTCTGTTTCAAGTGTGTATCTTGTAAACAACATAGTGTTTTCCAATCCATTCTGCTATACGCTTCCATTTTGTAGGTAAGTTCATTTCATTTGTATTCACAGTTATGATTACTAAGTATGAATTATCCTCTATCCTATATTCTTCTGTTTATCATTCTCTCTTTTTACACTGTCCTTCCTCAAAAGTCTATTTTGCTTCTGACTCATACTGGCAACATTAATAAGGATGCTTTTATGAGGAACAACTCTACAACTGAATGACAGTAACATCTATTATTAATTAGAGCTGTTTTGTATACAATTATCTCTTTTTAATGTTTTCATTTTATTTTTCTCAATTACATGTAAAAACAATTTTAAAAATGATTTTTTGAAATCCAAATTCCTTCCCTCCCTTTCTGCTCTCCCCCTCCTTGAGAATGCAAACACTTTGGTATCGATTATATATGTTCATTAATGTAAAACATATTTCCTTATTAGCCATATTGCAAAAGAGAACATAGACATACCTCTTTCCCCCAAAGTAAAAAAAAATAAAAGTTTTTAAAAGTATGTCTTGTTCTGCATTCAGATTCTATCAGTTCTTTCTCTGGAAGTAGATAGCATTTCCCATTATAGGTCCTTCAGAATTGTCTTGGATCTTTGTATTACTGGGAATAGCTCAGTCATGTGTAGCTGGTCATTGTATGATGTTGCTGTTACTAAGTGCAGTATTCTCTTTCTTTTCACTTTGCTTCAGTTCATATAAGTCTTTCCATGTTTTTCTGAAAGCATCCCACTCATCATTTTTTATAAGCACATTGTGATTTCATCACAATCACATACCACAGCTTGTTCAGCCATTCCCAGTTGATGGCCATCCCTTTAATTTCCAATTTTCTGCCAGTCTCATAGGTGTGAGGTAGTACCTCAGAGTTCTTTTAATTTGCATTTCTCTAAACAATAATGATTTAGAGCATTTTCATATGACAGTAAATGGCTTTGATTTCTTCTTCTGAAAACTGCCTGTTTATATCCTTTGGCCACTTATTAATTGGGGAATAATTTGTACTGTTATAAATTTGACTCAGTTCTCTCTATATTTGAGAAATGAGAAACCTTTATTGAAGAAATTTTTTTCTCAGTTTTCTGCTTTCCTTCTAATCTTGGTTATGGAGTCTTTCAGTTTTTATTTGACCCTCTGGATCTAAGATATTAAGGCAGCTTTCCTTTTAAATTTTTTTTTCTTTCTTGGAGGGGGAAGGCAGGGCAACTGGGGTTAAGTGACTTGCCCATGGTCATATGGCTAGTAAGTGTTAAGTGTTTGAGGCCGGATTTGAACTCAGGTCCTCCTGACTCCAGGGTCAGTGCTCTATTCACTGTGCCACCTAACTGCCCCTTCCTTTTTAATTTCTTGAAATATATCTAGGTCCCTTTTTTTTCATCATGGCTTTTAGGTAGTCCAGTAATTTTTAGATTATCTCTCCTCAATCTGTTTTTCTAGGTTAGTTGTTTATCCAGTGAGATATTTCATATTTTCTGGTTTAGTTCCTCAACTAAGTTCAAATAGGTCCCTCTCCCCTGTTCCAGTATTTTAGGATGCAGATTTTGTTTTAAGAAATATTCAGTAGTCAAGAGGCAACATTGCAATAGAAAGAGAGATAAACTTGTCCAGAGAGACCTACTTTCTAGTTCTTGTATCACATTAGTTAAGTGCCTGGGATCATGTCACTGCACCTTTCTCCCCAAAGTCTTCCTTTACAGAGGGCTTCCATAGGTACCTTTCGTGTCATTCTTCATTTCCCATCAGCATCTCTGCGTGGTTTCCGCTCCTCCTCCACTGGTGTCCCCATCCTACTTGCTTCTCAGCTTCCTTCTGTATGGTGTTTTCTCCCATGAGATGATAAGCTCCTTGAGAGCAGGTCTGTCTTTCTTTTTCTTATTTGTATTCCCCAGTGCTTAGTACAGTACCTGGCACGTAGGAAGTGCTCAGGAAATGTTTATTAAATGCTTTGAAAATTGAATTTCTATGCCTGTTTCCTTATTTGTGCAATAGTGATAATAAATAATACCTGTAGTCCCTACTTCCCAATACCAAATGAGATCATGGATGTGAAACTGTGTGTAAACCTTAAAGTGCTATGTCATGTCCATCATTGTTAAAGATTTTTGGCTTATGAATTCAATTTTCTGAACTGAGTAAAATATCCTCTTTTATTCTGTTATTCAAGTCTCTGACAACAGAGTGTATCATTGAAGCATAATTTTTTTATTAATGAAGGTTTTACGTAAAAGTTTGCAGTTGTTTTTCAAATAAATAATAGTCTGTACTAGTTAGTGTTTTATGCTGGTGAAGTGAAAAAGATGAAGAATTCATCTATGCAGCATTTTTAAAGAAAGGAAGCCTTCCACAGAAGGGAATTTTCTAGATAGCTGGAATTTTTCTGCCAAGAAGTCAGAATTTTTTCTTGTAACCCTCTCAGTGGAAATATAAAATGCATTACACATTTTCTTGGTGTCTTAAATAGAACGTGATGATCATTTTCTAGTCTTTTCATGTTGACACAGTGCTCTATAGTAGTTGGGATTCATAGTGGTGGCTTCATGGTGTGATGGCAGTTGCCATGAACCCTAGCCGGATTTAGGTACTTTTCTATAACAGGTTAATCTAAATGTGACTCCTAGGTTTTCCAAAGTTTCCTTAGGCCAACAGACAGCAGAAGCACTTGAGCTCAGCACCTTACTCTTGGAGCTGTAAGATAATACCTGAGATACAAGAAGACCAGATACTGAAAATACCAGTTGCATACCAGAAAACTTCAGAATCAGTCATTAATATTTATTAAGTGCTTACTGTCTTTGGGGTGCTGTGCTAAGCTCTGGCTGTGCAAACAAAGGCACAAGTAGCCCCTACCCTCAATTTCTAATGGAGAAGACAATCTATATAAACAAGATACATATGCAGGGTAAATTGGAGGTGATCTCAGAGAGAAGGCTCTAGCAATGTGGTTCAGAAAAGACTTTGTGCAGAAGACAGAGGGTACCAGAGGGCTGGATGAGCATTGGGGTTCCAAATATACTTGTCAGCACTAAATGAACAAAACTGAGTAAGAGCAAGTGGGATCATGAATCAGAACACATTGTCAGAATCAGAGTTAAGGAAGAGCTGAATAATGCATATGGACGATCAGTGACAATAACTGAGGCAAATTATTCCCAGACAGGGTTCTAGGGGTATAGGACTCTTGAATATCTGGGGTGTGTGAATTCCATGCTGTGCTTTGAATCTTAAACTGGCATCATCTCTTTGGACTTGGTGGCATCATTTCTCATTTTCAGGTTCTTCTCTTTTCTCCCTTTCCCTCTCCCTTTCTCCCCCTCCCTTATATAAAAACACCCTTGTGGAAAATGTCCTTAATTATAGTATTATACTCAGTTTTACTAAGTATTTATTTTTGATTGCATATCTTTTTTTCCTTCAGAGTGGTGGCTGTTGAATCTTGTACAATTCCTGGCGGTGGTTCCCTGGCACTTGACTTCTTTTTTTATGGCTGCTTCTGATATTTTTTTATTTGACCTGGAAATGCAGGATTTGGGCTATAATGTTGCTGGAGTTTTCATCTGGGGTTACTTTTTGGAGATAACCAGAGCATTCTTTCTATTTTCACGTTGCTCTCTGGTTCTAAGAGATTTGGGCAGTTTTCTGATTTTTGAAATATGATGTCAAGGCTTTTCTTTATTCCTTTTTTTAATCATAGCATTCAGATAAATTTTTCTCTTTAATCTCTTTTTCAAGTTCTTTTGGCAGAAAGATACCTTATTTCATCTTTTTCCAAAAAACTCCCAAAACAGGTAAAAAAAATAGACATATAGCCAAACAAAATTAATCCACAGATTCTTGATGTCTTCAAATGTTTCTCTTTCTGCTCCTTGAGTCTATCACTCTCAGAAAGTGGGTAACATATTTCATAAGTACTCTAGAAATAGGTTATTGCGTGATCAGAGCTGTTAAGTGTTACAGTTATAGTTTTCTTTACAAACTTTATTTTCCTAGTATAAATTGTTCTCCTGTCTGCTCACTTGACTATCAGTTTAATTACCCAGGATTCTTAGAAAACATCTCTTTCATCATTTCTTGCAGTACATGAATATAATTACATTCATTTACCCCTGTCTTTTCAACCATTCACCCATTGATCGATAGCACCTCCTTGTTTTCTTTTCTCACATTTTTTAATATTTCCTTCAGAATCAGAAAGTTTGTTTTGATTGTAACTCTCTCCTCCCCAATTTTAACCTCCATCATTCCTCTGTATCTCTGATAATTTCCCTGTTGAATTTGATGTATCTTTACACAGAATTGTGCGTGTCCAACCTTTTTTTTCTCTGTTTCAGATGAGTGAGGTTCATGTACTTCCAAGCTGCCCCAACCCTTCTCCATGTTTTTGTATTTTCTTCTTCTCATGCATCCCAATTATGAGAAATAGCAATTTCCACCCCCTTCTTCCTCCTTTCTATAATAATAGTTTCTTTTTTTATACTCTCTTCTCATTCTTCTTTTAAAACCCTCAGAACAAAACTAGCTCACCCTCCAAGTCCCCTTCCTTTTGTGCCTCCTTCCCCCAATTAAAAAAAAACACCCTTGTGAAAAATGTCCTTAAGTCAAACAAAACAAATTCTTGCTTTGTCTGTGTCTAGAAATGTGTTTGCCATGCTGAATGTTTTGTTCTTCACCTTTTTGTGATGGGTAGTGTTCTTCATCATCTGTCCTTTGGCAGTTTGTTTGATTGTTGCATAAATCAAGGCCTTTCAGAGCTTCTCTGAAAGCATTCCCTTCATCATTTCTTACAGCATAGTTCCATTCAGTTTTTATACTACCATTTCTTCAGCCATTCCCCAACTGGTAGACACCCCCTTAGTTTACAGGGTTTTTTTTTACCACCCCAGAAAAAGGTGCTATAAGTATTTTTGTCCATATGTGCCCTTTTCCTCTTTCATGTCTTTCAATGTATTGACCCTGTGGTGCTCTGGCTGGCTCAGAGTCTAGTGACTTTCCACATTGCTTTCCAGAAGGGCTGGACCAATTCACAGTTCCACTGACAGTTGATCAAAGTACCTATTTTCCCATCACTTTTCCAGCATGGCATTTTCCTCTTTTGTCAGTCTAATGGGGATGAAGCAAAGCATCTGAGTTGCCTTAATTTGTATTTCTCATTAATAGTAAATTAGAGCATTTTTTTCCTTGTCAGTACTTTTTAAAGACTCTATGGTTCTGAAGGCACATTTATTTCTTCTCCCTCCATTAGAAAGTTAGCTCTTTATTGCCTTACAGCCCCTTCCAATTGCACGCATGAATTTAATTTTCTAGATTTCTTTCTTTTCCTAAGCAGCTGCGTCAGTCAGTGAGCAAGCATTTATTAAGTGCCTACTATGTACCAGACAAGCTGCTACATGTGGGGATGTTGCACTGTTTGCATACAGAACTGAGCTGGAAGCTCAGGGCCAACCTCAGATAATATCTGTGTGATGCTAAGCACTCATTTCACCTGTCTGCCTCAGTTTCCTCCACTGTAAAGTGGGAATAATAATAACACCTGTATCCCAGAGTTATTGTGAAAATCACATGAGAGAAAATATACAGTGCATTTAGTATGGTGCTTGTGACTTAAAAATGTTTCTCCTTTTCTCTCGCTTTATGTTCTCTATTTTTCACTTCACAGTTCTTTTCATCAGGAATTCTTGGACATCCGCTTCCATTAGATGCATTTTCCTCCTTTTGGATTATACTTAGCTTTGCCTGGTAAATTATTCTTGGTTGTAGATTTGTCTTTTGCTTTTCGGAATACTGTCTTCTAATCTCCTTGTTTGTATTAGAAATTTCTGGGTTTTATGTGATGTTGAGTATAGTTTCTTGATATTTAACTTCTTTCTATGCTTGCAGCAAGGTTTTATTTTGTTTTGTTTTGTTTTTCTTTACATGAGAACAAAGAATTTTGACTCTGCTGGTCCTGGTCCTCCGTGTTTTCGTTTGGGGGTTTCTTTCAAGAAGGAAGTAAAAAGATTCTTTTTATTTTTCAATGTGCCTTCCAATTTTAATAGATATGGGCAGTATTCACTTAGGATTTTTGTCAAATATAGCAAGTTTTTCCATAGATATTCTTCAGCTTCCTTTGAATTATGTTTTGATTGCATATAATTTTCTTTAGCAAACAATTGATAATTCTTTTTATTTCCTTTGTTGTTAAATTCACCTTGTAAATTTTTCATTTTATAACTAAAGACATGCAACTGGGAATTAAGATGTGCAGGGGCTGGGGTAGGAAGACCCTCCCTGCCCTACCAGAAAGTTAGAGAGCAGAGAGGGGGAGGGGCTTTACAGTGGGATCACTGTTTTGGGATTAGGGTAGGGGAAAGACAGCGAGAAAATTTGTAACTGAAAAATCTCATGGAAATGAGTGATGTAAACAAGAAAACAAATAAAAATTTGTATTTGGAAAAAACACTAGAGGATTTTTTTTATTTGCTGCTGAAGATAAGGAGCCAGCTAGGTGGCATAGTGGATGGAGCATTGGATCTGGAATCAAGAAGATCTGAGTTCAAATCCAGTCTCAGACACTTAGTAGTTGTATGTCCCTGAGTAAGTAACTTAACCTTTGTCTGCCTTAGTTTCCTCAACTGTAAAATGGAGTTAAAAGTAATGCCTACCTCAGAGGATTGTTGTGAGGATCAGAGGAGATGATGTTATAAAGCACAGCCGAGGGCCCAGCACATAGTAGGTTCTAATAAATTCTTGTTCCCCCAGGCCTTCCCTCCCTTTATTTGTTACTTTTATTCAAGTGTTGAAGAGGAATATTAAAATATACTACTATTATTGTGCTGCTATTTAGAATCCTTTTTTTTTGCAACTTGCCTAGCATCTCTTAAAAGATTTTCGCTTCTGTACCATTTAGTAAGCATCATTTAATGTTGTTTTCTTTGTGCCGTATCAGTTTACTGTTCTTCTTGTCCCATGTGTATGTTGGAAGGAGGGAGAGTAAGACTGGAGACTCTTTGTGACAGGGAATTATTGCCTACCCGTGAGGAGTCTGGTTACCAGTTTGACTTGCCATCTCTGTCTTTGTTGGTGTCCCTGGGGGAAAACCTTCTACGGTGGATTGTAAGGAGGCCTTTCATACCAAAGGTCTGAGAAAAAATAACATGGTGTTAATAGTGGAATACTTTGGAATTCGGAGCTCTTTCTTATTATCTGAAGGAGAATAAGATGCCTGCACCAGATATCGTGGGACCCTGACGGTCAAAATGACTAAGTTGGTCCTGAAGTGGTTGTAGAGTCTTCATATTACTATTTAAAGCCTTTCCTACCCTGGCTCCAACCTATCATTCCAGCTTTCTTGTACATTACTGCTCTTTATGCACTCTCTGGTCCAGCCAGCTGACCTTCTTGCTGATCCTCACAAGTGCCGTCCTCTTCCTGAGGCTTTTGCTGCTCTCTCTAGTGCTACTGCCCCTTTCCTGACTCCTTAGCATTGACCTTGTATTGGTTTGGTATCTGTTGTTGTTCTAGTAAGCTGCAGGGCCTGGCAGAAGCTGTGAAGAAAAGGAGAGATATAACAGCCTGGCAGAAACACAAAAGTCCTGATTCTTTTAAAAAGGAAGAGAGTCTACAAGTAATAGCAGGCCAGCGATGGGTCGCCTTGATTCCTGACCAAAACAATTCTTGAATTTATTATGTAAGCACAGTTAGCCAACTTTCAGAAAAGGGAGGAGGCATCATGAAAAGCCAGGCCTTCCTCCAGAACAGGTCATGCTGGACCCGTTTCACTTCCTTTTTGGCAGGGCTGTTCTCTAATCTTAGGATTAGAGAATCCTATGCATGTAGCAAACCACCTGACAGCAACACTCCTGCTCTTCTTGTGGACAAGTGATCTGTTCATTGTGTTTTAGGGGACTAAGAAGTAGCTGAATGACCAGACCTCACTCCTAAGAAAACTTCTAGGAGGAGGCTTAGGGCCCAGGCATCTGGGGTTAGCCTTGTACTTTGTAACCTTTTTATCAATAACTTGAATGGAGGCATAGAAGTCAAGCTTATCAAAGCTCCGGATGACTTAAAACCTTAAGAGATAGCAAACAAATAATATGACAGCAGGTAAAAAGATAAAATTTATGAATAAAATGACATTTAATAGTAATAAATGTAGTCATATATTTGGGTTTAAAAAATCAATTTGACAAGTACTAGATGGAGGAGGTGTGGCTTGAATGCAATTGATGTGTCACCGTTAATATCCATGGATAGTTTTCTCTACCCTGCCCTCTTCTCCCAACTTTCATTTTAAAAGTTGTTTTGATTCATCTGGTGCTGTGAAAGATGCCTAGTTCTGGGTTCAGGTCCCAGTTTGATCATATCATACATCAAAGCAGTAACCTCCACGGGCTTGTTTCTTTTTCTGCTTGGGCCAGATGATGTCTGAGGTCCCTTTTAGTTCTAAGTCTAAGACTTTAGGCCATTTCATTCTTACTAGTCCTTGTTAGGCAAACTTTGTCCCTGTCCAGATTCTATTCTCAGATACTATCTTCTTAAGAGGCAATGCTTCAAATCTGCCTTTCTCTCAGGAAGCCTTTGCTGTTGTTTGGCAGCAGTGATTTTAAAAAACAAAGAAAAAAACATGCTCTGTGCCCAGTACTTTGTAATATTGAGCAGCGCTTTCTAGATGCCTTTTGGCCGTGTCACTTTTGCCCGTCTTAATCACTAGAAGTGGGTAGTAGTTGTCTGGTTGGACGAGTCTCCGGAGGTTCCCTGTCATGTCCTGGATACATGCCCTGGAAAGACAACAGATCTTCCTTTGTTACTAAATTGACAGAGGTGTAAAAAAAGTTTTAAACTGCTGTGGTCCTGCCACCTCTTAGTTGTGATCTGTGAACATCAAAACAATAACTTCTCCAAACCCCTGAAGTCTGGCTTGCATTTCTACCAGGCTGCAGAAACTGTTCCTTCAGCAGTCATTGGTGATCCTGAATCTCTTTTCTCTGTCCTCATTGACCTTCACCTGCCCACAATATTTAACACTAATTGAACACATTCTACCCTCACCCCCGTGTTCCTTCCTACTTTGCCTTCTGTAATAGCACACTTTCCCGGTCTTCTTTCTTCTTCTCTTTTTTTGTGCCTTTTCTTTCTTTAATCTGTTTCCTGGCCTGGCTTTGTTCAGAAGACACTTCATTCCCAGCTGCCCTTTGCAGTGATGTTGGTCCTTCTCTCTTGCACCTTGCCAGCCTGGGCTCAGAGGAGCTGTTTGTATGTTTCTTGTGCCCTGTTGATGCCTCAAAATTCTCCTTCTGCCTCCATCTCTTCACAGGTTTCTCGTCCTTCTGCTTCCTAGGAAAAGGAAAGCTGTCTGTTGTGGGTTCCCTCATCTCTCTTGTTCCATGCCTCAAAACTTTTATATCTTCACTCATTCTCTTTGACTTTCAATTTTCTCATCTGTAAAATGGGAAGGGAAAGATTAGACTAGACCTCTCTAAAATCCTTCCAACTCAGAATCCTAAGAAGCATTTTCTGATTCACCTTTGGTTCACATATTGGAAATAAACTTTAATTGATTTCACATAATGCCTTTTTTTTATACCTCTTAAGTATTTAAATGCATTCAGAGTATTTTTATGTACGTTGTATTTCCTCACTAAACTTAGCGATAGTCCAGACTAGGGGTGGGAAACCTGCAGCCTTGAGGCCACGTGTGGCCTTCTGGGTCTTCAAGTGTAGCTCTTTGGCTGAATCCAAACTTTGACTCACAAACAGGATTTGTTCTGTCAAGGGGCCACACTTGAGGACCTAGAGGGCTACATATGGCCTCAAAGGCTACAGGTTCTCCACCCATGGTCTTGACCATGCCATTTTTCTCTCCCATGCAGTCCTTAAGACAGTGCCATGAACACCACAGAAGCTTCTTAGCCTTTGAGTTAAATCTTAGTATCTGCCAAATTATGCTGGCTCTCTGTACTTTCAACATAGCAGGAAAGTAATCAGTGAATGATTGTGGAATGAATACAAAAACATTTTGGTATGTTTTTCTCAAAATGATTTGACAGACTTTGAAAGACTTTAAAATTCTGATCAGCGCTGTGATAAATCAGAAGTGCAAAGGACTCAAGGTAACACACACTGCTTACCTCCTTAGGCTACATCACATATTATGAAGATATTAGATTTAAGATATAGAGTGAGATATATAACATTAGACCTGGTTAAGATGAGAATTTGTTTTGCAGGACTATGTGTATTTACTATGAAAGGTTTTAATTGTTCAGTTGGAGGCAGGCTTGAAGAGTGAGGTAATAGCTGCATACATCACTTTGAAAACAGATTTGATAAGTCTGTGCTTATTTCCTGTGTTACTACAATAAGGCACCCTAATATCTGTCTGTTTTTGTGCAGAATGAGAAGACTTTGAGGCATTCCATGAGTTGTTCAAGTTACATTTCTAAGGTACTGTGTAATCATTTCTCTGTAATTCTTTTTGTGGTCTTATGATAGTTTTTTCTTTTGCAGTGGGTGTTTTTTGTACTTTTTTCCTCCACAGAACATAAAACCCTTAACATATATTTTATATTTACTCTTTAAAGTCAGCAAACTAGATATGTAACAATTTTGTTGGAGCAATAGAAGAAATGATTTTTTAAGTAGTAAGAGTCATACAATTTTATACTGAGACTGGATCCCAGAGATCTCAGACTCTTAGAAGGAATTTTAGAGGACATCTAGTCCAATTATCCCTTAGATCAGCAGTTCTCAACCTGTGTGTCACAACCCCTTTGGGGTCAAACGACCCTTTCATGGGGTCACAGGGGTCGCCTAAGACCATCGGAAAACACATATTTCCAATGGTCTTGGGAACCAAGCCGTTCCTCTATCTGTCTCCATGCAGGTCTGCCCACATAGCCACATAGGAGTATTAAAGGGTCGTGGCATTAGCAAAGTTGAGAACCACTGCCTTGGATAAATAAGTTGCTTCAACAACAGTCTTGACACATCCTAATCCAACTTCTCAGGGACTTCTCTAGGGATGAGGATTTCTTTACTTAATGAGGCAGAGCATTCTGATTTTTAACAGCACTAAATACAGTAAAGTTCTTTCTTATTTATATAAGAATCTTCGAGTGGGAAAGGATTTCAGAGGACATTTAGTTCAGTCTCTAAAGTCCATACACATTCTAAATCAGTGATCACTATGATCAAAGCCAGGAAAGAAGGGGGTTTAAAAAGGAATTGACCATGGTTTCTCCAGTTACAAAGAAATTATTAACTTCATTTCTGTTTTTCTAGAAGAACTTTTTTTGGCAAAACCTTGATTATTTCCCAAATGCTATTTCTGTGTTATTTGCCCTCTTATAAGGTAGAACACTGAATTTGAAGGAACAATCTCAATTGAAAGATAAATATGTGAGGTCATAGCCTCTCCCCACTATGGAAAAGAGAATAATTTAAGACCACAAGAAATCCATTGTTTTCAAAAAGCATATGTAAATTCTACTGTTCTGACTGGAAAGAAACAGCTGCACAATCAGATTATGAATTTTAAAGTCAGGCCAGAAGGACCCCACACATACATCTAGGTTAACCTATACCGGGTCAGAATTCCTCTGTAGAATCTAACAAATAATCATCCACCTTCTCTGTGAAGGTTTCTAGTGAAGGAAAATTTGCATCATCAAGAAGAAATGCATACTATTTTGGACAGATTATGAAGTTTTTCTTTACAAAAAGCCTAAATCTGCCCCCTAGCATCTTCCAACTAGCACTCCTAGTTCTTTGTTCTAAACAGAGGGTATCAAATTCTCTGTACCTTACAGTCACTTGTGTGACTAGGAAGATGTAGTCAGGTAGATTTAATCTTCATCTCTGCCCAGACTTGATTCAGGTATTTGAAGACAGAATGTGGAAAGGGACTAGGAATGTTCTGCGGGGTCCAGATTCTAGTATGCTTGTTGTATGTCACTTATTGAAATGCTTTTGATTTAATAGCATAAAATGTTGCTCTCTCCAACAAATTCCCCCACAAATGTTTATTGTACAAGATTCCCTGAAATATTGAACAGCAGATCATTTTGATTGACCCTATAATTATATCAAAGAAGGCATAACACAACAGAAAGGCATTCTACTCAAAGGTCATTTGCCATTATCACCGAGGACCCCTAAGCAGAGTCCAACTGGAAGGGAGATTTCCTGCAGGTGATGATGTCCTCAAGATGATAGGTCCTGTTGCCATATGTTTGAAGTGCATCAAACCTGTTTCCTTCCTTGTTTCACCTCCCCTCCTCTTTTGGTCCCTGGCATTCTGACTTCTGCCTACACTCTGCTAGAACCACTCTGTCCAGGGTTTCAATAGTCTCTTAATTCCTAAATCCAATCTCACTTCTTAGCCTTCTTGACTTCTTAGACTTTTTGACTTTTGGCACTGAAGACCACCTCTTCCTTTTAGATACTCTGCCCTCCCTGTGTTTTTGTGACCTGGTTCTCTTCCTGCCTAGCTGACCAGTTCTTTTAGTCTCCTTTCCAGGTCATTATCCATGTTCCTGGAACCTTCAAGTATGTGCCTCTGTCCTGGGCCTTCCCCTCTTTTCCTTTACTGTCTTCCTTGATGATATCAGTTTCCAGACATCCATTTATCTTAATTAGTGCTGTCTTCCCATTCCCCCCCCCCTGAAATTACTTTGAAATTACTTTTCTACATATGAGTTATATTCCCCAAATTGTATGTAATACACTCCATGAAGATAAGATCTGCTTCATTTTATATTTTTATCTTCAGTGCCTAGCCACATAGGAGGAACAGGGGCTGGATATGTGATTTCATTAGTAACATGGATGGGAAAAGCCCCCAATACACCTTCTTTGTGATGCAGTCTAAGAATTGCCTAAGACCTAAGAAATTAAGTGAGCGTCCCAGGATCAATCATGTAGCCTCAGGGACATGAAAACAGGTCTTTCTGGCTCCAGGACTTCTTTTAATCAGCTATAGTGGCTTCCTTCTATCAGCTTCACCATCTTCATGTTCCTTTAATAGAATGCAGTTGAATGGAGATGATAATATTTATAGAGAGACATCATGGTGTAAGTGTATAGAGAGCTGGACCTCCTGGTCTTTATTTAGTCTTGTCCTTAGGACTGCTCGTCACTTTGAAATGCCATCTGTAGGCACAGGTTTCCCCTACAGTCTGTCCTGGAAGGCTCCCTATCCCTAGCGTCCAAAGACCTCCCTGTCTGTCTTGCTATTTCTCCCAAGGGTGGAAAAAAATTACTCACTTTGACTTTTTCCTTGGGTTTCTAATCAGGACTCAGTCTGGTAGGTTTTTCAGATCTTTTGTGAAGGGATTGTGGGGTCAAGCTTGGCTGTACTTCCTCATCCTCTGCCATCTTGGTTCCTCCTCCCAGTTCTTCATAGTCCCAGTCAAACTACCTTTTTTTTCCCTATAGCTTCCTGCATCTCCCCAAATGGGCTCACATTCTAGCGTGTTAATATATTTGTAAAAGTTATGTATATATTTTCTCTTGAAATATATGTGTGCAACCTTTAAAAAGATTCTGATGTTCTAGAGTCAGTGTGAGTATAAAGAAGATTGATTTGTCTTGGTGTCTGTGATCTCTAGATCTCCGTGTCTATCCCATATCACCAACTGCCTGTTGGACATTTTTTAACTGGATTTCCCAAACCTAACATGTCTAAAACAGAAGTCATTGTCTTTCTCTCTAAACCTTGCCTTTTCTGAACTTCCCTCCTCCTATCAAGGGTACCGCTGCCCTCTTAGTCAGCCAGCATCTGCAAGTTCGGTGCCGTATTTAACTGCTAAGTCTCACCCCATGTGAGTTGCCAGATTGTATTGTTTCTTTATTTACATCTTTTAAATTATCCTTTCTCTCTAATCATACCACCACTACCTTTATCACCTCTTCTCTGGACACTTAAAACAACTGTCTAATTGGTATGCCAGCCTGATGTTTCAACATATTCTAGACCATCTTTCTCACATTTTACCTAAGTTTAGATGTAATAACTATCATTTACATAGCACCTGTTGCGGGCGAGGCGCTATGCTAAGTGCTTTACTAATATCACAGCTGATTCCCGCAATAGCCCTGGGAATTAGGTATATTATTATCTCCATTTTACAGGTGAGAAAACTAAGGCAGGCAGAGGTTAAGTGACTTGTTCAAGGTCACACAGTGGTGGGGAGGAGCTGAATTTGAACTTGGGTCTTTCTGACTCCGGGCACAGCATTCTACCCCATGCTCTCCTAACTATCTGACAGTGTCACTTCCACAGTCAATACATTCCATTCGCTCCCTATTACTCCATGATCATATATGTAAAGTCCTTTGACATTTAAAGTTCTTCATAACTTGTCACCTTCCTATCTTTCCAGTCTTCTTAGACTTGACACTCTGTTTCATTTGCATTGTTATGTGTGTGTGTGTGTGTGTGTGTAACTGTTTGTATGTACATATGTTGCAGTATACTTGTTGTTCCTGTCACACAACACAGTCTCCAATCTCCAGACTTTTGGTCCAGCCTGGTGGTCCCCCACACTTGAAATTCTCTCTCTTGCTTCCATTTCTTGGCTTCCTTCAAGGCTCAGTTCAAACACTACCTTCTGAAAGAGAGCTTTCCCAACCAGTATCTCTGATAAAGGCCTCATTTCTAAAATATACAGGGAATTAAGTAAAATCTATAAGAATACAAGTCATTTCCCAATTGATAAATGGGCAAAGGGAACAGGCAATTTTCAGAGGCAGAAATTAAAGACATCTGTAAGCATATGAAAAAATGCTTTAAATCACTGTTGATTTGAGAAATGCAAATCAAAACAACTTTGAGGTACCACATCTCACCAGATTGGCTAAGATGACTAAACAGGAAAATGACAAATGCTGGAGAGGATGTGGAAAAATTGGAACTCTAATGCATTGTTGGTGGAGCTGTGAACTGATACAACCATTCTGGAGAGCAATCTGGAACTATGCCCAAAGGGCTATAAATAATTGCATACCCTTTGACCCAGTAATACCATTTCTGGGGTTGTATCCCAAAGAGATCATAGAAGTGGGAAAAGAACCCATATGTACAAAAATATTTATTGCAGCTCTCTTTGTGGTGTCAAAAAACTTGAAATTAAGGGGATGCCCATGCATTGGGGAATGACTAAACAAGTTGTGATATATGAGTGTAATGGAATACTATTGTGCTATAAGAAATGGTGAGGAGACGGTTTTCATATTCACCTGGAAAGGCTTATACAAACTGATGCTAAGTGAGAAGAGCAGAACCAGGGGAAATTTGTACACAATCACAGACACATCGTATGTGTGATGACCAATTTTGATAAACTGGATTCTTCTCAGCAACACACAGTTATAAGACAACTCTACAAGTCTCAGGACAGAAGGAGATGTCTACATTTAGAGAAAGATCTAGAAAGAACAGAGTTTAAATGGAGACTGAAACAATCTACATGCTGTTGTTCTTTTCCATGTTTGGTTTTCTTTCTTTTTTCCCATTGTTCACTCCATTGGTTACAACCCTTCTACACAACCAGACTATTGTACAGTGTGAAAGCATTTGCAGAT
>CM053598.1:32074130-32191742 GCA_028646575.1 Pseudocheirus occidentalis | reverse complement strand
TTTCCCAATTAGCCCATGAGTTTTCCCTTCTGAGATTACCTTTCATGTACTATGTACGTTAGGTCGTCAGGTCAACAAGCATTTATTAAATACTGACTGTATGATAGTCATTGTGCTAGGTGCTGCTATTGGATATAAAGAAAGTTAAAACCAATATATTTATATGTACGTATTTGTTGTTTTCTTTATTAAAATGTAAGCACCTTGGGGAGAATGGCTTGTTGACTTACTGGTTGACACTGTACTTTATGGTCCATGATTGTGTTTCATGTTCCACTCCCAGGCCTGAAATATTACCTATCTACCATGTCTTACCTGTCCTCCTTTTTAACCCATTTATAAGATGGTTCACCAAACTTAGTAGTCTGTGGACTCTCCACCAGGGGATGCTACCCTTAACTCCTCTGTTTTGGTTTTAAAATGCTAGACAGTTGGACTCCAGTCTGTTTTCTAGCTTCAGTGGAGAACCTCTCCCCCATCCCGCAAATCTGCCATTCAGCCAAAATAGCCAGCTCTCATCTCTGTGCCTTCACACTGACCATCGCATATGCCTGGAATGCCTTTATTCATTACCTCTGCCTCCAACTTGCTTTAAGATACAACTCAAGTATCATCTTCTATATCAAACATTTCATGATCCCAGCTGCTAGTGTCCCTCTTCCCATGCTACCTACCCAAGTATTGAACTACTTTGTATTTATGCTGTATATGCTACTTATACATGTACTTATCAGCTCCCATTAGAATAGAATATTAGCTCCTTGCAAGTAAAAATATTTTTTACTCTTTGGATTTGTATTCCCACTGCCTAGCAACAGGTCTGGCACACAGTAGGTGCTTAAATTCTTACTAATTAATTGATTGATTAATAGCTTTGGTCTCATGCCTAACCCAAGGAACAGACAGGTGATAAAGTCTAGTGGAGTCCCTTTTAGAGTCCGGATTCCAAATGATCTGAGTTTCCCTGTAATACAGTACATTGTTATGGAAATGGCTAGTGAACTATAACGAATTTTGGCCAGTAAGATTTACTTAATGTATTTTGTCTGAGGAACAATGATAACTTTCTTGATATGGAAGACAATTACAACTATTCAAAAGTATATTAAAATGACTAAATGAGAATTCACTTAGAAGAAAAACTGTCTCGGAGGATTGACTGTCAAACTAGCTCAGATTCCACATGGGATGTGTTTACAGGTTTTATACAAAGCTTCTATGTTCTTCTGACACTGAAATGTCATAAAAATGTATGTAGCAGAAGTGAGGCAGGCAGCATATGTCCTGGAAGAATACTGGTCTAGGAGTCAGGAGATGTGGCTTACCTTTGACCTTGGGATAGTCAGTTAGACCTCTTTGGATCTGTTTCTTGTTAGGGTATATGAAGAAATTGGATTAAATAATGTTTTCCATTTTAATTCTCTTTTAACTCTCAGATTAAGTAAATTTATGAATCTCACAGCACTAAAGTGGAGAAGTATTCTTTATAAATATTTTTTCTATCTCATTTAGTAGTCTTATTTGTAAGGATAAAATATCAAGCACCTAAAAGACATGATATCTATTTATGAACTATTTCAGTCTCCTGGAGAAGTCCAGTGGACTCTAGAGCCCTCTGGAAATGCTTTCATGCCAACTGCAATTTCTGGTCCATCAGTTAAGCCTCTTTGAATGACCATCACAAACTCAGGCTGGATTAATAGCTTAAAGTGACTCAGTAACAATGTAGAAATTATTTCTTTTATATATTCTCTTTAGAGGACCCTCATGAACTTTAAAAGTCGCTCCAGAGTAAGTTTTTAGATAATATTTAGATAAAGTTCATATAGATAATAATGTTTAATTAAAGAGGATAATGTTTTGTCTTTTAGATCAACTATTACCTAGTTATGGGATATACCCTGCTTTGTGTCGTAGGTATGTACTTGAATTTTTAGTAAAATGAGTTTTAAAAGATCAAATTATTGTAATTATATCAGAAAAGGATATATCTAAAGGAAGCATCAAAAACACATTAGAATTGTTGTCTAAGTCATAGAAAAGCTCATATGCCACTTTATCTGTTTTGATAATTCATATTTTTATAAATCAAGTTTTCTTAAGTATGTAACATTAAAAGCCTAAATTTCCAAGTGCCTACAAACATGTGGAAAGATAATTCTGTCTACTTGGGAATAGCAGTCATCACTGTAATTTATTGAAACATGCATATTTGCAAGATTACTCATTGCAGCTTATTATAGACCAGGTTACCAGTTACATGGTGAAAAGAGTCTTTGTCTCACGAGCAAAAGCACTATATTTCTATTCAAATTTTAAAACTAACTAAAAAGTTTAGTTTTTCATGCTACTTACTAAGCAACTGAGAGTTGTTTTTAATGGAAGGTGGTTTAAAATTAAATAATTTTTATTCCATTTCTCTCTACCATCAGCTAGATATTTTAGTGATATTTTTAAATGAATCCTTATAGTTTATAACAATGTCTTTTTTCTTTTGTCTTTTGGGAGGGGGGAAGGGCAGGGCAGTTGGGGTTGAGTGACTTGCCCGAGGTCACACAGCTAGTAAGTGTGAGGTCACATTTGAACTCAGGTCCTCCTGACTCCAGCACCAGTGCTCTATCAGTGCGCCACCTAGCTGCCCCAAGCAATATCTTTTTGAAGATCTCATTCATACTTCTGCCCTTCACTAATATTTACCATTATTAAAGCTGTTAAAAAGTTGGCTTTCCTTATTTAATCATGATGTATTTGAAGAGATTTGGTTCAGGTGACTATTTTTAGAGAGAGATCGTCTCTCATAATATGACTCCATTATTTTCATAGAGCAGAGAAGTGTCAAAAATCAGATAAATGTCCTCGGGTAGCCTGGCTAAATTGGGCCTCCTGCCAAGCTTTCCACAGACTAATTTTCCTTTTCACCTTTGTCCAGTATTTTGTGAGAAGATACCACTTATAATCTTATGCTTTCTTTCTCTATAACATTTAAAAAGAAGTTTATATTCTGAATGTGTGTTATTAATGGCAGCCATGTCTCTCTGGCTGACAGGTTAGTGGTTAAGGTGACTCCTGGGCTCTTGTGGCTTGTATCCCAGGAGCTGCTTTACAGAGTTCTACAGGAGGCAGTAAACATCTCTGCCAGTATCTTTTCCTTTATCCACTTCCAATTTTTCACTACTAATAGCTTGTTTGAACATTCAGAGTTTGAATCACTATAACTGCACGCAGTATTGTTTTCTCTTCTTTAGATTCTTTACATCTTTACCTTGGGCCTTAAGTGTGTGGTCTGACTGCTCCTAATTATGAAATTATTCCCCTCTCTAGCTAGTTATTTTCTTTCTGTTAAGATGTAGTCATGTTTTATATTTGTGTTATTGAAATTTGTACCCATAGCAAACAAGTGCTGGGCTTTGAATAAGGCCCTGGTGAATACCTAATAACTAGTTAGATTGGCTAATGAGTGACAGATTGTTGTTTTTTTTTAATTTGCAGAGAATGTGGCTGCCTCAGGTGATGTACATTAGAATATAAAGATAGAAGGGAAAACAAGCCTATAGAAAGCTTGGCATGAGGCCCAATTTAGACAGGTTGCCCCAAGGACATTTATCTTACTTTGCTACTCCTCTGCTCTAAAATGTTCATTGTCATCTAGGACAAATGTAAATTCCTTAGCCTAGCAACTAAAATTCTTCTCAGCCTATTTCTGACCTACTTTTCTAAGCTTACAGCTTTAAAAAAAACCATGTTCCATCTAACATTGCCTAATGGCTATTCCTGAAATTTGACGTTCCATCTCCATCTCTTTGTGCAGGCTCTTCTTTTGGTGCCTAGATAAAGTACAGCCTCTCCTACAAAGCTTCTTGATTTGCTCTAGTTTGTTAGCTTTCACTCTCTCTCCAAAAAATATCTTGTATTTGCTAGTCTCTGTATGTATTGTATTGTACCTGCTGCCCCCAGCAGACTGTAAATCCATTGAAGACAGGGACTATTTCACATTTACATTTGTATCCCCAGCACCTAGTTCAGTGCCTTGCACATAGTAGGTGCTTAATAAATCTTTGTTGAACTGTTGAACCAGAATTTCTGGTTCCCTGGTCCCTAATGTGCTGTATATTTTTATTTTAACTTTTTTTTTAGTTAATTTGTTTTTAGTTTTCAGCATTTACTTCCATAAGTTTTTCATTTTTTTTTACCTCTCCCTTATCCTTCCACACCAAGACAGCCTGCAATCTGATATAGGCTCATATATACATTCCTTTTAAACATATTTACACATTAGTCATGTTGTATAGAAGAATTAGAACAAATAGGAGAAACAGACCAAAAAGAAGATAGTCTGCTTTGCTCTGCATTCAGACTCCATTAGTTCTTTCTCTGGATGTGAATGGCATTTTCCATCATGAGTCCTTTGGAATTGTTTTAGGTCCTTGCATTGCTGATAAGGTCTAAGTCTATCAAAATCATTCATTGTAGACTATGGCTGCCACTGGTTTTGCTTCACTCAGCCTTAGTTCATATAAATCTTTCCAGGTTTTTCTGAAGTCTGCCTGTTCATCATTTATTATAGCAGAATAGTATTCCATTACATTCATATACCACTACTTGTTCAGCCATTCCGGCCATTCCCTACCCAGTGTGCTTTTTAAAGAAGTCAATGGGGAGGAGGCAGCTAGTTGGCACAGTGAATAGAGCACTGGCCCTGGAGTCATGAGGACCTATTCAAATCCAACCTCATATGCTTGACACACTTACTAGCTGTGGGACCTTGGTCAAGTCACTTAACCCCAATTGCCCTGTCTTAGCCCCTCTAAAAAGCAAAAAAAAAAAAAAAAAAAGCGTGAATGTCACTTAAGATTAAAATAGGAAGAGCAGTTAGACCTGACCAACAAAATGGGAAGAAATTGGTACCAGACATAATCCGATTTTGAAGGCATTGCAGGAGTTGGTTTTCAGAATATTTGAAAACAGGGAGATAATTAGAAAAACACCCAAATAATTAGAAAAATTATGCACAGTATCGCCAGAAGAAGGTAGTAGAGAGGGCATCATGTTTTCAGTGATATTGTCAATGCCTTTGATGAGTGAAAATGGCGTCACAGTCAGCTACTGCATTGACGGTACATTATTTAACTTGAAAAGACTGCAAGTCAAGACTAAAGTAGAGGAAATATATCTGCATGACGTTTTGTTCTCAGATGATTATGTACTCAGTGCAGTTTCTAAGACTAAGGTGCAAGATAACATGGATCAGTTCTCAGCCACCAACACCTTACCACTGTCCATATGTGGAGCCAATGATTACAGCCAGTGGAGGAATTGAATGCTGTGGATAAGTTCACTTACTTTGGCAGTATACTTTCCAGAGATGTACATACAGTTGATGAGGTTGATGTGTACATTGCCAGAGCTAACTTGGTGTTTGGGAGGTTCCAAAGTAAAGTGTGGGGGAGAAGAGGTATTAGATGACCTACCAAATTGAAGGTCTACAGAGCTTTTGTGCTAACCTCGTTGTTTGTTTGCTTGTGAAACCTGGGTAGTATACCAACACCATGCCAGGAAATTGAATTGCTTCTATTGAATTATCTTAGGAGCTCAACTGCCAAGCATTCAAACTCTATTGCAGAGAGCACAACTCCAATGAACTGGCCACGTTGCTTGAATGCCAAACATATGTTTGCCTAAAAAATTATTTTATAGAGAACTCACATGAGGTGAGTGTTCACATGGAGGTCAGAAGAAGCAATACAAGAACGCTCTCAAGGTCTCTTTGGTATCAATTGTAAGACATGGGAGACACTGGCACAGAACCATCTAGCATGGCATGCCTGCATCAAAGAAGGCACTGTGTGTGCCGTATGAGAAAGCAGAATTATAGTAGCTCAGAAGAAAAATGAGATGTGCAAATTTAGAGACATCTCTATCCCAATTGTTCATATGGATGATTTGTGCCCATGCTGTGGTAGAGCCTCCCAAGCTTGTATTAGTCTGATCAGTCATAGTCAGACACACTGTACATTGACCTCAATATAGTGAAGTCATTTTCATTCTCTTTAAACACAAAGGACAGTGTACCTGGTATCTTACTGGACACTGAGCAGTCACCAAATCAAGCAAAGAGGTAAAAAGGGGAGACTCATGATGACTTTAACAAAGCTAGACTAAGAATACACGTAGGAAAAAACATTCATGAAGAATGAGTAGTTGTTCAAATTAGGACATATAATTAGAGAGACAGTCTAGTCAATCACTTCATCATGCATCCTGAGTAGAATTGTTTTATGCCTTGTTCCTAGGGGAAAAAATGGAATTCTTCCTATTTTTATTTTTTTGCAAGAGAGGAATAAACATATATAAAAACCAGGATTTAAAAGAAATATAAACCCTTAGGTACAATGGACACCTTTCTTCTGATCTTAACTCAAAGGGTCTGCAGAATCTTAGTGCTCTTTGAGCATAGTTCCAAATCGCTCCCAGAATTGTTGGATCAGTTTACAGTTCCAACAAAAGTTCGCTAGTATCCCGGTTTTTCCCACATCCTCTCCAATATTTTATCATTTTCCTTTTCTGTCATATTAGCTAATCTGATAGAACTGAAGTGGTGCTAGATCATTTTTTCATATGACTGTAGATAGCTTTCATTGCTTCATCTGGAAACTGTCCGTATCCTTCGACCATTTGTCAATTGGGAAATGACTTGTAGTCTTATAAATTTCATTCAGTTCTCTATATATTTGAGAAATGAGATACTTGCTATAAAAATTGTTTTCCAGCTTTCTGCTTTCCTTCTAAGCTTGGTTTTGTTTGTGCAAAAACTTTGTAATTTAATGTAATCAAAATGATCCATTTTACATTTCATAATGTTCTCTATCTTATTTGTTGAAAAATTCTTTCCTTCTCCGTAGATCTAATAGATAAGCTGTTCCTTGCTTTCTTAAGCTACTTATGGTACTGCCCTTTATGTCTAAATCGTGTACCCATTTTGATTTTATCTTGGTATACAGTGTAAAATGTTGGTCTATACCTAGTTTCTGCCTTACTGTTTTCCAGTTTTTCCAACAGTTTTTGTGAAATAGTGAGTTCTTGTCACAGAAGATCAAGTCTTTGGGTCTATCAAAAACTAGATTATTGTGGCCATTTACTATTATATTTTGCGTACCTAATCTAGTCCACTAATCCTCTACTTTATCATCCAGTACCAGATAGTTTTGATGAATGCCAGTTTATAACATAGTTTCAGATCTTTGTATTTTTATCAATTTCTTTCATATTCTTGAGCTTTGGTTTTTCCAGATGAATTCTTTTATTATTTTTTCTAGCTCCATAAAATAATTTTTGGCAGTTGCATTGGTATGTCACTAATTAGTAAATTAATTTAGGTAGAATTGTCGCTTTTATTATATTAGCTCAGTCCACCCCACGAGCAGTCAAAATTTCTCAAATTGTTTAGATCTGGCTTTATTTGTGTGAAAAGTGTTTTGTAATTGTGTTCATATAGTCTCTGGGTTTGTCTTGGCAGGTAGTCTCCCAACTATTTTATATTATTTACTGTTATTTTAAATGAATTTCTCTTTCCATCTCTTCCTGGTGGTGGACTTTGTTGGTAATATATAGAAATGATGATGATTTATGTGAGTTTATTTTATATCATGCCACTTTGCTAAAGTTGTTAATTATTTCAAGTAGTTTTTTAGTTGATGCTCCAGGATTCTCTTAAGTATCATCCACAGAGAGTGATAGTTTTATTTCCTTACTGGCCTATTCCTTCAGTTCCTTCCATTTTTTTTCTTGTTTTATTGCTATAGGTAGCATTTCTAGTACATTTCTAGTACAATAGTCTTTTTAAATAGGAATGGATACTGTATTTTGTCAAAAGCATTTTATGTGTCAGTGGAGATAATCATATGACTTCTGTTGGTTTTGTTATTGATATGGTCAGTTATGCTGATAGTTTTCCTAATACTGAACTAGCCCTGCATACCCAGTATAAATCCCATCTGGTCATAAACCTTGTGAAATATCGTTGTGTTTCATTTAAGATTTTTGTATCAGTATTCATTAGGGAAATTGGTCTGTAATTTTCTTTCTCTGTTTTGGCTCTTTCTGGTTTAGGTATCAGCACCGTGTTAGTATCATAAAAGAAATTTGGGCAGGACTCCTTCTTTGCCTATTTTCCCAAATAGTTTACACAGTATTAGAGTTAATTGTTCTTTAAATGTTTGGTAGAACTCACTTGTGAATCCATTTGCTGGTCACCCTTTCCAGCACTGATTGCACTTTCACTCATTCCCCCATATTCACTGGAGTTGAATATTGGAATCAAATATTGGTGGAATTGGAATATTCCATTGCCACTTCCAAGCTCACACTGTACCACCATTATTAATAAAGTAATATAATACAACACTGACATAGAAATGATTAATTACAAGGCTTTAAAAAAAGGTGGAAAGATATATATGATGTGATATTTAATGCGGATAGCAGAATTATAGGAGCATACACATTGACCACAACTAATGAGAGTGATTCAAGAAAACTGTGAAGAGAATTAACAGCTTGTAAAGGAGGTACATAAGAATTGCTGAAGAACATAACACCTTAAGAAACAGAATTGGTCAAATGGTAAAAGAGGCACAAAAATTCACTGAAGAGAAGAACACCTTCAAAAGCAGAATTGGTCAAATGGAAGAGGAGGTACAAAAATTTGCTGAATCCTCTTTTTTGCTAGCTCTAAGATCTTATGCAAGCTACATCTCTGGATTTCTGATCTTTGTCTGTAAAATTAATTAGCTGGCCATCAGATTAGTAAAGCTAACCAAAAAAAAAAGGAAATTAGGCACCTTAGTTTATTTTTGGTGGCACTGTGAATAAGTTACAGTCAGGAAAACAATTAAAATCTGTGACCAGAAAGTTGCTATGTTAACCTTTAGCAGTATGCTGACCTATACTCTCAAAAAGATTAAAGAGGGAAAGGACCCATGGGTACAAAGCTTAGACACTCTTTCTGTTGACAAAGACCTGGAAACTAAGGGGATACCCATCAGTTAGCAAATGGCCAAACACACACATGTAAAACCTAGAGCTTCCATTATCTGTAACAGAGAGTAACTAGAATCCTGTCCAGTAAAATAAGGGGTGAAATGAACAGTTCATTGTCACCACTTATACTATAGTATAATACAGTGTAGCATAGCATAGTATAATACTAGAAGTGCTGGCAATCACAGTAAAACAAGAAAAAAGAAATAAAAGGAGCAAGCATAGATTTAAAAAGAAACAAAATTATCACTTTTGCAGATGAAAATTATGGTATACTTAACACTAACAAGTCAACAACAACCAGCAAAACTAATTAAAGCAATTAACTTTAGGAAGCTTGCAAGATATAAGCTAAATTAAACCAAATCATAAGCATTTCTGTACAATACCAGTAAAATCTATCAGGAAGAGATAAAAAGAGAAATTCCATATGAAATTACTACAGAAAGGACAAAGAGGGATAGTACTTCCAGACTTTAGAATATTTTGTAAAGCAACAGTCATCAAAATCATCTGGTACTATTTAAAAGTAAAGAGGGGGATCTGTGAACCAGATTAGACAAGGGAGAATCAGAAACAATCGAACTCAGTAACTTAGTGTTTGATGAAGTATAAAACATAAATCACTTAGGAAAGAACTCCCTATTTAATTAGAAAAAACTTCTGGGAAAACTTGAAAGCATTCTGGCAGAAACTAGGCTCACTCCAATACCTTATAGTGTATTCTACAATACATTTTAAGTAGACCTATGACTTTACTATTAAAGATCATAGTATAAAAAAATAAGAAGAGAAGCAGATTATATACCTGTCAGAACTGTGGGTAAGAGATGTATTTATTGTTAACCAAACAAAGAATAGAGGCAGTTACCAATGATAAAAGAGAGAACTTTGACTACATAAAACTGAAAAGCTTCTGCACAAAATTAATGTACCTAAGATAAGAAGGAATCAAATAGGAAAAAAAGTCTTTGTATTATTTGTATTGTTTCTCTGATAAAAGTTTCGTATTCAAGATATATCAACACTGAAGCAAAACAAACTTACAAAGAGGATACAGGGGGGAAAAAAGGAAAGGACAAGTATATTGAATGGGATAAAGATAAATACACAGTAATCATAACTGTGAATGTGAATGGGATCGTCTTGCCCATAAAACAGAAGAGGTTAGCAGAATGGATTGGAATCCAGCAATATGTTGTTTTACAAGAAACACATTTGAAGCAGAAAGATATGTAGAGAGTTAAAATAAAAAGCTGGAGCAGAATCTAGTATAATTAAGCTGGAATAAAAAAGACAAGAGTGGCAGTCAGGATCTCAGAAAGCAAAAGCAAAAATAGACCTAATTAAAAGTGATAATAAGGGAAAATAAATTTTGCTAAAAGGTACCGTAGACAGTGAATTAATATTAGTAATGAACGTATGTACCAAACATAGTATTTACGTTCTTAAAGGAAAAGTTAAATGAGTTATAATAGGAAAGAACAGTAAAACTATAATAGTGGGGGAACTCAGTTTATTCCTTGAACCTAGATGACTCTAACCATAAAATAAAGAAAGAAGTTAAAGCGATAAATAGAATTTTTGAAAAATTGGGTATTGTAGACCTCTGGATCCATGGAAATAGAAAAGCATTATATACCTATTTCTTGACTGTTCATAGCACTTTCACAAAAATTGATCATATATTAGGGCATAAAACCCCACAAACAACAACAGAAAAGTAGAAACCTTAAATGCATACTTTTCCTGACCATCATGTAATAAAAATTACATTCAAAAAAGGGCCTTTGAAGCATAAATTAATAATTAATTAGAATTAAGTAACTTCATTTTAAATAATGAGTGGGTAAAAAGACATAGAAGCATTCACTAATTTTATTAAAAAATAACGACTACAATGAGACAACATACCAAAGCCAATACTCAGGAAATTTTATATCTTTAAATGCTTACATCATTTAAAGAAAGAGCAATGAATTGGGCATACAACTTAAAAAAGAAGGAAAACCAACTAATTAAAAAAATCTGTAATAAATACCAAAATAGAAACTCTGAAAATGAAAGAAGGGGTTACTAAAGTTGAAAGTAAAAAAACACTGTTGAACTATTAAATAATAGGAGCTTTTGGCGGGGGGAGAATAAAATAGATAAATCACTAATCTGAATTAATAAAAAAGATATATAATATATACACACACACATATATATATATTTATACATATGTGTGTGTGTAACCAATAGGCATTCTCTAATAATTGGTAAAAGATACAAAACAGAAAAACACCAAAATAATTACAATATGTTAATGACCACATAAAAGAATTCTCCAAACTGCTACTAATAAGAGAAATATAAATCAAAACAGCCCTAACTTTTTCATCTTGCAAGTAAGCAAAGATGACAAAGAATGGCAATAGTGCTAGAAGAGTTGTGGGATGACAGGCACACTTGCGCTGGGAGCTGGTACAGCCATTTTGGAGGCAGGCAAATAAAGTCAGCCAGTCAACATTTATTAAGTGCCTACAGTACACCAGACACTGTTCTAAATGCTGAGGATTTAAAAAGAGAGAGAGAAAGAGACAAAAGACAGACCTTGCATTCAAGGAGTTCCCAATCTAAGGAGAGAGATAGCAAGCTGCCAGACAGTTACAAATGAGCCACATGTGGGGTAAATAGGGAATAATCAAAGGAGGGAAGGTACTAGAAATGGAGAAGGATTGAAAAAAGACTTTCTGTAGAAAATTGGTGTTTAGCTGAGACTTAAGGGAAGCCAAGCAGCAGAGATAATGAGGGAAAGCCTTTTAGACATGGAGGACAGCCAGAGAAAATACCCAGGGCTGAGAGGGGGAAGAGTAAGGCGGCTGGTATCCCTGGGATGAAGAACAGGAGATAAGGAGTGAGGTGTAAGGAGAGTGTCAGGGCAGAGGGGCGGGGCTAGGTTATACAGGGCTTTGAATGCCAAGCAGAGTTTGTAATTGATCATGGAGACAAAGGGGTTTATTCAGTGGGTGTAGGAGGTGGCGGAGGGAGGGTGACAGGATCAGGCCTACACTTTAGGGAAATAACTTGGGTGACTAAATGGGAGATGAGGCGGTTTGTGGGAGAAACTTGGGGCAGGCAGATTAACCGGAGGACTGGTGCTGTGTGTAATTACAAGATGCTAATGTTGTGTTGAGAACAAGAGCGAGCCGAGCCGAGACCTGGGTTCAAGATAAATTTAGGTGTGGATTTGTTGATCAAGTGCTCAACTACCCAAGTGTATTCACTCAAATGACTAGTGATTTTTGGATCTTACAGACTTGAATATATAGGCCAAAACCACAAACTACAACCAGGGAGGGGAGCTAGCAGAAGCCCTTACGTACAGAAGCAAAAAGAGCAATCGGTTAGATCTGTAGTTCAGGGCTAATTTTGGAATATGGCATAAGGGTACAATGTGCAACCTTCCTGTGACATGGGGGTCTCACCTAGAACAGGGTGCAGGGCACAGGGTGGGGGGGTTGTTGGGACATGGGGAGTGGGGAATAGTCAGTCTCCCAGAATAGACCAGGGTCATGTTCTGGCCAGAGGATGTGGGGGACCTGGTATGGTTAATGGAACAGGACAGGGTGGTCCCTAGATAAGATCCTTGCAGGATAATAAACCTTATAATGCTGATCAGGGAAGGAGGGGGTCAAGGGGCCGCGCCTTGGGCAATACCCAGGACTATGCCTTAGGGGATAGGGAGCTAAGCCTTGAGCAATATGCCCAGACATGCCTTAAGCAGTTTCAAGCTATAGGATAGGGGCAAAGCAAAAGTAAAAAGAGGCTTAATGGTGGGGCACAGGTGGACCACAAATCAGGTGGTGGACAGGTGACCTGGGATTCGGATTGGGCACAACACTTAAGAGTCTGGATCTTAAGGGGGCATATTCCAGAGATGTCGCAGAGCTGAAATCACCTTGGTGACAGATTGGATATGGAGCTTGGGGCGTAGGGTCGGATTGAGGAGGACAGCTTAGGTTGCTAGCATCAAGGACTTGCTCTTGACAGTAAATAGGGATGTTAGAAAGGGGGACGGTTGGGGGAGAGATATTGAGTAATTAAAATGTCCATATCCTTTGACCCAGGGATTCCATTACTAAGTTTATACCTCAGGGAGGCCATAGATAAAAGAAAGTTCCCACGTACACAATTTTATTTATAGCATTGCTTTTTATAATAGCCAAGAATTGCAAATACAGTAGATGGCCGTTGATTGGGGAAGGGCTAAACACATTGTGGTACGTGAATGTAATAAAATATTGCTGCGGTGTAAGAAAAGATGAATGTGAGGAACATGGAAAGAGCTACATGACCTGTTACAGAATGAAGTAAGCAGAGCCAAGAAATATTTACACAGTGGCTATAGGAATGTAAATGGGAAAAAAGCAACCATAAATAACATGAGAAATAAATGTCGTGAAATTATAAAGAAAAATCGTGACTCAGAAGAAGAGATATGAGAAGACACATCCCACCCCTTTGTCGAGGTGGGAAGCCCACAAATATTATATGTATTTTGTGATTTTTTTCAGTGTATTAATCAGTTCTGCCATTCCACCCTTCTTTTTCTTTTCTTTTATCTTAATGACACTATTTGTTGGCTTTCTGGGAAGGTGAGGTGATATAAAAAACAAATATATCAATAAAAATGATTTTAAAAAATAATACCACAGAGTAAAGAAAACACTTAGAAATCTACCGTTAAGTTTGTGAATTCCTAAGCTAGCTTCTTCCCACTTGACGTCAGGAAGGAGACCCCTTCTGCCAGCAGAGGACAAAGAGGTACCATTCCATCTTTCTCCCACTGCCCTGATGAGCTGGCTTGTCTACAGAAGAAGGAGTTAATTGCCATTCCATCATCTTCCCATCAGGCCCTCCTCTTAACAGCTCAGTGTCCTCAAATAACTTCACCCTGAGGCCAAACCCCTAGTTTGTCAATGATTAAACTACTTCCATCCAGTCATACCCTCCCCATCCCAGTGAATCCACTCAATGCCTGGCTGTCATTACTTAGATCCCCTTCTTGGTCCCACACTATTCACTCCCTTATTCCCATTTTTCTCAACTAAGCTTCCCAGTGTTCCACTCTGAAGCCACTCACCCTTTCCACTGTACTCTCTGGAATATTTGCTGCAGAAATAACAAATCTGCTTTCTTCTTAAATATTTTCCTTTCCCCCTTCTTCCGTCTTGTAGCTCTCCCCGAGACCTAGAGTCCTCTTGCTCACACAGCTTCTCTGGCTACCCTCTCCGGCTCTGCTTGTGCTTTCACTCAGTGCTTACTACTTACTAGTCAGACAGGAGAAGCGGAGTGCTCTTTGCTCCCCATTGCTATTTTCAAGATTGTCTTCTACCACCATAATTCAGTAACCTTTCTACCTTGGAAGTTCCCTCAACTATATATACCACCCAGTGAAGATTCTGGTAACCCTCGTCTGTCAGCTTCCTATATGTTCAGCTTCTTTCCTCAGGGAGTACAGTGCTTGGCTCAGTCTTTCCTCTCTAATTCCTGCACTCAGTACTTGTATTTGGGAGCTTCAACTAGTGATATTCCCCACATACCCTTACCTCCCAGACCTTCAATTTGTTTTTTTCCCATGAGCAGCTCCTCAATTGTACCCCAGCTACACACAGAGGTTGTCTTACCTTTCATCTTGTCATCACCCACATACTGCTTCCATGATCATGAGCTCTTAAATGCCTTTCTCTGATCATAACCTGTTTTCATTTCACTTCTCTTAAAGCTCAGATCTCTCCCTCTGTCTCTGTCTCTGTCTCTCTCTTTCTGTCTCTCTCTCCCTCCTTCCCTTCCTCCTTCACTCTCTCTCTCTCCCTCCCTCTGTCCCTTTCTTCTTCTCTCCTCCTCCCTCCCTCTCTCTTTCTCTCTCCATGTGCTTGCATGTTTTGGGGAAAATAGCAGAATTTTGGAAATATGAAATTTTATTACTAGAGTGGCCCTGATGAAGAGATTAGAAAATGTACTGACCTTATGAATGATTCTTTGAAGAGATGGGTGTCTGTGGATGTAGAACATTACAAATGTTGTTAGACTTGGTTGATATGTTCATTAGCTTACTGAATTGCTTTTTTGTTGCTTTATTTTTTATTCTTGTTTATAAGTTATGATTCTTTGATATGGGAGAAGGAAATACTATATTTAGAAAGGTAAAAAGAAAATAGTAAAAATTTAAAAAGCAAAAAGATGAAAAACATTTTTAAGATAAAGTGCCCATAAATTGCAATCAGGCCCTTTATTAAATAAATAATATATAATAATAAATAATGTATGTACTATAATATATATGTATTTTCTCAGTAAAAAAAAATCACCTTATCTCCCTCCCACCACAGCAGTGGGAGTGACAAAAGTGAAACCCTTATTACAGACACATAGAGTCAAGCCAAACCAGCACTCTGCATTAACCGCGTCTCCCCGAATAGGTCTCCTTCTGTACTCTTGAGTCCTTCGCCTCTCTGTCATGAGGTCCATTGGTCATTCTCTGCTCGTTACAAAGTTGTTTATTTTTGCATGTTGTCATTGTGTAGATTGTTGTCTTTACTCTGATTCTTTCACTTTCTTTCACAGTATATACAAGTCTTCTCAGGTTTCTCTGACGCTGTCTCCTTCATCATTTCTTTCAATGCATTTGTATTCTGTTGACTTATGTACCACAAGTTGTTCAGTCATTCCATGATTTGTGAGTGCCCCTTCAGATTCCCGTTCTTTGCCACCTAAAAAGAACTTTCTCGCCAAATATAAATGTTTAATAAAAACCAGATTGGTTGACTTGACTTGGGGGCAAATTTACATCACTTGAGATTTTCCAGGGTCAGAAATCCTATAGATATGGCTTATACAGAATTAGAATGAACAAAATCTTGTACACTTCGTTAATGTTCCATGACTTCAGATATTTCTAATTGCACTCTTGATATTCTGTGACATAAAAGGTAATCATATTGTTGGATTGTTGTTGCTGTTCCTTTTGGCCTTGAGCTTTGCCTCTACTGAAGCTCTATTCCAGATCATTGTGATATGAAGGTGACTGATGGTAGGTTTATCTTCTGTGCCACATCGGCCCAGCTAGGTTCAGAGACTCACTCCCAGAAGCTCAGAGAGTGGTTATAATGTATGAGGGTGGGAGGGAAGCCGCAGACCCTTGAAGTTGGGAGGCAAGAAAAGAGGTTTATGTGCACGCTGTCCTTTATATAAACCTTATTTATTGAACAGAATTAAAAGCTCCTGGTAGCGCTGTTCACGGCTTCAGAGAGAGCTCTTCTCTCTAGTTTGATTCTCAAACTAACTTGGGATGTTATCTTGCAGGCTGGAAGTCCAACAGGTGCATCAGCTCCCCATGGCTTCTCTCGCACGTCTGTTACCCCATCTAACCAAGACATCTGCAGGTAGGGTATTGCTGGTAGCCCTTCTGGGATCCACACTGAAGGACAGTCCTGCCTGAAAACTGTGTCATGGAAAGCACCATTGTGCTTCGCTCCTTCATTTTCTAACTTCTGGATCAGCACACGTTGGATCCAGACTTCTGATGCTGATTTGGTGCACTGTTTGCTTGCCATGTTACCACACGATTCTCATTTCTTCACTTTGATATATCTGTTCTCTTTTTTAATTGTTTTTACTTTCTGTCCTTTTATTCCACTGTTCTGCATGCAGTTCCAGTGCAGTGTTTTCTGAATGTTGTCATCACAGTCCCGTGCAGTCAGCTGTTGTCTTGAAATCTGCTCTCTGCCAGAGTTCTCTGACACAAGGGGTCACTGTGACAGTGATCCGTAAAGACACATTACAGGCCTCAAAGAAAAACTCCTCTGGTCCAGAATGGATCCGGGCCTTTAAGCCTCCTAAGAATAACAAAGCCAGAAGAACTCTCAAGTTCTCCAAGTCCCTCAATGATGTGGTCGAGAAGGCCCAGAATGCTATGGAGAATTCTGACTGTGTAGAAAGAACTTATTCTGAAGGAAAATTAGCGCCACCTCAAGACCAGTGCCTCAGGATGAACAAATTTCACCATAAGGAAAAACAGATTCTCAATCTAAAGCCTCTTGTATTTGGCAATTATAAACACTCATATGTTCCGTCATTTTCTGCCACTGATTCAATCACCTTTGGAATAGGAGCCAACCAAGGGGGCTTCAACATCCCATCCCTTGAAGAGAAAGCAGATAATGAGGCAGCCTTGAAAAGCAAACGATTGCTCTGTTACCTCTTTTCCTTCTCTCACAGCTCAAGCACCAGCAGTTTGCACAAGTTCCATGAGCTGGAAAACTGTTCTGCTGGCTTGCTGGCAGCTCAATCTTCCAGTGTGTTGGTGGGGAGCACAGGCTTCTGCTCAGATGATATGGGGGATGATGATGTCTTTGAGGACAGTGTATCCTCCAAGCTGAAAAACAAGGAGATACGGGCACCCCTCTGCTCTACTGAGAAAGATAGTGACCTGGATTGCCCTTCTCCCCTCTCTGAAAAGTTTACCCCCTTATCCCCTGTGTCAACATCAGGAGACACGTGCAGGTTGGTTTACCAAGAACCACCCTCCTTCATTGACCCTTCTAGTTAGTTCTGCCTTGTTGTGCTTTCCTTGCCTCTCCAGTCTTTCTTGTTAAAGATGAAGGACACAGCCACCAATAGGGTTAAAATATAGGTAGTGCATTTTGTTGAGGTCAGATTCCTTAATTAAAACAATGAGAGCGTCAGTAAATCCCTGTGAATCTTAAGTTGTCTTTATTTGTTGATGCCAAAACAAAAGAAAAAGCTACAAAGATTAAAGCTCAAGCTGACCTTTCTGAACTGAAAGGAAATAGATTTTTGCCAGAAGAAATCGGAGGAGAGGGAAATAAGTGTTACCACTTGATTTCTTAGGTTTTTGGTTTTTTACAGCTCATTCCTTTCTAAAGATCATTTCATTTTCAAGCAAAGGCTACCATTTCTAACCTTATCTCTTTATGATTATTAAAACATGTCTTTTTGTTTAAGCATGTCCTGTTTATGGAGCAAATGCCTCCAGCATCTCCTCCTTTTCTTGTGATGAAAGGGATTTAGCTATTCCCAACAAAATCCTAATTCCTTCGAACAGTAGCTCTGCCTTGCAACTCTCTCAAGTGCCTTTTCCAAAGTCTCCTTTCCTTCCCTCAAAATTCCTTTGGAATTTCCTCTTCTGTCTTTTATTATTGACCAGACCTTTCCACACTGGAATCATCACCCTCCCTGTTCTGGTTTCACACATGCATTCACCACTCTTTCCTAGTTTCTGTTTTTTCCTGATGATTGGATCAGCAGCCAGCATCAGAGAGAATGCGCAATGTCCTGGGCCACACAGTTGGACCCCTTTCAGAAAAGGTGCCTGTCCTAGCTTGTTTTTCCAACTGCTAGAAAACACTTCTCTACTTCTCAAAAATCCATTTAATGAACCATGTTTCTTGAGGTTAGTAATCCTGTTGTGCTGCATGCTCCCCTAGACATAAAGAATGGTTTTAAGTCATAGCCACTTTTTTTTTGTGGGCGGGTCTCAACTTATGGCTTAGAAGTTTTCTGGGAATGATGGGGGGGTGGGGTAGGGGAGGTTTGTATCCTGTCTTTGTTGCTTCCTACTTATATGACCTTGGGCAAGTCACTTAACTTCTCTGGACCTCAGTTTTCTCAGTGGTAAAATATGGGGTTTGGACTAGATGGCCTCAGATCTTTGATCCTATGAGGTGCACTGCCTATTGGTAGGAGAAGCTAACAGAGGTTGCTGTGGCTTCCTTGTATCTGAATAAGCTTGTTTGGGTGCCCTTTCATAGCTAGAAGATAAATCATCCTTTTTAGTCACTGTGACGTTTTGTTTTGGAAATAAAGTAGAATGATTGCTGATTTTATTTTTAATTTAAATAAACCACATCTATGAATTTAAAGAATTTTGTTCCAGGAAATACTTCCTTGTGGCTTTAAATGCCTCTCTCAACACAGTACCTCAGTCTTCTAAAAACAAAAAGAACTCTGCATCATAATTCCTCAGACCATCCTTTTCCTCTCCATTGCTGAAGACCTTCCAGGCCTTTTTCTGTGGCTGCAGTGAGGTAGAGAGAACGGTAGTTAGCAGTGTTTCTGCCCTCTGTGCCTGTACCTGGGCCCATAGTTTCTTTACGTTGAAGGTGTTTTTCAGTGTGAATTCAGGGAGAATGCACACAGGGCTTGCCTCATGGTCACAAAGCTGCTTCTTAGATTTTCCACTGGAGTTTCACTTTTCCTATCAGTCTGCTTGTTTTGTGATGAATCTGTTTTATTTCTGGTACAGGATATGTCACTGTGAAGGAGATGATGAGAATCCTCTTATCACACCCTGTCACTGCACAGGAAGTCTTCATTTTGTCCACCAAGCCTGCCTACAACAGTGGATCAAAAGTTCGGACACCCGATGCTGTGAACTCTGCAAATACGAGTTCATAATGGAGACTAAATTAAAGCCTTTAAGAAAAGTATGTGTGCACATAGTACTTTTAAAATAAGGTTTGCCCCCACTTTAATGTGTCTGATTTTACTACAATGAATGAACCCGCACGAGAGCTTGGGAACTTCTCTTTAGAGCTGTGCTAAGCCGTGACCATGATCTGACTGGCCAGCCTGCAAGCCAAGGGCTTCTCACCCCCACCCTTTACTCTGCCTGCTTCATCATCCTGCTGTTCCATATTAAGTATATCGCTGAATCGTGTTACCTAATTAGAAAACAGCTCAATTCTGCTATCATTCTGGCTTACAGATTGAGTGCTCGCTAAAAGGAGATACATTGCAATTGTACTGAGTGATGACATTATTTCATTTCTTCAAAGTACTGAGTTGCTTTAAAACAGCAGCCATAGTGAGAAGACCCCACCAACTACTGGTTTGTTTGCCCATGAAATAATTATTGAATCCCTTTTTGCTCATTCTGCCCTTAACCAAAACATGTCAGAAATGCTCTCCTGTTTTTTGCCATTACTGTCAGTCTTAAGGCTAGTGTTTGTTTCCCTTTCAGTAATTTAGTTTATCTCATCCCTTCCCAAATAGATTTTTCTGTTTATTCTCTGGCCTGGCATGTGTATGCTAAGAAGGTGCAGGAAGAGACACACTCTTTGAAGGCGTAGGGGTTCATAGGGCTGAAACCACTGAGGTCCTGAGCTCTTCTTCAGGGAAGCAGCCTGTAGCATGATCTCTGCCTTGAAGGACTTCTAGAAAACTCTGCCAGGATAGTATAAAATCAAATGCAAATTGTGTGGTACAGATTATCAGCTACTAGAGGACTTTAGAGAGGGGAGAGATCACTATGGGTTGGCATCTTTGGGTAAAACTTCCTGGGGTCATAGAACTAGAATGGTTCTTGGAAACATGGAGAGAAATTGGATAAACGGATGACAGGAAGGCCATGGAACAGTATGATTGAAGGCACAAAGGCAGGCATTGAGGATGTTCTGTTGACAAGATTAAGTAAACTGGCCTGGTTGAAATAGATATTTTGGTTCTAGACAGTTGGAAATGAGACATGTAGACTGAGGGGAAGGGAGTTTGGGATTGAGACTCTGGTTTCATTATTATATAAAAAATAAACTCAGTGGTTATGGACTAAAACCATAGCATTAAGATATCCCCAAAGGCTGAAAACCAACCCAGATTCTAAACCATCAGCAAAATCATGTGATCCTTCCAAAACTCCAGTCAAGGCAAAGAAAGAAGCACCCATTTTCACTTCAGTATATCCTGCCTTTGATTGCTAAAAGCCAAAGTGATCGCTGAACGTGGTAGTGACCCTGTCCAGAAAAGGGCTGTGAGAGATGCTCTAGGAGTGCGCTTTGAGGAATCTGTTTAAGATCTAGCCCTTCTTAGCCGTGGATTTGTTGTATGACCTTGGGTAAGTTAATGCTTCCCTCTGGTTTCCTCATCTGTGAAATGAGCAGCATCACTCCGGTGATCTCTGATATCTCTGCCAACTCTGACATGGAGTATGCAAAAATACACAAACTATTCAGGCTTTGTTCTCACTCCCCACTCCCACTGAGAGTCTATGACTTTGGGCTACACTGGTGAGCTTTTAGGTGACGCAAGACAGGAGAATGATACAAAGAGCCAAGGTTATTCATGTCTGGGAATTATTACCTTCAGATGCAAGCTTTTCTGTTTTTTGTTGTGAATGTAACAGAGAACCAAAAATGAGAGCTTCTTTTGGCATTGGCCTTTGTGGTAGACTTGTGACTTGCTTTATTTATGTGTTTTCACTTCAGCACACACACACACCCTTATCGTTTACCTGTGGCATTGGAAAAGGTGGGAGTCTCCAAAGGATACCTGCCCACCCCAAGCTGTCAGCTGGCTTCCAGTTTACAGTATTAGCTAGGGTTCCAGAGAGAGATGTCTGTAAGAATAAGTTTTAGTGGGAAAATGTTTGTTGGACAGGCAGTGTGTTTCCTCATTAATCCTTTGTTGTTTTTTTCTTTTTTTCATACAGAAAGCTGGTTCCAAAAATGGAACATTACCAAGCAGTTTATCACTTGATAGGAGAATGAATGTTGTCTGTAAAGGGGAGGGGAGAATGCATTGCTTTCTTTAGGGAGTATTTTTACTATGTAAGGCTCGAATTTCATGCTGTTTTCTGTTATTTCTTGTCAGTGGGAAAAATTGCAGATGACATCCAGTGAACGGAGGAAGATCATGTGCTCTGTAACATTCCATGTTATTGCAATCACATGTGTGGTGTGGTCCTTGTATGTCCTCATAGACCGGACTGCTGAAGAGATTAAGCAGGGACAGACAACTGGTACGTCTAAATGTAGACCGTATAGTACCAATCCTCCCTCCCACCCTACCTTTGTTTCATTATTACAGACGTTTTGGATAACATATAGTGATTTCATGCAGAGCCTGAAGTTTTGTTACAATATGGATCTTCTTGTGGCGTAGAAGAGTCCTGAATTTAGAACCCAGAGACCAAACGTCCAGTTTTGACTTCATCATCTTCTGGCTGTATTCCCTTAGAAAAGTCCTGTCATCTTTCTGAGGCCATTTCCTGATCTGTGAAATAGGGATTATAATACTTATTCTCCCTAAGGTCTCCCCAGAATGGTTGTGAGGATTGAAGGAAATAAGGCACCTGAATTGTGTGTAGTGGTGTTGATCTCACATATGTGCTGTGGACAGACGCGCCAACACCAGTAATGCTGAATGTACAAGGCTTTCTTTGTGTCTGAGGGGTCAGGTAACAACACAGCACAGCTGACGAGGTATTAGGAAGAGTCATAAGGAGAGGAGGAAGAGCGGACTTTGGAAGCAGATGGAGGTCAGCATTGGACACTTGGGGGGTTGTCTGTTGGTAAAACATCCTGGTGGAGATGTCCGCTCTGCAGTCTTGAGCACAGTAGTAGGGATGACATTGAAGGTAGAGATTGGGGAATAATCCATGCAGTTGATATTTGAAGTCATGGGAAAGGGTGATATTTGAAAAGTCATCATGTATAAGGAAAACAAGAGGTTTGAAGACATGTAGGCGGCAGAAGTAGCAAAAAGAACTCGGTGAAGGTGACTCATCAAAGAGCAGTGAAACGGTAGAAGCAGTTCTGGGGGAAATTACATGAGAGAAAACGAAAAGTTGTATGGTCAGTGCTATCAGATGCAGAGGTCAAGTCAGAGAAACTGAGGATTGGGAAGAGCCTTGTTGGGCTTACTGGTGTCGTTGCCAGTCTTTTAGAGAGCAGAGTAGTTCGGGGGAATTGCAGGGTCAGAGGAAAGTTTTGTAGGGCAGATTAAATTGAAATATATTTTCATGCTAGGGAGAAGGTTCATGAGAGAGGAGGGACATGATACAGCAAAAGTAGGATTAGAAGGGGACAAAATGAAGTACTCAAGGGTTAGCCTTTGAGGGGAATGAGGAAGGAAGTACAGATAGGTTTGCCATTGAGAATTTTTTTTCTTTTTTGGAGGGAGGAAGGTAAGGCAATTGGGGTTAAGTGACTTGCCCAAGGTCACACAGCTAGTGAGTGTCTGAGGTCGGATTTGAACTTGGGTCCTCCTGACTCCAGTGCTGGTGCTTTATTCACTGTGCCGCTTAGCTGCCTCTGGTTATTGTGAATTTTAAGAAAATGAAGGAGGGATTATGGAGGGAAATAGTTTGGCTACTTTTAATCTCGGTGAAGGAAAAAAGAGACAAGGTCCACTGCTCAGAACAAAGAGACAAGGAGGGAGGCTGGGGTTTGAAGATGCTGTCAGTGCTGTGGGACATTTGGTTTGATCGTTATCATGAAGAGCTGAAAATTAGGGAGCAAAAGGAACACTGTTGAGCATTGAGAGCCCATCTAAGTGCAAAGAGAAGTGGTTCTCAACTTGTGGGTCACGACCCCTTTGGGGGTTGAACGACCCTATCACAGGGGTCGCCTAAGACCATCAGAAACCACATATTTCCGATGGTCCTAGGAATGGAGATACCGCTTCTCTATCCGTCTCCAGGCAGGTCCACCCACATGCAGATATGCCCACATATGAGTATTAAAGGGTTGCAGCATGCGGAAGGTTGAGAACCACTAGCAAAGAACATGACTTTATAGGTTGTTTTAATGGTGTTTCCTGGCAGTGTTTGGCACCTAGAGGGAGAACACAGAAAATGAATGGAGATAGAGTTTTAACTAGATCTGGGGATTTGCAAGGAGGAGGTATAGTAGAAATTTGAAAGGGGAAGAGATACTAGGGAGAGAGAAAGGACATTATAAACATTAATGATCACGAGGTCTGTGCTGGGTAAGAAGGTACATGAAGCTACATGGAAACAGTAGTGAGAGGTCAAGAGATTAAGTATCTTAATGAGAGCAAAAAGAAGTTTCAGAGGGTGAAAGAGATAAATTGCTAGGAAGTTGGGTTGATACAGTCTTGGGATTTCAGAGTTAGAAGGGACCCCGTGGGTCACCTAGCTCAACCCATCCTCAAATCAGGTTTCAGAGTTCAGGATGTTGAATAAATGAACTTATTTCCATGGGATTAGTTTTTAGGTTTTGGTTTCCCCCCCCCCCCAATGTGGCAGCGAGGTGGTTCAGTGGATAGAGTACCAGGCCTGAAGTCAGAATCCTTGAGTTCAGGTGAGGCCTCAGACACTTCTGTGACCCTGGGCAAGTCATTCAACTCATGTTTGCCTTAATGCATTGGAGAAGGAAATGGCAAACTACTGTAGCATCTTTGCCAAGAAAACCTCATGAACAACATTGGCCATGGGGTCACAAACAGCAACAGCAGAGTGAAAAAGAGTCATTTGTGTGTTTGGGGGTGTCTGATTTTAACCCAGATCTATAATAGTATCATATGTATTTAAATGAGTTGCATATGTTACCTGGGGGGGTGGGGCAGACCATATTGATAGAGTCTAAAGGACATTTTACTATCTGATACCAAAATTATATTCTTCAGTAGGCCTAATCATCTGCTGTACTTTATACAAATTTGTTTTATTAAATACAAATTTATGTAGTTTGACCATTTTAAAATGTGACCAGTATTAGATATTACTTGGCTTTACTCTGTATCCTTAGAAACCCAATTTGTGATTAAGAAAATTCCTTTTTTTTTTTAAAGGAGTAAGAAAATTCTAGGCCCAAAGCCTGTTGTGAGTTGCATGCTCAAACATTTTAGAAGAGAGATCTGGACTCACACTAGCCAACCTCCTTTGTAGACTTTGCATATTCTATTCTCCTTCCCTAAGAATCCCTCAAACCCCATGACTCTGCATGTGGGGAAGGACTTGGCTGTGGGAAGCCAGGCATTGGAAGCAGACTATGCCATCCATCTGCTTTAGACAGCATCAGTTTATCATCCTACATTGTCCTTTGCAGACGCTTAGTAATCTCTGATGTGGAGCTGTTTGAGCTGCTCTTTGGAGGTGTTCAGCCAAATTGCAGCTCCAGATGTAAAAACTTAACCCGTGAAGATGCCAGGAAGAATTCTCATGGCCTCCCTGAACCACTGCTCACACACGGCAGTGAATGCAGTATGTCCATTTCTGTAGACAAGAATCATTTTAATTAGTTGTGAAAGACAATACTGGGATGGTTTTCACTTACCTTAAATTATTTTAAACACAATATAGGCATTCACATGAAAAAACATAAGTCAGAGACATCACGGTGCAGAAGAAGAAGGGAAAATCCACTGTGAATTTTTTATAGGTTTCACATTCCTTGGAAAACATGTTCTTTTTTTATTATTTCACCAACTAAGATACAAAGTCTCTTTCACATATTAAGTGGTAGATTTCAAGATTTTCTGCTTAGCTTAATCGACCTTGAGAACGTAAGGTTTCTCACAGCCCTCAGTGGGAACTGAGGTACATGGTCAGCGGTACCTTGTGTTTCATTGTGAACCAGTACCAGAAAGCTGGCTTAGCAGTGACTGTGTCATGTCATTTGTGATTAACGTCTCCTCGCTCCCCTCCTTCCTCCATTCATAGAAGGAGCCACATAGTGGATTATGTTTGCAGGATGTGGTAGAGATTAAGGGAACGGTGCTTGATAAATCATTATGTGACTCAGTAAATACCTTGTAGAGATCATGGTCTGCATTACTTGCAAGTAAATCTTCGATGTTTTTACAGTTATTTTTGCTACTAATGCTACTATTGCTTATTAAGTTTGAAAGGGACTATTTGCGGATCTATTCAGTGATGGTAGCAGAAATGCAATCTTTACCTATATTCACCTATAATCTTGAAGTCATATGTCTTGAATCCACAAACCTTAAGCATTTATCATTGTAAATTGTGACCACAAAACGAAAGGCAGTTTGCAATACACAGAGTAGTTAAGTGGGAGGAAAAAGAAAAGCTCAGTTTTCAAGTTTGTTGAGAATCTGGCTGAATCATTCCATGAATCGTTCTGTTAATCAGTAGACTTTTACCAGGAGAGGAGATTGAATACAAAAGCAAGAAGAAAATCCTTTTGTACTAACAAGGATGGAATGTGCTAGACAAGAGACTGGTCTTTGACCAACAAAGAATGTAGTGAAGGGACTAAACATGAGGCGGGAATTTTAAAGAAATTTCATTTGCTGACAGGAAGATCATTGAATTTAGAGTCTTGTTTAGCTCTGATAACTCATTAACCTAGCTCTTTCTCTCCTCAGGAATCCTAGAATGGCCCTTTTGGACTAAGCTGGTGGTCGTGGCAATAGGCTTCACTGGTGGACTTCTCTTTATGTACGTACAGTGCAAAGTATACGTACAATTGTGGAAGAGACTTAAGGCTTATAACAGAGTGATCTATGTCCAGAACTGTCCAGAAACAAGTAAAAAGAATGTCTATGAAAAATCTGCACTGACAGAGCCACATTTTGAAAGTAAAGATGGGCGGCGTGGGGCCTGTCATTCTGATACAAACTCTTCCCGTTACACAGAGCCTGAAGACCGTGGGGCAGAAATCCTTCAAGTGTGACGAGGGAAGTCTTCAAATCTGAGACTGTTCATTTTTTCCCAGATGTTCATGAGCTGAGATAACACTGTTTACTACAAACTGTATACCTTGAAAAAAAAATCAGCCAACAGCTTAGACTGGGCAGTTGAATTTTTTATGATGTTCTGTTTTTCTAAGTCATCTTTGACATATCTTTTAATGTATTATCATGGTGGCATACCTCTTATTTTGAGTATCTTATAGGTGTGCTCTCTGAGAAGGATTGGGAAAATGTAGGGGACTGATGTTACTGAGAGGGAGCCTTTTTGCTGGCTTGTTCGTGATCAGCCCAGTTGTAAAATCTAAAAGATGAATAGAAGGAAAGCAAAATACAGACTATCTATGAGCGGCCACACCATGAAGCCTGAATTGGATTTTCCAAAGAGTTCTTTCTTTCACTTTAACATCAGATAACCCCTAAGAACACTGGGAAAAAGCCAGCTGTCACCCAGTGTCTCCATTACCCAGCAAGAGCCTGGGAGAGATGCACTGGAAGACTTTCGATCTGGACTTGGAGCCTCTGCTAATAATCTGCCATTGACTTCTCTCTTGGTGGTCAGGTTATGATCTTGCTTTACCTATAAAGATGAGCAACTCACAAAGCAACAGCACTTTTAAAAGTCTTTATTTTGTAATACGTGTGTCCGATCGGATTGAAACTTGAAAGAATGTCTCATTTCAAAATAGTCCTTTCAATACACTTGGCCCTTTCCTATAGGCCCTACAGACCTTTTTGCCTTATGATATCTAAAATGTTTGTGATTTCCAATACATGCCCACAGAATCTTTGTGACCATAATGGGAACAAACCCTAACACGGAGCTATCACCTGAACAGATTCATGGAAATTCATGTAAGATGTTTATTTGAAAATGTGATTCCTATGGGTTTACTCTTATTTTTATCAAGATTATATATGACAGCTGTACACATGTACTTTTAGACTATCCGGGCTTAGCTACAGAAATAAAGGGTTGTGTGTTGTAACCTTATAGGAGGGCAAGGAGTGAATGATCAGAAGTTGGTTGACTTTCTTTCAATGCTAATTTGTATTAAAATTTCTCCAGTTTGTGCTACTGTGAAGAATGAATTTGAATTAAGAAGTAAATGTTTATCATGCCTGCGAGTGTACATATGTGTGTTTTAGCAGGTAAAGGAATGAAAAGAGCTTATGAAAGTTGTATCAATCTGATTACTAAGTTTATAGAGGAGGGAAGTTGAGGACCTCCGTGGGTGTGGTAGATAAGATATTATGGTGATTATAAGGGAGGAATCTGGCTCAATGGCCTCCCAAAGGCCATTTCTCTAACAACTCTTACCCTGAAATGGAAAATATTGGTGGAATGATGTCAGAATGACCAACCCTAGCACACGTGGACTGAAGTGACACCAGGAAGTGAACTGTTTTGAATCAAATTGACTTTAGATGAATTGTTTTTAGGTGAGTTGTCTTGCTCACGTAAGTAAACTAGCAAACTGACTGGGCCTCGGTTTTGGAGAACAACTTCTGTTGTCTCCGTTGAAGGGACAGAAGGCACACGTTCGGACATTACCTTAACCAAACTGAATCAAAGAAAACCATTAAATATGTTATGGCCAATAGGCTATCCAACCTATTCCTACTCCTCCCCCCACCTTTTTTTTTTTTTAAAGAGAAAACAGCATGGAATAAACTTGGTTGCTTAGAAAACCCTATTTTGAAATCCAGCTTCTTAAAAAAATTTTTTTCTCATACAACTCAACTTGAGCAGGATGGCAGACTAAACAGAAAGATACCAGAGTACAGCTTATGTCCCTAAAGTATAGCATAAAAAACAGATCACCCACTTTCTTTGGACCTTCCATTGGTGAAGAAATGATTTTCTTGCCATCCAAGAGAAGATGACGACAAAGGACCTACAGATTCTCAGTGTGATCCGCTGTGTCTGTAAGCTTTCCTGGCTTCAGTCATGTTACTCTTACGATGCTTTCAGTAGCTAATATGTCTGACCAGATTCTTTCCTGGTCTGGCAATGGCTCTCTTGGTCCCTCCCATTGCTTTGTCATGAAAGCAGGTGAAACTTCCCTCTACTCTTCCCTTCCTCTTATCCCAGGCTAGTAAAAATCAATGCTTATATAGACTCTGTGTTTAAAAGTGCCCTTACTCCTGCTCCTTTATCAGGCCTGACCTGTGAACCCAGTGATTCAAAGACTTGTCTGCTCAGGTGTGTTAAATGACTGGTCTGCCAGACTTTTAGGTTTTTAAACAACCACCTTTTCCATAGCCCAGGTGACTTACTTCTTGCTTCCACTTCTGACAACAAACCTTTAGAAAAAAGGGTTAAAATTGATGTGACCTACCTACTCTTGGGTCGGCACATTCTAATAGAGTTTAGCAAAGTTCTTTTATGTTATGCCCTGTGAACTTTCTTTCTCTTAAGTCCCTTGAGCAAATGTATATAAACTCTGGACAAAAGTCAGATGTTCTCTACAGCAGGGCTTTTTAAACTTTTTCCACTCAAGGCTCCTTCAGCACTTCAGCCACGTGGGGTCATAACCCCCAGTTTGAGAAGTGCTGCTCAATAGAACTGGGTGACCCAGGAAAGTATGGTAGGCTGCCTTAACCCCAGATTCTCGTATGTTGCTGACAAAGGGTTTTTTTGTAAATCTGATCTTTTCCAGCCAGGGCTGGAATTGACATGGACAAGATGTGGCAAGAATACCATCCCATATCTTTTCATAGACCTAAAACTGCCCAGTGACTTTGATGTAGATCCCCCCCAAAAAGGACTTTGCTTGTGAAAAAATGCCTCCAACTTGTACTGCTTCCTTATTTCTTCCACTGAAATAATACACAAATTACTCTGGTCCTGACCCATTCCTAATCCCATTACTTGTCATTTCTACAGTTTCCTCTTGCTTATAGTGTTCTTAATCCCCAAGGAAATGTTGCCTCACCATGATACCATCTCGTGGAAGCAAAGATGAATACTTTCAACTTTGCTGGCCGTAAATGGTTTTCCCCTCCTAATTTTGTTATATTGATTGATTAGAACTATTACTCTCTCCTTGTCCTCCCCACCCCAGACCTTCAACTAACATGCCAAATTTATTTCTATAAATGATCCACAAAACTAGGATCAACCTGCAGGCAGTAAAAAAAAAACAAAAAAAAATCCTTTAAGTTTATATTTGGGACTTTGACTGGACTGAGGAGAACGCCAGAGGACCAGGTCCCATCGAACCAGCCAGAGCAGTCTGTAGTTTGCTTACCAGGCTGCTACAGGATCCAGCAATGGCTTCAAGTGTGTGTTTAGCTGTTTTGTGTGTGTCTACTCCTGCTAACGGGTCATATGTATATTAAGCCACTTAATGCGTTAAAATCCCTTGACTCTTGGCTTTAGAAAAGGTACAGAGTGATTGGACAAAAACGGGAGTCATAATCCTTCCCTGCTATTGACCCCATGCTCTCTACATGCCCCATCCCAGCTTCCTTGGTTTATCTCTTATCGGTGCTCCCAGCAGCAACTGCTGATGGTTTGTCATTTGTCAGCAGCAGAGTCACCAGAGTATGCGGGTTTGTTTCTCTTCAAATGTACTGCCAATCTCTGCCCCAACTACTTATTCTATTCCATGGTGAGAAGACATCTCAATGTCATCTCGATGTATAGTTTCAAAGTTAGGCCCTTCTTTCCAGACTTACAAGGTAGCACAGCCAGGAAGGAATCTTACTTAATTTCTACATGTCTCAGGAGTCTTCTCACATCTTTGGAATCAGGAGTAGTGGTAAATGGAGAGGGTCAGGACAATCGGAAACAACCCTCGTTGGAGTCCCGAATTCTGTCGTCCAAGAAGGTCCAAGAGCAAGTATGTTTTATTCTTACTTATTTTTGTCATTGGACAGCATTATCCCATATAGGCAAATATTTGGCATAAGTTTCCACTGTGGATTTAGTTTGAAATGCTACTACTACATCTATAGAGACCAGAGACGAGCCCAGCCCCCAACAAAAAGCACTCAACTTTCTCTAGGAAATAATTGCTCACGTTTTACAGCTGATCTGACATTTAGGTGCAACATTTGTAGATACTTGTGTCCTGTTAATAAAATCGAATTTACACTGGCATGGGTCATGTAGTTTATAAAAGATATTTGACAGTCGGCAACTTTTTTAGTTCCTTAGGAAATTTCTAGTAATTTAAATGTATAGTTTTGTAACCTTTTATGTATGTTAATCTTTTCTCAGTATTACCACTTGGAAAGTTCTTAGTTTCTTAAACTGTAATTGGTTATTTGTGCTGTGATACACAGGTTTGTTGACTGCAGCAATAAAACATTTCTATGAAAAGGAGCACGGCCATGATAATTTTCTAAGAGGAAACTGAAAAATGTCACATGAGCAGAAATTTCCCTCCTTCACCAGCCACATGAAGGTGTGACTCTGTGCATTTTTAGGTTTCTGATCTTTGCATACTTAAAAAGAAGAAAATTCAATTCATAGGGGATTTTCTTTCCCTCCCTGTTCCCCTTCCCTCTGAAGAATTCCAGTTGAGGAGCTCTTTCTTGTACCTATCTGACTGCAGATTATGGGACCATCGATTTAAAGGAAAAGAGAATTCTAAGAGGCCATCCAGTCTAATCCCTGTACTTAATATTGATGAAGCAGCTGAAGCCCAGAGAGGGTGAAGAACTTGTCTGGGAGGATTTAAATTAGGTCCTCTGTCTCCAGGGCCTGTGTTCTTTCCAGTATGCCAGACTGCCTCTCCAATGCAGTCTTCCTCCTTCTTCAAAAGGCCACATTTCAATGACTATAACAGAAATCATTATGATAGACTCTAAACTGTAGGACTCAAGTTGAAAAGAACCTTGGAAATTATTTACTCTAAGCCTCTTATTTTACAAAGGCAGAAAGAGTTTCAGGGATTTGAGGTGACCTGCCTAGGCCCTATTTTTTTTTTCTGTATTGTCTGCTGAGAGCCAAAATAGATTGAATAAACATACTTACCTAAAGCATTCGGATTCCAGTAGTAATCACTGTTTTATGTTTAGAAAAAAAAGCTAAAACTGAGGATGGGGAATGGAGTACTGTTATTTTGTAGTCAGCACACCCTAATTATCCTTGACCTTTTAAACATTTACTGAACTTCAGTAATCTGCTTGATCCTATACAGGGGGAAGAAAAGACAACAACAACAACCAGAAACCTGCCGGTGAACCCTCCTTCTCTATTAAAATGAATTATTGTCTATGTTCCTTTTGGGTCAGGAGGGGGATACAGTAGTATAGAGAGGGCGATTGATGTGAACCTGGAGGAAACACACCCCCAGCATCAGTAAGATTTGATGACCTAGAGAGCATTTCCATCCAGTATCACTGAACAGAGTTTTGATCAACCAGGAATCGCCAAAGGAGTTCTTTTTTCTGTCTGGTTTTCTTTTTAAAATAATTATATTTTAGCATTCATTTTTTAAAAATTTGAGTTCCTAATTCTCTCCTTTTCTTCAGCCCTTCCCCCCACCTATTGAGAAGGCAAGCAACATGTCATCTGTACGTTTGAAGTCATGGAAACCCCCCCCCCCCCCCGCAAAAGTATTTCAATATGAGCCTTTCAGAATGATACCCTCTAGAGAGGATACATTTTCCCCAGAAACTGTGGTTAGTGATGCAGGTGACCAGTTCTGATGCCATGATTCCATGCATCATAATAGCGTCCCTGGAGACTTAGGACGCTGAGACTACAGAAACACTCACTAATCTCCGCCATCTTTATTCTCATTTGACCCCTGCTGTACAAGTGAGAGTAACAAATCATGTTCCCCCTGCCCAGCATAGTCAGGGAGCCCATATTCCTGGCTGAGCTGAGAGTGGCTAGATTCCCTTGGCACCAGGGCACAGGAGAACTTCAGCCCCATCCACCAAGGGCAGTTGAAGAGCTGACCCCATCTTTGGTTGATCCTGCTGAGGTGTGTGACCTATGGGGGGAAGACCCATGATGTCTTTAGGAAGGCCCTGCATCTAAGACTCATTCAATTACATAGGGAAGGACTTAGAGAAAGGATCTCAGACTTCTGAGAGGGAGCTTCTGTAGGTACCTGTCACTGCACTGAGCTCCTAAGTTTTACAAATGATGAGCTGGGATCTCTGTCCGTTAAAAACTTCTTGTTCTAGAACACCTACAGGTAGTGAGAGCAAAAGATGGAGGCAGTGAAGAAGAGAGGAAGGAAAAGAGGGAAAGAGGAAGAATGGGAAAGGAAGGTGGGAGGGAGGAATTTATCATTAAGTTCTTACTTTGTACCAGGGAGCTCACACTCTAAGTGGAGGGGAAAATGTATAAGAGGGTTTGGTTTCATAGCAGATGGCAAGGCCTAGGAACCTTGAGTTGGTTTTAGGAAAAGAGTAGCCAATTCAGAGCTGTATCTCATGGGTCCCAGAAGGTACCTGAATGCTTGGGCTTGAGGAGTAATTCTGACCTCATCACATGATATATCCTTCCTGCATATAAGGAGGAGGGATTTTCCTTCCGGAGTCAAACACGTCTCTCTCCTGTAGGCAGGATAGCATTAAAAAAAAAAAACCAAGACTTAATTTGAATTGAGACTTTCCTCCACCAAACTTCAAAAATGGTGGTGGTGGTTTACACCCTGGAGATCTTTGGATCAGTGTTACCGTGCTGGGGTCAGATCCAGATTAGGGGTTGCCTGTGAGGATAGGGAAAGTGCAGAGAACAAAGGCCAGGCAACTCTGAGAGGAAACTGTGTACAGGACCAACTTCTGCAGGTAAAGAGTAGCTTCCTTTCAAATCTTCCCATCTCCAGCTAAAGTCACTGCAATGGCAGGACCCATTAGTCAAATCAGAAGGCTGTTTCATTCCTAATTCTTTCTCTGGCCTTTTGAAGCAGGTGTCTGAGGGGCTGTACTTGTGCCCTCCTAGCCAACCATCAAGAACTACAGAAATTGAAAGGTATGTGGTTCCTAGAATCGTGCCTATCAAGCCATGCCTGACGCCACATCACTGGGAAGAGTTTCTGGGAAGCAAGTCATAGAGATTTCTAGGGCCTGGGGCTGAGAGAATCTCAAAAATTGGAAATTATCTTGTCCAACCCATGCCTGAATAAGAATCCTTTCTACTGTATCCTTGACAAACGGTCATCAGGCTTTACTTAAAGACCTCCGTGGCAAGTGGGGGGGAGAGGAGCTGATAGAAGGAAGGGCAGATTGGGTGAGGCAGTAGTCGAAAGCAGAACACTTGTGGATGGACAGGGTGAAAGAAGAGAGAGGAGGAGGAAATAGGATGTAGGGAAATAGTAATCTTAACTAAAACAAAATTGTCAGCAGGTATCTGTGATAAAGACCTCAGTTTTGTATATGTAGAGAACTGAGTCATTTTTTAAATAGCTGTTCTCTAATTGATAAATGGTCAAAGGAGATGAATGGAATTTTGAAAGTAATCAAAGCTATTTGTAGTCATATAAAATGCTCTAGATCCTATTGATTAGAGAAATGCAAATTAAAACAATTCTGAGGTATCACCACACCTATCAGATTAGCCAACATAACAGAAAAGGAAAATGTCAGGTGTTGGAAGGGATGCAGGGACACTGAGACACTAATGCACTGTTGGTGGAGTTGTGAACTGATCCAACCATTCTGGAGAGTAATTAGAACTATGCCCAAAGGATTATGAAACCAGGCATGCCCTTTGACCCAGCAATGCCACTACTAGGTCTGTACCCTAAAGAGATTTTAAAAAACAAAAAAAGGGAAAGGACCTCTATGTGCAAAAATATTTATATCAGCCTTTTTTGTGGTGGCAAAGAATTGGAAATTGAGGGGATACCCATCAATTGGAGAATGGCTAAACAAGTTGTGGTATAGGAATGTAATAGAATACTATTGTGCTATAAGAAATGATGAACAAATTCTCAGCAGTACAGTACTCTTAAGATAACTCTGGAGGACTTATGAAAAATGCTATCCATCCCCAGAGAAAGAACTGATGGTAAATACAGATCGAAGCTTACTTTTTTTTTCACTTTATTTTTATTGAATTTTTTTCTTGCTTACGTTTTCTATCACAGTATGACTATCATGGATATGTTTTGCATGACTACACATGTATAACCTATATTCAATTGCTTGCCTTCTCAATGAAGGGGAGTGAAAAGGAGGAAGGGAGAGAATTTGGAATTCAAAGTTTTAAAAACCAATGTTAAAATTGTTTTTACGTGTAACTGGGGAAAAATAAAATTCTAAATAAAAGTGAAAAAAAGATGAGCAGGATGCTCATCAACCTGGGCTTACATGAACTGATGCAAAGTGAAGTGAGCAGAACCAGGGGAACCTTGTACACAGTAACAGAATCGTTGTATGCTGAGTTGCTACAAATTATCTAGCTATTCTCAGCCATACAAGGATCGAAGACAATTCTTACAGATTTATGACAAAAAAATGCTATCCATCTCCAAAGAAAGAACTGATGGAGTCTGAGTGCAGATTTTTTAAAACTTTTTTTTCTTGGGTTTTGGTTTGGTTTTTTTTTTTTGTGGTCTGTTTTCTCTTTCACAACATGACTAATATGGAAATATGTTTTGCATGGCTGCACACATATAACCTGTCAAACTATATTCTCAATGAGAGGAGACGGGAGAAAAGGAGGGAGGGAGAGAATTTGGAGCTCAGAATTACATAAATGTTAGAAACTATTTTGACAATTAATTTAGGAGGAGTAAAATATTGAGTGGAAAAAAAAAAGAATTGTTGAAAAATAAATAAATAAATGGAGACCTCCAGGGAGAAAAGGCCCCATCTACTTTTGGACAGCTTTAATTGTTAAGAATTTTCTCCTTACCCAGAACCTAACTCTGCCTCTATAACTTTAGTCCATTGATCCCAGTTCTGTCCACTCCCCAAGTAAAGGGATGGGATTAAGGCCAAACTCATGGGAAGGTTGCTTTCCTCCTTTCTTAACCCTAAGTATGCCTTCATCTACAATGCAACAGCCAGGCTCCTGGATGCTTTCTGCAGTAAGTCTGGCCTTGTTCACTGCCAGAAAACCTGCATAACTCCCCAATTCGTTAATTTCACTTTCTTGAGAAATGAATATTTCTTGAATGGTCAAAACTGGACGCTAGACCAGCGTTATCCAGCCGATTATTAAATCAATAACTGTTATTTGAGCTGGAGTTTTTAATTTTTCATGTTTGGGACACAATAGGCTTGATTTTTAATTGGAGGCCCGTTTGCCCATAGCCCTCTCCTCCAAGCCCCCCTTTATTTACAGCTGGTGATTCTCAGAGCCAGTTAAGTGGTACCTGACTCTCTCTGGAAGGGGCCTGGGATTAGTTTCGAGTATCTAGACCATAGGCATTGGTCTTTTCACATTTCACCATTGAAGGTGAAAGTCTGACAGGGTGAGCCTTCTGCCTAGTCCCAAGATGTGTTTGGTGGGGCCCAAGTTAGACAACCCTTTTACCTTTCCAAGGGGAGTCCTTAGGATTGATTGGGACACTTTAATAGGGAATTCCACTGGCCTCATCCTCACCCTCAAGATGTCTCTATTGAATTTTCAGTTTCGTGACTGATTACCCATCAGAGCCCTTCAGCCAAGAAGACTGGCAGGAGAAGCTGTACTTCATTCGGGAGGCACTGGAAGTAAGTTCCAATAATATAGGAGCTGGAAAATGTGCCCAAGGAAATGGAGACCTCAACCCTCCAAAGGAGGCTCAAGCAAGGAAGCGACCCACCCACCTGAGGTCTACTAGTAGGTGGTAGATCCCAGATGAGAACCAAGACGATTATTGGATAGAGGTTTGAGGGAGGAGGATGAGCAAGAGCTGACCTCTGTGGAGCCCCTCGCTGGTTACCAAGAATTTTACCCATACTGTCCTTTGGTGCTTGTCATCACCATGAGCTGAGCAAGTTCTGTAGTTGGAGAAACCAAAAGCTAGATGCCTTGTCCAGGGTCACACCACTATTTAACGGCAGAGCCGATATCTATATCTATACGGCTGCCCAGCAAATCAATAAAAACTGAAAAGGGTACCAAACCATAGTCCTCAAGGGAGCATCGGGGGCCTTCTAGTGGCTGCTGCTTTAGAGGAAGCATAGCAGGGTGAATAGAGGGGAGACCCAGCTTCCCAGCCCTGCCCCTGAGATCCTGACTGTGGGGCCCCAGACCAATCATGTCCCTTCTTAGCTGAGTAAGTAGCAGAAGCAGGTGCCAATCTCATTGGGAGAGAAGTGTTTCACAGGTTCCGGCCTGGATTATTTAAAAAGACAATTTTTATGATCATAATTGCTGATAATCATGTAATGTTTTAAGGTTGAAATCAGCCCCCAAATGCTCTTTTGTGTGGCATTCCATAGGATGGAGCAGGCAAAAGGGACCTCTAAACCTTTTGCTGTGGGCATTTTACTCTTCAGCAAATGTGTTCAAGGCACAGTGCTGGGCTGGAGGTGAAGGGGCAAAACCCAAACATGACCAGCACAGCCCTCCCCTTCCTTCCATAAGCCGTCGGTCCATCAGTAAGCATTTACCAGGTAGCCGCTAGGAGCCAGGGGCCGCTATGACATGCAGAGATACGAACGAAATAATAGAAAATGATTTTGTATTTTATGAATATCTCTTGTTCTTATATTTTTTTCCTTTCCAAATATCTCTCCCCTGCCCTGCCTACAGAGCCATCAATTAGAAAGTTTGCTTTTTAAGAGGAGAAAAAACAGTTCAGCAAAATCCACCAACTTAGCAACCTAGATGGATTGTTTATACAACGTTCCACACCTGTGTCTCTGCAAAGGAGAGGGCATGGTGCCTCTTCTTCCCTTCTTAGAGACAGCTCGTGGTATGCTGGGCAAGAAGACCTGAGTTCAAATCCATCCTCAGATACCTAATTAGCTGGTGACCTTGGGCAAATCACTTAACTTTTGCCTGCCTCAGTTTCCTCAACTGCAAAATGAAAATAATAGCATCTCCCTGGCAAGGGAGGGTCAAAAGAGATAATACTTACAAAAAGGCTTAGCATGGCGTCAGGCACACAGGGTAGGAGGCTTAGTGTAGATGCTTATCCCCTCTGCCTTTGCCCCATTCTTCAGGAACAAGCCTGGTTGTTATCATTTCACAGCATTAAGTTTGGGGGGTTCTTTTAATTTGCATTGTCACAGTCATTGTGATACAAAGCAATTGCAAAAGAGAGTGCTGAGGGGCGGCTGGGCGGTGAAGTGAATGGAGCACTAGCCCTGGAGTCAGGAGGACCCTTTCAGTTCCAGCCTCAGACACTTACTAGCCATGTGATCTTGGGCAAGTCACTTAACCCCAAGGCAAAAAGAAATAAAGAAATAAATCCTAGAACTCTTAGAGAGAGAAAGAGAGGGGGGGAGGGAGGGAGAGAGAGAGAGAGAGAGAGGAAGAGAGGGGGGAGGGAGAGAGAGAGGGGGGAGAGAGGGAGGGAGAGAGAGAGAGAGAGAGAGAAAGAGAGAGAGAGAGAGAGAGAGAGAGAGAGAGAGAGAGAGAGAGAGAGAGAGAGAGAATTCTGATACCCAGAGGGAATCAGGCATGTACAGAAGGCCGTACATGATCTGGGCTCTGGAAAAAGCCAGTGACTCCCTCCAAGGCTATGTGAACAGGGGATTTATTCCAGAAATAGAGGGAGCCCTTGTGCTCAGGAGGAGAACACACACATCCTGCATGCCAAGGAGCTGGCAGGCCAATTCGACTGGAAGAGAGCATGTGTAAAGGGTAGTGGCAGGAAATAGAATAGCAAAGTCCATGGGAGGCAGATTTCAGAGGACTTGACATGCTAAGCTTAGGTTGTACTTTGTTCTGAGCTAGCAGGGATCCCATTGAGGTCATATTTGTAAAGCATTTAGCCAAGCCCCTTAATGAATGCTTGTTTCCTCTCCATTGAAGTTTTCTGAGTCAAGGTTTGAGTAGGGGTAAATAAAGGCTAGGACTCTGGGAGAGATGGAGGAGGGATGGCAGGGAGGGCTGATGGGGAGGTAAGATTGTGTGACTGAGTATGGTGGCTAGCTAGACCACAGTTCCCAAAGCTGTGAACCAGGGCAGATGGCAGGATGGGCACTCTCAACAGAAATGGAGTGTTCGGGGCAGGATGGACTGTTGGGGGAAGTCTGAGTTCTGTTTTAGGTAAGTTGAGTTTGAGAATCAGTCATAGGGGACATGCAGGAGGAGATGGGCAGCTACACAAGAGAGAGATTGAGGCTTAGTTTATAGATGTGAGAGTCATCAGTGTAAAGATGGTGATTTAACCGTGGGAGCTGATGGGATCATATCACCAGGGAAGAGATTCTAGAGAAAAAATAGGGCCTAGGACACACAGCCTTGGGAGGTGCCTGCAGTTAAGAGGATGGGAGGAGGATCCGGTGAAGAAAAAGAAGATGGTAGAAGGAGAACCAAGAGACCTGTGTCTCAGTCCTGGAGGAGGGGGCTGGTGCCCAGGGTCGAAAGTTGTAGAGAGGTCAGGAAAGATGAGGACTGGTCAAAGGCCGCTGGATTTGTCCAGTGCACCAGAGCCATAGAGGCCCATCTTTTAAATCTCAGCACTAAGCAGGGAGCAGGCAACCTTCCTAAAGGCTGGATTTCAGTCTTTCCTTTCAAATACAGCCCTCCTCAATGCTTTATCCTGGTATGGAAGTGCCTAGAGTTCTCAGAGGTTCAAGCACTCCATAACCTGTCCCCAAGCCTTTCTGTTGGGTGACTCCCCGAGCCTGGAATGCACTCCCTTGTCTCTCCCTCACAGAATCCCTGCCCTTCCAAACTCAGTTCAAGTATTACTCTCTAGAAGGTTCCCCACCAATGCCCCCCCACCCCCCAGCGTCCCTTTGCTAGTGTCAAATTTGCCTCATATTTGTATATATTTTTGTAGGTGACCGCATAGATGCATTGTCCTCCTCTGTGTAATATCAGCTCCCTGAGGGGAGTCTTGTCTTTATACATATCTTGTATGGCATATAGTAGGTACTTAATGAATATGCATGTTAACAGGATGAAGAAGGTGCTGTAGAAATGGCTAGTACTTACTGTTTTTTATGATGCCTGAGTTTCCATGAAAAAAATTAAAACAAAATAAAAATATTTAAAAGTTGGATAGGAAGAGAAGGAAAAGCTAATTCTGACTTTTCTAATAGTAGAGAATTCTCTGAATTCCCTGCTAGGGAGGTGGGCAGTCATAGGGTGAAAAGTGTCACTTAAAACTCAAACCAGTCCCTTCCATATCTGCCCTGCAACCAACAAGGCAATTCCATATGCAATTATTAATTCTTGCAGGTTCTTTTGATGAGAGAATCCATTAGGTCCTACCTAATAGACACTGGAAAGTGCCTGCTGCAGAAGCTAATTATGCTGGATGGACAGGTAATGAAGAGGAGTGGAGGTGGCCAGAGGGCTGCCTAAGGCCATTTCTTGGCCTGGGGTGGAGGTGGGGAACTCCACTGAAGTACTCTGCAACCTCCTCATGGCAGGGAGGTGACCTCAGCTTCTTGAAGGCTGTACCAGTCAAGGCTCAGGCATCCCCATGTCCATGGCAAGGCAGCACTGACCCTTCACAACACAGGGCAGAGAGCAAGCATGAACCACACGCGGGCTTGGGGCACATTGGTTGATTGAAGGCATGATTGCCTATCCCTTTTTTTTAAAAGACAAAGGCTTCTGGGTGGAAGGCAGGTGAGCCCCTTTCCTAGTTTTCTTACAAATAGAGTGGGCACAGCTCCCCAAAGATTAAGGGGAAAGGATGGATGTGAGAGGAGTAAATCTAGGGCCCCCCACTTGGGTTCACAACACCAGGGACAAGGTGGGAGGGGTGTGATTATGTAGCAGGGGGTGGGGGCCTGCTCACTCTGAGTCATAGCATGACCAAGCAGCCAAGAGAGCTGATGTGATCTAGGGAACATGAGGAGAGCACAGTGCCCAGCAATGGCAGAAATGATACCCCAGCGCTGGTCAGCCCACATCTAGATAGGAAGCCCTTGAAGGCCTGGTAAACAGCTGTCTTGTCCCCTCTGAGCCCAGCTCCTTCATGGGACTAAACTGGAGCCCTCTTCACCAGGCTGGTGCCCCTGCCCCTCCTCTGGGTACTCTCCAGCTTGCCAAGGTCCTTCTTAAAGTGTGGCGCACAGAATTAAGCCGGTGCCTTGTGGTCCACTCAGTCTGGAGGATATTTTTCAGACACACTGGCTAACAATGCCCTCCTCGTACAGAGGGAGCTGGTTTTTCAATCCTTTGTAAGATTTTACAGTTGTCCCTATTGAATATCATCCTAAAATATTCATCCTAGTACTTTGAGTTTTCATTAGCAAAAAAAAATTCTCTTCCTCCTTTCTTTTTCAGAAACCCTTCCATTTCACTATGATGTATGATGCTTTGGTGGCATCCCTCAACCAGCCCTCCTTTTGGGAGAAGGTCACCAAGGAGCTCCACACAGTCGGGGTGAGTCAGAAGTCCCCAATGACATGGGGGCCCTGCTTCATTGCTGCATAAATGTGGGCTTTGTATGGAACAAAACACCAGCTCAGATAAAGTCTGCCAACTTTGTGATTGAATGCACACAGGGGAGGCTGCCCAGTGGGAAGAGCGCAGAGTTGGGAGTTAGGCAGTCTGGGTTCAACCCTGGTTGTCATGCTTTGCTGCTATGTGACCTTAGACAACTCATTAGACCTTTCTAACCTCAAGTCCCATCTGTAAAGTGGGGTGTCAGTATTTGTACCACCTGCCTCCTGGGGTCGCTCCCAAGAAAGTGCTTCACAAACCTAAAAACCCTAGAGGGTTTTTAGAAGCATGAAGTGGCGACTGGGCACCAGGCTCTAGGCTGGGTAGCCAGCACCTCAAGATCAGCACAAAGCAGGCCTGGCCTTTAGGGTGCTGACATCTGACAGCAAGTGGAATCATTGCCACTACTGTTGCCCATCCTGAAGGGCCGGACCTCAGCTCCCAAGGCCTGCTCCAGGCTTTCCTCCCACCATGCCCAATATGCCCCATCCAAGGCTTGCCCATGGAGGTCTTAACCTGCTCCTTACTGTACAAGGATGTAGATATAGACACAGATTCGTGTGTGCCTTTGTGTATCTGTATACATGTGTACTGTGAGTACACGTGTGTATGTGTATTTATGTGTGTGTATATATGTATATCCTGGGTATAGGGGATAGAGAGTCAGGGAGGCCTGAGTTCAAGGCCAGCCTCTGTAATATACTGGCTAAGTGACCCTAGGCAAGTCATTCAGCACCTCAGTGTCCCCAGGTGATTCTCGAAGATTACAAATTTCAGGACAGTCGCTAATCATGGGGAGAGGAAGTTTCCTCACTAGAGTTCCCTGTACTAGTGAGATCCCAGAACAAAACTGGGCCAAAGAGATTCATAAGAGTCATCCATAAAAACGTTTATTAATCCCCTGTTGGGTGCCCAGAACCTGCCTAAGCAAAGCACTGCAGGTACAAGTACAAGGAACACAGCATTCCTCCCTCCCTCCCTCTCTCTGTCTCTGTGTCTCTCTCTTTCTCTCTCTCTCTCTCTCCCTCTCTCTCTCTGTCTCTCTGTCTCTCTGTCTCTTTGTCTCTGTCTGTCTGTCTCTCTCTCTCCCCCTCTCTCTTTCTCTGTCTCTCTGTCTCTGTCTCTGTCTCTCTCTCTCTCTGTCTCTCTCTGTCTCTGTCTCTGTCTCTCTGTCTCTCTCTCTGTCTCTGTCTCTCACACATACATACAGAGGCACATGCACACATGTACACATGCATAGGCACAATGTGTGTGTGTGAGAGTGTGTGTTATAAAAATAATATGACAATTCCATAAATCCTGTGGGGCTGAGAGTGAGTGTGGAATCACAGACAGAGAGCTGGGCTCAGAAAGACCTGCTTTCCAGTCTGAGCTCAGACCCTCCTGGCTGTGTGATTCTGGCTAAGGCTCTTGGGCTTGCACTACTCTGGATAACTCTCTAAGACTAAGCTTCAGAGAAGATGCAACTGGCATTAGCAAAGTTTCCTCACCTGGGACTTCTCCATGCTAATGACATCACAGGCCCTCCTTTATTCTGCAGGGGAACCAATGAAGAGAAGGCCATGGGCCTGCAGGTTTTAGAACTGTGAGGAGCCCAGAAATGACTCTGCAATCCTCTCATTTTACAGAAAAGGAAATGTCTGGAACCCAGGGAGGGTGACTGGCCCAGGGTCACGCAGGCAGTCCATTGCAGAGCCAGGAATCACCCTGGTCCTCTGGTTCCTAATCCTCCTATCTTTTCCCTGAACCTTGGCCCAGAATTAAGCAGTTCAGTGTGACCAGGCTGGAGGAAAACTTGTGAGCTGCCAAGTGACTCCCAAAGGGCCCTCTGTCCCCTCATTCCGTGCTGTGTCACTAGCTGTAATGGGGGCCATGCTGCCTTAAGGCCAGGCAGACACTGGGCCCAGCAAGAGCGGAATTCAGTTTTGGCAAAGCTCACATTGAAATTGTGCCAACTGCTGGGGGCAGGGGCACCAAGCAGCTTCTCCAAGGAGGGGCTGTTTGGTGTTTGAGCAGTGGGGACCCCAATGATCAACTGTCTTCTGCAGCTTTCCCCGCCAAGGCCCAGGGGGCTCTCTCCAGCTCCCATCTTCAGTGAAAGCACGCTCTGCCGGCTTACTGGTGCCTTGAGTGGACAGGTAAGGAGATGCCAGGCCAGGGTCCCACATGGATGCAGGCTCCACATGGGCAGGCCCCTCTTGGGGATTGGCTCTACCTCCAGCACCCAATGCCTGGCACTTTGGGGGGAGGGGCGACTTGATAGATGCTGATGCCCCCAAGTTCCTCTGAGAGGCCTGAGAGCCTAGTTTTTGTCTGAGCATTGACCTTGTGGGCACAGAAAATCAGCCCCAGAGAGTCGATGAGAAGGGGGTGGGGGGGAATGGCCATCGACGTCATCCTGGAGGGAGCAGGCCTGACATGACTCTTAGGCATCTTCCCCAGAAATCCCTGACACTTTTCTTGGGATAACTTTGCTGGACCCTTTGTTGTTCTCTGGTTTAGATGGTTTTCTAATAAATTTTTTTTTTAAAACATGGTCATTTCCAGAACTTCCCCCCAGCCCTGGTATTAAATACCACTGTCGGTCAGCCACCTAGCCATTATTAAGCCAGGCACACTACTAAGCCCTGGGGGTACAAAGAAAGGCAAAAGCCAGTCCCTTCCCCCATGAGACCCCGTCTAATGGTAGCACGTACAAATGAGATCTGTCTAGGATGGAGTCAGGGCACGCCCTGAGGGAAGGCACTAAGATTCAGGAGGGCAGGCCAGACTTGTTGTGGAACTTGAAGAAAGTCAGGGGAAGCTCGGGAAGGGAGGCCATGCCAAGTACTTTGGGTCCTCCTGAGGGGTCCTGGGCCTCCATCACGTTCCCTCCATCCCTCTCCTCAGCCCCACTGAGCCCGCAGCCATTGGGCAAGCCCTGCACACCCTTTCCCAGGGAATTCTGTATCTGTGCTGTTGCTTAGTAGAAGCCAGGAGCAGAGTGTTTGATGCCCTGCCCTGGCCTCTCTCTGTAATCCTCCCCTGCCAAGCAGAACTGATCTTTCTTCTTCTCCTTCAAGTCCAGTAACTTCAATGAAGCCTATGACAGCCTGATTGCCTTCATCCAGCAGCCGTCCAACTGGGCCATCCTGTCCCAGGAGTTGCAGGGAGTAGGCGTGAGTGAGGGGCCTGAGGACCCTGAGCCAGACTGGAGGGTGGAGTGGTCAGCACTGCCTGCAGCCCAAGCTGGCCGAAGCTCTCCTCTCTGCTTGTCCCCATCTGCCACACAGGCAGTTTTAATAATAAGGAGCCTGCGTCATGACTCACTGACATTGAACTGGCTTAAAGACCAAATGGTCCCTAATTAAGGCATTGGGAGCACTTCGTATTGAAGGGGGGGAAGGGGGATGTTGCCTGGGAAGAGCTGGGTGACTTTCCTTGTGTTGTCACAAGAAGTGAGGCTTGGGCTGAGAGAGCACGAGAGGGAGTGAGCCCAGGGGCTGTTCATCATGCCACCATTTTCTCTCCCTTCCAGCCTCTTCAAAAAACCCCTTCTCTTCCAAGAAAGGTTTAAGCTGCCACATAGGGCACCTTGCAAATGCCCAGACATTGCCTGACGGGCAGTCCAGACTGGCCAACTGAGACAGTTCCTCTGACTTGTGCAGAGCCCTTCCTTGGAAACAGGAGTGGCCAATTTCAACCTAACTGGGGTTGGAAGACAGTGCCAGTGACCCAGTTTCCTCTGGGGCCAAGGACACCTGAGCCTAGACTTGGGCATTTCCTAGTCAGCCCCTCACCAACTGAACCTTACCATCCCTCTCCTCCTGCTTTCCTGTCCCCGTGGGATAGAGCCTGGCCCAAGGTGGAAAGGAGACACCCAAGGTTTAACCCTGTGCCTTTGAGGGTCCCAGCCCCATGTTGGTGTACCCTGGTGCCAGTCTGGCTAATGCCTGGGCTCCACCGCCGTTCTTAGCTTCTGTTCAGGATGAGATTCCAGGCAGAGGCTGAATGAGCACCTTGTACTTGGTTCTTCTTGGAAAGATGGAGCCATGATTTCTGTGCCATGAATGGCAGATGCTGGCTGGGTGCCTGGGCTGAAGGCTGCCTCCCTCCCCTTGCCAGGTCCCACATCCCAGCTTCTATGATGTGCTGCTCGGCTTCATCGCCCCCAGGCTCTTTAAAGACGCCGAGTGTGTCCCAGGAAGCCTGAGGAGTGTCCTGAGGAGTGACCAGATTGCCAGGCCTTTGAAGAAGGTGGTGAGTGCTCTGAGCATGGCCAAGTGTGTGGGGAGGGAGGAAAAGCCCACTTTGTGATCCCCTTTCTTTCTATTGACAGCAGGTGGGTCGCTGGGCAGGCAGACATCTGTCCCCCTCCCAGCCCTCCCTCAGACAGAGTTTGGAAAAACCCTCAGTCCTGGAATTAGCTTGTACTCTTTCATTCCCCGCTGCCCCTACTTCTCACATCCAATTAATGCAAATCCTGATGTTTCTTTTAATTTTTTCATTTTATCTTTTAATGAACAAGCACTTCTTTTCTCTCCATCCCACCTCACTCCAACTTTAAAGAAAAAAAAAAAACAAAAGCAAAATCCTCCTAACAAATATGCGTAGTAAGGCAAAGCAGATTCCTATGTTGGCCAGGTCCGATATGCATCCCTGCTTTCCCGGGATTTCTTCCTCTCCCTTCCTCCCTGCTCCCAGTAGCACCCCCAAGTCCAGGTCCTCAGCACAGCCCGGCTGGTGCAGTGGAATGCACAGGAGAGAGAGCTGGGCCGGAGGCAGAAGCCCTGACTCGGATTCCCACATCTGCCATGCACCACCCAGGGGACCTCGGGCGTCACTTTGGCCCTCTGTGCCCCAGACGGGGGAGTTGTCAGAGAGAATCCTTCCTCAGACTCTCCTCCCAGCAGCCAGTCAGCCGCTGGGAACCAAGAACTCAGGGGCTCAGGGGCCCTGGGCTGTCTCTCTGTTCAAATCCCACCCACCTGCCTGGGCCTCAGCTTCCTCATCTGTCAGATGAAGGGATTGGACCAAGTGGCTTCCGTGGTTCCTTGTAGACCTGGGCATGTGACCCGTTACCTCATGCAGAGCGCAGCCAGATTCTTCCTCTTCTTTCGCGGCAGACCCCCACATCACAGAAACTTCGGGAGAATCCCCCGCCCCAGCTTGCAGGAGCCCCAGCTCCCTGCACCCCCTGCTCTGTGGAATGCCCTGCCGTCACTGCCCCAACCTCCCAGAAATCCTGGCGGCCTCGAGGTCCACAGCTATTCTGCTCCACCGGAGTTCATTACCCGCCCGCTTTGTTTTAGGTGCTAGTAGAGTGCCTGGGGTTACAAAAAGCAAAGTGAAAACAATCTCTGACCTCCCGGAACTTGGATCTGTCTATCAGACCTCAGCTTCCTCTTGTGTTCTCAAGTAAAACTGGACTGGCCTGGGGGATTTTTAGCATTCCTAGGGAGGCTGCCAGCCACTCTTGGGTAATTACAGGGACGGTGAGAACGGCCTCAGCAGCTTTAGGTGGGGAACTGGTCTAAGGACTGAATGTGGAGCTTCTTACGGGGTAAAGGAAGGAAGGAGACTGAAGAGAGAGAAGAGCGAACTGAATTATGGGTTGGGAAATCCCTGCACAGCTCGCGGGTGGGCACTTGCCAGGGCCCAGAATCCGAGAATGCTCCAGGCGCAGCCGGCCCGCTCCTGCGGATGGAGCCCTGGAAGGGCGTCACTTGGCCAGAGCAGCATTCAAACGGCCTCTCCCCGGCTGGCAGGGCCAGGTCAGTCCGGACACCAGCTGCCAACGAGGCTGTCCCTGGGCTGGCCACATGGGGATCCAGAGAATGCCACCCTGGCCTTCCGAAGGGCCATTCGATAGGATTAAGTCGAATAAATCATGTGAAACAAGAAAAATGTATCGATCAGGATATTTGAGGTTTGGGTCAAATTCCTCGGACATCAACTGCCCAAACATTTCTCTCTGTAGCCCCGGCTTCGAGGGCCCCACGCACGGGACACCGGCCGCGGGCAGATGCTGTCACTGCTCCTCCCCGGCATCTGTGCCCTCCGCGGGGAGGGTCGGTAGGTTTCGGCTCACGGCGCTGCTCCCGGGTCGGCCGGCTCCCCAGGGGGGCTTGCGGTCCCAGCCTCCCCAGCGCGCAAGATCAGGGACAGCTCAGGCTCCCTCCGGGCCCGCGGCCCGGGCTCTCTGCGTGACGCTGCTTCTGAACCTCTCTCCCCAGACTGTCCTGGTTCACTGCTGGGCCCAGACCAGAGAGAGGAGAGCCGAGGCGGCGGTAAGAGCTGCGGGAAGGGTGCGCGTCCTGAGGAGGGGAGGCGGGGCAGAGCCGCGGGAACCGCAGGCCCGGGACTCCAACGAGGCCCGCTCGCTCCGGGAATCGCCCAGTCTCTGGCCGCCTCTCAGGGCGTCTCCCCGCCCGCCTGGGTGGCACGAGGCGCGCGGGCGCTCGGCCTAATTTAGCTGGGGAAAGAGGGATGGGAGAAGGGCCCCAGAACCCTAGTGACCTTGGGTGAGTCACCGGCCTCTCATTTGTAAGGTGAAGGCTTTGGCGTGGGTGACCTTTTACAGCACCTTCAGCCTCTAGAAGGGCCGCTGTGATCTGGGCGTTCCCTATTGGGGGCGGCTCCCATTCTCCTCTCCCCGTCCCCTCTCTCCCCCCTTCCCAGCGCACACCGAGCTATGGGGACTAACTTCCCGTGAGACTCTGGGCCAGCTAGCCCGAGGGGACAGCCTGTTTGCTTTCCTCTCCCTCGCGTTCTAAGTCTACGATGCTAAAATATCTTTCCTTTCGGGGGAAATAGCTCCGACCAGCTTATCCCAGGAGGACCCCCTGTCTAAGCCTACTGGGCTGCTCCCTTGACTTTGACTAGAGTGCCCTGGAAGCTTGGACTGGGCTGAGCTGGTCCGGGCGAGGAAGCCAGAAATGAGGTGGTTCGAAGCTTCACCACTCTGGTGGAGGGGACAGGGATTCCAGGAAAGTTTTAGTTAGGACCGTTCTTTTTTTGTTTTTTCCTCTTCTTTTTCCTTTTTGGATGGGGGAAGGCAGGGCTATTGGGGTTAAGTGACTTGCCCAAGGTGACACGGCTAGTAAGTATAAAGTGTCTGAGGTAGCATTTGAACTCAGGTCCTCCTAACTCCAGGGCCGGTGCTCCATTCACAGCTCCACCTAGCCGCCCGGACACTTCGCTCCCCTCTAATGCGGCCATGAGGAATTGAGCACCATGGACAAGGTCGGCCTAGGGCTGGCTGGGCTGGGCAAGGTCACCACAAAGCTAGGCAGAGGGTGAGCCTGCTTCAGCCAACACTGTGCAGTGGCTGGACTTTTGACTGCGGTCAGAGCGGCTGGGGAGGTCTGCTCCAGCAGCCGCCCTCTGCCGCCTTCCACGCTTCTGGGCTCAGAGCCCCTCTGTGCTCTCTGTCCACTTTTCGTGGCTCCTCCCAAGGGGGCTTTTGAACTGATGGGAGAGCTTGGGAGGGACTTGAGCCTTGGGTCTTCCTTCTGTTTATCATTGCACCTGTCCTCCAGCCCTTGACAGGACCATCAGTCATGGGGTCCCTTAGCATCAGATCATATCAGAAACAAGGGACCACAGAGACGATCTCATCCAGGCCCCTCATTTTACAGAGGAGGTGACCCCAGAGAGGTCAGACAACGTGCTTGTGCTAACACAAGCAGTGGGGGGCAGCATCAGGGCTGGAGCCCGGGTTGTCCGGCTCTCAGCCCAGAGCCCTTTGTCGCTGTACCACAAGGGAAACCATCGATCGTGTCCTCACAGAGGGCAGGAGCCTGTGGGCAGAAGGCTGGTACCAAGGGCGTGCTCAGCCCAGGGGAAGGGTCTGAGCCGCTCCTGGAATGTGTCCCTTCTCCCCCAAACAGAATTGCTGCTCTCTCCTCTGCAGGAACCCAATGGTTTTCTCTACCACTTGTACGAAGTGCTGGACTGCATCTCTCCGGAGCTGATGTGGGCAGCCGTCGGGCCAGAGGGCGAGCAGAAGAGGTTTTATTATTCTCTGAAGGTTGGTAGCTGGCTAGTGTGGGCCGCCTCGGGGTGGGGGGTAGGGACAGCCAGCGTCTCCTCTGGGACCTCACCTGGGCTGGCTGGGAAGAGAGGACAGAGTTGGTCCTCACAGGTGGACCCTTTCCGCCCGCCTTTCCTTGGCTTGCTTGTCCTTGTACCGGCAGAGCTTGGCACAGCGTCTGGCCCGGAGTGAGCCCTTAGTGAACAGCTCGAGGCGCCCTCCCATAGTCGGGCTGGGAGTTCCCGGAGATCCTCAAGGCTTACCGGGCCAGTCACTTACCGCCTGTTTCCTCAGCTGTGAAAGGGGGCCGTGATAGCCTCAACCTCACAGGGGTCAAATGAGGCGGTTTTTGTAAAGTGCTTTGCCAGCTTTGATCAGTGTAGACATGTTGGCCCCTGTTGTTTCTGTTGTCACACCCCTCTCCGCCGTGTCACCCTCTGCAGTTTGCTGGGCTTGCACAATATGCAAAGATGAAATCAACAGGCTTGGCCACCAGCTTGGCTATGGGAGGTGGGAGATAGTGGAGAGTCAAGGACAACACCTGGGCTTGCACAGTTGGTGCCTAATAAGTGCTTGTTCCCTCCCTTCCCCTCCCCCCATCATCGAGAGTCCCTTCTTCCTTTGGGGAGCAGAAATCCACGGTCAGCATCTTTCCCCCCCACCACCCCCCCTTCACTGTCACTCATTCTGTGACTTGTGTGCCCACTGCATAAGGGACACAGAGGTGACAAAGACAAAAGTCGCTGCCCCTAAATCGATGCCACTCTTCCGGCAAAATGAGCGTGGACCTCGGAGTCAGGAAGAGCTGAGTTTAAATCCAGTCTTAGATACTTGCTAGCTGGGTGACTCTGAGTGAGTCATTTATGCCCTCTGCCTCGGTTTCCCCATCTGTAGAATGGGACCGTCATAGCACCTGCTTCCCAGGGTCGCCTTCTCCCAGAGCCCGGCACAGAAAGTTTCGCTGTTATCATTAAAGCACTCTGCAGATCTCAAAGCAGAAGCAGGCAGATTTCTGCTGGTTCGTGTTATTTTTCCCCAGAGTGGGAGGAAGACCCTGCCCCCGAGCAGTAAACGTGTGTTAAGCACCTGCTGTGTGCCAGCACTGTGCCAAGTGCCGAGGAGGCGACCCTCAGTGCCTGCCCTCAGGCAGCTTACAGTATAACAAGCACACAGATGTAGGTGAAGCAAGTTCAGAGAGAGAATATACAGCAAAGACTGAACGAGAGGGGCCAGAAAGCCAGAAAGAAGGCTTAGCGAAGGGAAGGCAGGAGGGGAGCCGAGGAGAGAGAGCCCTTGGGCAGGCGGGACGGAGGGTCTTGTTTGTGGAGCTGCCAGGACGCCGGCGCCTGGCGGAAGAGTCAAGTTGGGGAGGAAGGCGTAGGAAGATGGCCGGATCGAAGGGCTTTGAACGCTAACAGGCTTCTGTATTTGCTCCTGGGGCAACCAGAGCCCGGCAGAAGCTGTTAAGTGGAGAGCCGACACGGCCAGACCTGCTCTTTAGGAGAGTCACCGCGTGGATCACAGACGAGAAAGGGTGAGGCAGATCCACCAGCAGCTATTATAATAGTGGAGTGGTCTGGGGGTCTGCGCCATGGCGGTGACGTGTCAGAGGGGAAGGGGCCATATGCAAAGATGAAATCAACAGGCTTGGCCACCAGCTTGGCTATGGGAGGTGGGAGATAGTGGAGAGTCAAGGACAACACCTGCATTTCAGTGTAGAACAGGGAGTGGAGGAGTGGGGCGCAGTTTAAGGGGAAGATGTATTTGATTTTAGACGTCGAATTTAAGATGTGTGCTGGACGTGCAGCTTGAGATGTCTGACAGAGAACCGGAGACCCAAAAGTGAAGGCCCACAGAGAGGTTAGAGCAGGATAGGCCGATGAGAATCGTTGTCATAGAGATGGTCGTTAAGTCCGCGGGAGCTGAGGACATCACCAAGGGAATTAGTGTGGAGGGAGAGCAGAAGAGGATTCTAGACTGCGTGGCGTTTCTGTAGAGAACTAACTGGGGCTGGGAGCAGGGGGAAGACAGAGTGGGGAGTGAGGAAAGGGACACCAGGCAGCATTGTGACTTTCAAGAAGTTTTGTGATGAAACATAGAAAGGGACGGGAGTTAGAGGAAGCAACGGGGTCAGAGGAAGGCCACTGTTGTTAAAGTGGGGGGGGGGGAGCTTCAGACAATATCTGGTCCAGCCCAGACTCAGCAAGAAGTCTCCTCTACCACTGAGTGAGAGTCGGTTTGCAGCTGCCTAGGAATGAATGTCTCTTGGACACATTAGAGTGTTTAACTTCGAAGATCTAACCTAAATTACATCTATACATCTTCCAGCCATTGTTCCTAGTGGTAGACAAACCCCTGGGGACAGAGACAGCAGGGCTAATCCTCCCATGTGACAGCCCTTCAGATACTGAAGCCAGACATGGCCTCCCTCAGGTGAGACACCCCCAATCCCTTCAGCTGACGTGGCGTGATCACCCTTCTCTGGATGCTCGTCCACTTGCCGACGGCCTTCCTCAAACAGTCCATTCAGAATTGAACAGAGTTCTCAGCTGAGCTCCTGGTCACCGAAGAAACAGAGCCATTCCCCAAGAGCTCCCTCTTCTCCTTCTTCATCTCATGTAATTAAACACCTCCTTTGTGCCAGGGGCTGTGCCGGTGCCAAAGATACAAAGCCAAAACAAAAACGGCACCTGCTCTTAAGGAGCTCACGTTTTACTGGAGCTTGGGGGGTACAGCGAGTTGTTGCTGTTCAGTGGTCAACAGCCGACTCTCCTGACACCGTTTGGGGTTTTCTTGGCAAAGATACTGGAGGGGTTTGCCGTGTCCTTCTCCAGCTGATTTTACTGATGAGGAAACTGAGGCAAACAGGGTTAAGTGACTTACCCAGGGTCACACAGCTAGCAAGTGTCTGAGGTCAGATTTGAACTCACAAAGATGAGTCTTCCTGACTCCAGGTCTGGTGCTGTGTCCACTGCACCATCTAGCTGCCCAGATATGCGTATACATGCACATATATACACATACAGCAATCATATACACATCTATGCGTATTTGTATACGTATGCATCACAACATGAGGAAGAGGGAGAAATCACTAACTGGGGGGGGGGGGAATCATGGAGGAAGTGGCCCCTGAGCCAAGTCTTGAAGAATGAACTCAGGCTGGCTGAGGAATCAGGGACATTTAGCCTGTAAAAAAGCTCAGGGGTCATGGGAGTTGTCTCAAAGTCACTGAAGGGTGGTCTTGCAAGAAGAGAGATCAGACTTGTTCTGCCCGGCCTCAGAGGGCAGAACTGGGAACAGTGAATGCAAGTTCCAGAGACACAAATTTAGTTTTTATAGAAGGAAAAACTTGGGGCAGTTGGGGCGATGCCCAAGTGAAGAGGGCAGCCTCCCGCTGGCGATCAGAGGGTGGAGCTGTGCTGGAGATGCTGGGCAGCACATCCTCACTGGCCTCAGAGCTCCCTGGGACTCGGCCGCTGTCAGTCTGAGGTCTTACTGCACTCTGACTGAGTAACACAGCCTCTCCATGGCAACCCCCGGCCCAGCAGATGGGGGAGGCGGCCATCACCAGAAGCCTGGGGTCTGTGCCCTAGTCCCCTTGGGCTATCTTGTCACCATCTTGTCATTGCAGGAGCAAGTGTCTTCCTTCTCCAAAGCCCTGCTGACCCTGGCAGAGGCCTGCTACCCGATGACCAAGCTGCTGGCCCAGCACGTGTTGGAGGATCTCATGGAGAGGTCTGAAGCTCTGCTGGCTCACTCCTGAACTTGGGCTCGGGGAGAGGAACAGGGCGGGAGCAGAGGGTAGAAGGGGCTAATCTGGGGGATGGCTCAGTTGTGTCCTAGAAGTGCAGGGCTGGCCCCTGTGCAGACTAAAGAATTCTATGAAGGTGTGGGGTTTTGTGTTTTCTGTTTGGCTTTGGGGGCGGGAAAGCATCCCACAAAGGCCCCTGTAGATAAACCCCCAATGCTGCCCAGGGTGGAGGGCAACTGGTCAGGGAAGAAGGTCCCAATAAGGGTGACCCCTGAGATGGGGACACAGGGTAGCCAGGGGAGAGAGTGCTGGCCTCAGAGGCAGAAAGACCTGAATTCAAATTCTGTCCCAGACACTTACCACGAGACCTTAGGCAAGTCACAGACTCTCAGGGAATGACGGTAGCACTCACCTCACTAGGCTGTTTTGAAGATAAAATAAAGCATCCTCAGAGTGTAAAGCACTCTGCAAACCTTAAAGCTCTAGTTACATGCTGGCTGTTATTGTTATGACTGATGTGGGGAGGGAGAGAAGAAGCGGTAACAACGTGAGGTCCAGGCCTGCTCTCAGCTCCAGCCCCACCCTCATCACCAGGCCGACTTTCCTAGATCTGATCCCTAACCCGGGGATGCCAGCGTGGGGGATGTCTCCCTCTGCTCCCTTCAAAATAGTTGTGGCAAAAAGAATAATGAAAATGTAGGAATCTTTTAATTTTATCAAATACAAGAAAAATAGAGAAGAAAATCACAAGAAACGACTCTACATTCTACAGCCCAGCTGCACGGAGCTTGCGGAAGCTCGCTCTCTCCAAACGATTGCCATTCCCGCTGGGGTCCCTACTGATCATTTGTGCAGTGGAAGGTGGGGGAGTGGGAAGGCCACACAGCCAGCTATCAGCTGGGAATTCTAACCAGAACTGCAGGTGATTTGATTAAACTCCACATTTCGGGTAAACAGCTGAACTTCTTCATGATACGATTCGCCTTGGGTTCATGCCAACTGATCCAAGGGCTCAGTGACCAGAAGTCCTGGGAGCAGAGCCAGGACTGGGCAAATGGGCAGCCATCCAGCATGTGACACTCAGGGTGAGGCAAGAGGGACTTTCTAATATTTCTAGAAAGGTACATACTTTCAGCGCCAGAAAATTCCATTCTTCACAGCAAGCAGGAATTTATTTTATGTTCACTCAGATCTCATTGCTACAGGGAAGGTACAATTTCCCTGGTGGAAAGTGGTACATGGTGGGAATTGAAAGGGAGGGTCTCAAATTCTACACTTTGCTGGGACACAAAGGCCTCTGTAGGGAAGACCCTTGTCAGAGTGGGGGCTGTATCACTGTATATCCTATGGCTTGACAGCCCAAGTGTGGCATCCTAAGCTACTTAGCCTGGTAACGTGTCCAGAGAGGTTCTTGCTAAAAAGGGGATGCTCAGGTGTAGACACACAGCATGGAAACCCCCTCTGACCTCCCCGAGGAGATGAAGGCCTTCTCTCTAATGCAACGAGAGAATGTTCCCACCTATTCCCAGAGCTGGAGCCAGGGGCTGGCTCATATGGCCACGCTGTTGGGGATCCTGTCTGGGGACAGGTAGTAATAAGGCAGCTTCTTATTCTTGTTCCGCTCAGTGATCCCGCTGACAATGACTTCAAGGTTCTTACGGAATTTGACCATGGCCTCCTTAACTGGTTTCTCAATGAAATGCTCCTCTGGGTACATGCCCAGGAACAGCTGAAGGGCCAAGACACATATGCACAAGTTAGGCTTTGCCACTGTCCTGCAGCTGCCTTCAGAACCTCTCTGCCTACCCCCATCCCAGCCATGCATGCCCACCTATTGCCTCTTGCTGGGTGAATGCTACTCTCTTTTCAGACCAGTCACACCTTTCTCTGAGTCTCCTTAGGTACAACTTTCTATAACAAGGCAATAATTCAAACATTCATTTAGGGCCTGCTATGTGCCTAGCATGGTGCTGAACACTGGGAACACAAAAATAAAAATGAAATGGTGCCCTCAGGGTCCAGGCAAGTCATCTCTGGGCTCCAGCTCCTCAAACTGGTGGGATCACAAAGCTCCAAATCTATGATGTTATGAATCCCTGCCCTCAAGTTTACATTCTAGTGGAAATAAGATGTAAGTTAACAGCTGAAAGAGAACTGACTGACTTTAGATCCAGAGGGCCTGGTTTGACCCCTACATAGGTTGTGTGACCTTGGGCAAGTCAATTAAATGCACCCCCTCTTAATCTGGGCACCTCAAGATCCCATAATCAAACTGAACCAATTCCTGAAAAGGAATCTCCACTGCAATGCATTTCCCAAGTGGTGGTCACGCAGCTTCTAGTGATAGGAAACTCATTGCCTCCTGAAGATGCTCATTCCTCTTTTGGGTCCCCTCAGGCTCCTCAGGTGTAAAATGGGGGGGATGGCTGAGAGCACTGATGAGATCATGGACATTAATGGTTTTGTATGGGCATAGGGGGTGCAGTGGTTAGAGCACAAGGCCTGGAGCCAGAAAGACTCATCTTCCTGAGTTCAAATGTGGCCTCAGACACTTGCTAGCTGTGACCCTGCGCAAGCCACTTCACCCTGTTTCCCTCAGTTTCCTCATCTGTAAAATGACCTGGAGAAGGAAATGGCAAAGCACTCTAGTATCTTTGCCAAGAAAACCCCAAACGGGGTCACAAAGAATCAGACAGGACTGAAACGACTGAACAACCACAAAAAAACCAGGCAGGAAGACCCGAGTGGGAATCCTGCTGCATCAGACTCTTCCTAGCTGTGGGACCCTGGGCTAGTCATCTAACCTCTGTCAGCCTTGGTTTTCCCACATGTAAAATGAGGGTCCCAGCAGCACCTGCCTCTCAGGGCAGCCGTGAGGATCAGACGGGACAACACTTTGCAAGCATTAAATGCTGTCATTATTATCAGCAGCAAGCTCTCCCATGTCTCTTCCCAAATGCTATTTTTGCTTTTGTCCAAACCGGTGACTTGCTTACAGTGGGGAGACCTTGGTGAGGAAGCTCCCTCTCTCATGAGCAGCTGCTCAGGAACATCATCTTGGCAAACCCAGGATCTGCCTGCCCCTCCCCAGTGCAGCCTGAGCCTGATTAAAGTGTGATTGGGAAGTGTCCAACGAGATATGAAAACGCAGCGGACATAGGCAATGTGAAGATGTGGCTTTCCTTCTAGCAGCCCATTTCTGTTTGGATTTGATACCCCTGGCACCTGGGGCACGTGGCCAGCCTGTGTCAGAAGACAGCCTGAAGGCAGGTTTTCCTCTACTCTCCCCACTCTACCATGTGTCGCTGCTCCCCAAATATATAAAGAAGAGCAGCCGTCTTGGACCTACCTCATTCTCCTGGAACTGGCTCAGTGCCCAGACAGCTCCTAGGTGCCAACAGGAGCGCCCCCGGTCTGGCAGAGTTTCCACTATCTGCTCAATGGTGACCACACCCTTTTCTGTTGGCGGAGGCGCCCGCATGGTTGGTGGCGCATTAGGAATCCAGGAGCACCAGTCATACTGTTCACCGAGAGACAGAGAGAAGGACATGAAGGCATTCAGTTTTTCCTTCACATGTTTGTAATTCCCACCTTCTAATTCAATTGAACAGACTTTTGTTAAGTACCTACTATACGCAAGCAAGTCACTCTGTTAGGGGATTGGGGCACAAAGACAAAACAGAAAACCAGGTTAACTATGACCATGATCATCTGAGGAGGACAGTGCCCAGGGATATCTCCTCTGGGGTCAGAGGGGAGGTAATGGTTCAAGGTAATGGTGATCATTTGACTTGCCTGGTAAGCAGCATCTCCTCTCTGTCCCTTGCTGCTTCAGCTAGGCTAGCTCACCTGTCTTATAGGTAGGTGGCAGTGGGTTGGCAGTAGAGAGGGCTACCCCCTTCTCCACAGGGATTGCTCTTTGGCTTTGATGTTGGCTTTGTGAGCTGCGTTGGAAGCAGGACCGTTAGTCTGGGGGTGCTGCTGTTTCAATGAACGAATAAGATGACAGGGAAGACTGAGTTCTATTTTGTGTATTTTTTGTCTACCAAGGAGACAGTTATCAGACCGACGAGGATAAACCAAAAATGGTTAATAGAAAATTGACTCCTGAGATAAATGAGGAATTAATCTACTGATTTCAGGGCACTAGGCTGCCCTTTAGAGCAGCATCCCAGGATAATGAAAGCACTGCTCAATGTGATTGTTGAGCTGCTATTATTGATCTTGGAAAAATATTCTACAGAACAGGAGGATGGAAAGATTCCAGCTTTCAAAAGAGATAACAAATGAACGAAAATGTATAAGAAAAGATGCTGTAGTCTACATACTAAACCAGTTTGATAAACTTTACGAATTCCTGGCAAAGTTCTCAAATGTGTCTTAGGGATGGTTTGTGAACATTTAGGCTGGGAAATGGCAACCAGAGCCAGCCTGGGTTCATCATGAGCAGTTCAGTCCAGACTAGCCACATTTCCTTTATTGACAGGAGCGGGATATAACATGTAGACAGATCAGTATTTACATAAAAATTTGAGGAAGCATTGCAGAGTCCTAAAACTATTACTAGAGGTTTAGAGAAGTGATTGGTTTGGTCTTATGGCTGGATGATTCTAAAAGGATGGGAGGCTCTTAGAAAGAAATCATTCTGACAATATAATAACGAGTGTGATCCTGAGAGGGAAGAAGCTGGGTAGGGATCTAAAACACTTGACTGATACGACTGCATAGTGAGCTCTCTGATAAGGACAGACATACATGAGTTGAAAGGTGGGAGCCATCAGCAAATACAAAGCAGTTGTGTGAATGCCACTGTTAGGAAAAAATATCGGGAAGGCTAAAAGCTCAGAATTAGCTGAAACTTGTGAAAATAAAAAGAGCTTTTTAAAGATATGTTTGGGACTAGAAGAAAAACAAGGAAGGGGTAGGTCTGTTTCTTGCAGCAGATGGTCTGATGTTCCCAAAAGACCAAGAGAAAGCAGAACTATGTTTGTACTCCAGTTTCTTTTTCCTATTCAGTAATGATTTTAAAATTGGAAAAGGTATAACAAACTGGGTCTAGAATGAAGCCAAAAGAAAAAAATCTCTACATAAAGTATCTCTGATAAAAGTCTGATGTCAAAAAAATAAAGGGAACCAACAAAAATGTGTAAGACCAAGAGCCATTCCTTAATGCGGAAGTAAAGGACATGAGCAATTTTCAAAAGAATTGTGAACTATTAACAACCATATGAAAAAATGTTCCAAATCACAAATAAGAAAACTTAAAACTAAACTCTGAGGTTTCATCTCTCACCCATTAAATTGGCAAAGATGATAAAAAATACAAATTGTTGAACTGGCCCAACCTCGTTCTGGAAAACAAGTAAGTAAACTCCTTAAAAACTTCTTTGACTCAGCAATGCCCTTAAGAGGCATACACCAAGGAGGACGAAGATTGTAAAAAAGTCCTCATGTCTTATAGAACCACTTTCTGCAGTAACAAAACACTGGAATAACAGCGTATCAACTGGAAATGATTGAATAAATTGTGGCACATGACTTTAACAGGGTATTACTGAACTATCATAAACCACAAAGAGGATAAATTCAAAGAAATATGAGGAGACTTGTATGAAGTGATGTGGGGTGAAGAAAGTAGAACACAGTGGCTACAATAATGTAAATGAAAACAACATTGATTAGCTGCAGATATACTGCTCTGGGAAGAATGGAGGATAAGTCATTTGCTTTTTCTTGGCAGAGATGGGATACTCTGGTTGTGTAATTGTCAGAATTAGCCCCATCGGCCCTTGATTATGATCAACTGGTTTGATAACAAGGAAGGGTCCACTGGGTGGGGATGGGCTGGGGAAGTATCAGATGCCCAGAAACAATGAAAAGGCTTACCTAAAGTCATGCGGATAATTAGTAGCAGAGCCAAGAGTAGAACCCAGGGCCTTTAGACATTGAGGGCACTGTTATTTCCACTGTAATATGATGACTATAAGCACGTATTTGAAGGGTTCTCATGGGGGAAAAAGAAGTAGAACTGGGCTGAATGGAGAGTCTAAAGGAAGTGAATTTCAGCTCAAGATAAGGAAGAAATTCCTCAGCAATCCTAAGGTGGCCTGGGTTGCCACAGGACGTAGTGACTTCAATAGATATCTTTAATTAGAGGCTGAATCTAAGGATGCAGTCAGGGGGAACCACAGCACTGGGCAGAGTTGGAGGGGACCTCAGCTGTTAAGGAGGTCTTTTACAAAGAAACTGAGGTCCCAGGAGCTTTAAGCGTTTGCCCAAAGTCACTGAGTAGCAAATTTCAGAGCTAGCCATGAAGTCCATGATTCATATGTTCATGATCATTACTAACCCATTCTAAAACGTATCTGTCTTTTGTGCCAAATGGCTTACCCCTTCCTTCCATCTGCTGGTACTCTTGGCTTTAGCCAGACAGAACTCACTGAATGGAGCCTCCAACAATTGGTCTACTTGACCAATTATGGTGGAAGAACCATTACAAAGCTTCACTGGCTCACTCTTCATGTAGCAAATGGACCTTGTTGAATAAATGAATGAAAAAATAATTTTTCAAGTGCTTACTATGTTCCAGGCACTGCGCTGCACTGGGAATGTAAATACAAAAGCAAGACGATCCTTGCCCTCAAGGAGTTTACATTCAAATAGGGGAAGTCAACCCATGGAGAGGAGGGAGAGATGTCCAGGAAGGCACAGTAAGCCTTCTCTGCCTGATATTCCCAAAAGACCAAGAGAAAGCAGAACTATGTTTCTGCCTCCTGTTCAATAATGATTTTCAAATTGGAAAAGGTAGAAGAAACCAGGTCAAGAATGAAACCCAAAGAAGATACAGCTATATCTCCCTGACTACAAGTATGCCTTTCAGTTATGGCTTCTCTGCTCCCTTCTGCCTCCTTAAAATGCATCTTAATATCCCGTTCCCCCACGAAGCCTTCCCAGATAACTCCATGCCAAACTGATTTATATCAGCGAGTCTACATGCACAGGTTCACACGTATTGGGGCACCCTGGGGGAATCTGGGATTTCATTAGTTACTCCCTCCTGGTGATAACATATCATGCCTTTTGGGGTACATATTGTCATGTTTTGTTTTCAGATTGTTCGGTGTATGTAAGCCTTCTCCTTCCTAAATGACTTTAGGGACTGAATCACGAACACATAAATACAATCCCCCCAAAGCACCAACTGCAATGTTGACTGTGCATTTGAGTGATTGCCACTTATTGCGTTTGCCACCTTGCCGATGTGCCCCCACCCCCACCCCCAGCAGCGTTTCTTCTCTACCGGCCATCCTCTGGCCTCCGGCAGACTCAACACCTTCCTGCTCCAGGTGCCTCTTAAGTGAATTTTTTATACCTGGCCAAAATTCACGGCAGCATGCTGAGCAGAAGCAGTAAAGATCACCACCGTCAGGTACTCTGATAGCTTTGCCCTGGTCTTGATGGACTTAGGGAATCCTGCAGGGAGAAGATGAGGAAGACTGGTGAGCGCTGAACTCACGATCGCTTTCCCAATGCCATTGGTGAAGGGAACCAAGATCTACAGCGGGAGTGGTCATGTGCTTCAAAAAGGCCATCTCGCAAAATGTCCTATTCCAATAGGCAGAGACAGGAATGGGCAGATGCTGCACCCAGTCAACACTGGGACCATCAGGAAATCACAGTTACAGCTTAAAATAAGGGAGAAATCCCTCAACCCTCCAGAAGTGCTCAGGGCTACCTCAGGAAGTGATGAATTAAATAGGTATCTATAACTAAATAAAATGGGCTAAGGCAGGGCATGAAGTCTGGTCTGGGTCCTCTGTAGGAAGGGAGGGTTCAAGGATCTAGGGATTTGTGGTGCCCAGAGGAGGTGGTCAGGCTGAAAAGTAGGTTCAAGCTTTTCTTTCTGATTTAGTCACCTACTGGCTGAATATGTATCAGCTCCGGGAATATACCAGGTGACTCAGGTCTTTCTTTTCATTTCTGCTGCATATACACCAACTAGTCTTAGAGGCTGAGTCAGTTCTGGGAATTCCCCTTTGCTAATCTGAAGATGTGAGTTTAGACCAAAAGTTAGGTCCCAGGGGTCTGGCCTGGACTTTCCTGACATTTGTTTCTGTGGCCAGCCAGAGTTCTTAGGCCCTATTTGTTATTCAGGTGCTGTATGAGGGGCGCAAAAAATCTCAAACAGAATTGGGCTCTTACATGCTTCTCTGAATTGAGCCAGCACCCAGAGACATATGGAAATGAGACTAGGACTGGATCTTTTGGAGTTATCTCAGACAGAACTACTGGGACTAGTCCAGTCTGGAGTACTGTCCTCCAGCTTGACCTGGCTGCTGTGGGCTAAGCTATGGGAGGTGGGGAAAGGGAGTTAGGATTTTAGGTAGAGTGTTCATTTTGCCGATGTCTGCATGATACCAGTCCTCATCATCTAGGATACGAAAAATCTGCCGAGTGACTGATACCTGGGGCATTGCACTCTTCGGAAAAGTCTCCTGGGGACCAGTGTGTGTGGGATACGAAGAAGCTACATCAGAGCTGACTCAGCTTTGGTCCGACCTCTCAGGGACATGGACGCTGCTACCATAGAGATGAATGAGTAAAGAACGGACGAGAAGTCGCTTCTGCCTATGAGGCTTTGGTCTCTAGCAGTCGAGGGTGGGGGAGGGAGGGAGGGAGGGAGGAGAGAGCCACGGAAGCAAGAAAGGCAGAAGGAGGCATACTGGAGAGGGAAGGCTGCATGGATGGGGAGACGGAGAAAAGACAGAGCCCTCCTACCTGAAGCCTTCTTGCCCCGCATCCCATAGACATAAACGTCATTCACAAAGTCCTGGAGCTCCGTGTCCTCCATCACCACCTCATCACTCTCATAGTAAATCTCCACTACGTCCGTTGTGAAGCTGAAGAGAAAGGAGAAGCCGTCATGTCCTGAGAGCACAACACCAACGACCCGTGTGATGTTCGATGGGGACAGAGCCCTCGACTTGAGAGTGGTCACATTCCACTCTTACTTTGGGTCACTGCACGCCCCTCTGCTGGTCCTCGCTCCACAGTAAGGGAGGTAGCTGGGTATGGGAGACAGGGCAAACGTGAATATGGGTTCAAGTCTGGCCAACAGGACCCTTCAGTGTCTTACTTAATTTCCTGTATCCTCATCTATAAAATGAGGCGGTTGGATCAGAAGACCTGTGAGGGCCCTTCCGATGTAGATCTTTGATCAGTAGATGCTCTTTCCCTTTCCTCTGCTAAGACGAGGAAGTATGACAAAAGAGGAAACCAAGCAATTCTCTAAGGTCCCACAAGGCCAACCTTCTCACCTCCGTATGGCTTCCCACACCTTGAGGCCATCGTCCCGGTAGAAGTAATACGGAATGTCTTCTTTGCTGTCCATGCCTCTGGCCTTGATGTGCTCAGGGAAGAGCAGGGATTGGTAAGTCAGATCCTTCACGGCTCGCTGCACCATCTGCACATGTCCACCACCCCCAGTGGCATTGGCCTATAACAGGATAAATACTCATCACTCACATTTGTGTAGGGCTTGAAAGTTTGCAAAGCACTTTATACACATGACATTTGATCCTTGTGACAGTCCAGTGAGCTAGGTACTATTACTATCCCCATTATATAAGAGAGGAAACTGAGGCATTCAGAGACTTATCTAGGGTCTCATAGCTAGTATTTGAGGTGGGATTTGAACCCAGGTCTTAGTGATTTCAAATTCAGCATTCTGTCTATTAGACTACACTGCCATAAGACTCATACTATCATAGGATCATATATTTAGAGCTAGAAGCAATTAGAGGTCATCTATTTTCACTCCTTCATATAAGACATGAGAAACTGAGACCTTGTAAGTATATGTGGCTTGCCCAAGGTCACACAGTGGCAGAACCAAGATCTGAACCCAGGTCATCTGACAGGGAAGTCAGAACAAATCTTGAGTTCAGGAGATGGCACTTCCCTTGTCCTTTGGGTGGCAAACCTCACATTCTCCTTATTAGTGCTTGCAATTTGGTCCCCACCTACAGAAATGTCCTTGTTCTCTCATCTCTGACCTCATTCCTCTCCAGCTCTGCACCATTTCTCCCTAGATCCTCTCTTCTTTTGCCCTCCATTCCATTGTATTTCCCAGATACCACTGCTCTCCCTTCATCCAGATCTTTTCCTCTTTCACTCTTTTGCCATCTTCATGGACATCTAGCTTTCTCATTCCTTCTCATCCTTTTTCCAGGACTGATTGCTCCTGTCTCACCTCCCCAGGCACAGTGGGCCAAGAGGAGGAGTTGGTCTGCCCCATACTCCCTATAGCCACTGCCGGAGGCTACCATCCCTTAGCACCCTCATATGAGCTCCAAGAAAGAACAATAGATGAGGACCAGGGCACTCACACTATGGGCCTCCCTCGCCTCTCCAAAACACACAAATGATGTGTTTTGTACTTACTCATTCGGGTATATGTCCTTTCTCCTCAGGATAATTTAAGTTCCTTGGAAGCAAAGACAATTTCCTTTACGTCCCTAATGACTCACACAGTGCCTGGCAGTCAATGAGCATTTCTTCAGAATGTTCTACTACGGACTCACTGAACCGAGCTGAAGTGACCCCTTCTCTTATTATCCTGTCTACGTCTTTGTTATTGCCAGCTTTTAGTTTCAGAGTCGCTCTTCCTCTTTTCTCATTGAGGTTAAAAGCCTGTCCAGTCCTGCCTTTGCCTCATAATTGACATTTGACCAATAGACCCCTTCACCATCCCACAAACTTAAAAAAAATTTTTAAATTCATTTTGAATTTAAATACAAAAAGAAAAAAAGATCATTTCCATGTACACAGCACACCATAAAAAGAATTCAATATACCATGAATTTCCATTTCACACTGTTTCCTTTTCTTTAAAAAAAAACTATGTAATAAATACTACACGTTGTTTTCAAAGCTACCCTGCTTTTCAGTGCTTCCTTATAACTTTTCTTCTGTTGTGCATTTTTAATTTTTTTCCCTCCCTCCCCAACCCACCCTAGAGAAGGCTACCATTAGACACAAATATGTATGTATATATAAAACCATACTATATATACTTCTGTTTATCAGTTCTTTTTTTTTTGGAAGTTGATGGCATCTTCCTTCATAGGTCCTTTGTCTTTTTTGAGTATTTATAACAATCATTCAAAGTTGTTCTTGGTATAATATTGCTGTTACTGTGTACAACACTCTCTTGGTCCTGCTCATTTCACTCTTTATTATTTCATGTAAGTCTTTCCATGTTTTTTCTAAAATCAACCAGTTCATCATTTTTTATAACATAGTAACATTCCATCACAATCATATACCACAACTTGTTCAGCCAATTCTTCAATTTCTGGGCATCCCCCCAATGTCCGGTCCTTTGCCACCACAAAGAGAGCTGCTAAAAATGTTTTAGAACATGTAAGTTCTTTTCCTTTCCCCTCATCAGCTTGGGAAACAGATCCAATTAGTAGTATCGATGGGTCAAATAGTATAGGCAACTTAATAACTCTTTGGGCATAATTCCAGATTGCTCTCCAAAATGGTTATATCATTTCATATTTCCACCCAACAGTGAATTAGTGTCCCAATGTTTTCACATCCCCTGCAACATCTGTCACTTTCCCCTTCATCCCACAAACTCCTAAATCTCTTTGATCTTGAGTTCTGAAATTCCTCTCGATCATCTTTTATTCAGACATCCTGACATTCCCCCCACCCTCCTCCTAAACCTATTCTTTGTCTTCCCTATGACTTCAATCCCTCCATTCCTTCCTGTTCTCCTAGTCCATCACACTGACTATGGTCTCACTTTCTGACCTTCAGTTTTGACTCAATGGTTTCTTCCCCCCAATAATTAAAAAAATATTTTCCAGCATATCTGTTCCCAACTCCTTTCAGTGATCAATCTCTTTGAATAAAGAAAAGAGAGAAACTTCAGAAAAACCAACCAAAATATTGGAAAAGTTTAATAATATATTTCACACCTATGGTCTCCCCCCTTCAAAAAGATTTTGTATTTATTTACACACATCTACATGTTCATTAAGATATCATCTCTTTGAAAGCAGGAACCGCCACATTTTTTGGCTCTGTATTCCAGTGTCTAGCACAGAGCCTAGCACACGGCAAGCATTTAGTAAATGCTTATCAAATGAATGTAATCCCCTCAGCCCCTAGATCTCTCTTCTCTTTCATTGCCAAACCCCCAGAAAGAGTCTTCCAAGTCCTTCCAAATTCTTACCACTTGATGCCATCTTCACTTCTCCCAGTTTGGTTTCTGGTGACACCATTCTACCAAAACGCTTTCTCTAAAGTTAGCCAATAATTTTATAAATGGCTAAATCCAGTGGCCTTCTCTCAGTTCTCATCTTTCTTGACATTTCTGCAATTTTTGACACAATTTCTTCCTGGACATTGTCTCCTCACACAGCTTCCATGGCACTGCTGTGTCTTGGTGGCCTCTCCCAACCTTTGAACTACCGTCTTTCAGTTTCCTTTACTGCATGACTGGTCATCTGTCCTAAGTGTGGGCGTCTGCCAAGACCCTGTCCTGCGTGTTCTTCTCTATAAAGATGACTCCCAAACCTATTTATCCATCCCTAACATCTCTTATGTACTCTAGGCCCACATGAATGACCCAAAGGCATCTCAAATTCAATATGGCAAAAATGGAATTCATCCTCATTCTCCCTCCTCCAGACCACCTTATTTCTGCTGCAGGCAGCACCCTCCTCCCAGATCGGCCTTTGACTATTCCCTCTTCTTCATACAACTGGGTGCCGAGTCCTGCCCATTTGGCTTCCATATGTCTCAGGTCTGTTCTCTTTTCTCCACTCAGTCACCACCCTAGTTAAGATCTTATCACCTCTTGCCTTCAGTCTTTTTCTCTCTTCAATTAATCCTCCTCCAACCCAGATCTAACCATGTCACTTTCCTCCCAGAAACTTTCAGTGACTATCTGCATAAGAGGCAAACTCCTCAGTCTGGCATTTAAAACTCTCAGAAATCTGACCCTAACCCGTGTCTTCAGCCTTATCTCACCTCTCGCCATTTTGTGGACTGAAATCTAGCCAACTTGAACTATTTCAATAAAATGCGGTTTCCTACCTCCATACATTTGCATAAGGCTCACTTACTCTCAGCATCCTTGTCTCAGCTCAGGACTTCTTCCCTGATCCCCCTAGGTTTTTATGTCATTTCCCTTCTCATCACCTTGTGTGTACATGTTGTGTTCATCCAATAGAATGTGAGCTCCTTGAAGGCAGAAACAGCTTTAGTTTTATCCTTTTAAAAAAACTCTCAGCACTTCATTTAATTCCTTGCTTTTTGTTTGTTGAACATTACTGGTATTATAGATTGAATTTGGAACTCTCAGAAAATTGAGAATTGAGGCATAGATGAAGACTGACATGTCTCAGACAGCTCTAGAGAGTGAGGCTGGGTGACGGACGAGTGGAAGGAGGAAAGGAAAGAGAAGCTTACCTTATCAAAGAGACCACACTCACAGATGAGCTGTTCTCTGGCCTTTGTGTTGATGGCGATGGTGAAGCGCAAGTGAGCCACCAGGAGCTGCGGAGGAGACCAGAAACCAAGTCAGACATAGGGTTCACCATGATGACATCATGTGAGGCAGTGGTCCTTCCCCCACTCCCACCAGACTCCTCAAGCTGATGCTGGGCCAGCTGGTGCTTCCAAGCAGGACGGTGGGTGCCCCAGGGCAGCTGTCTCAAACTCACTTTGTGTTTTTTGCTTTAAATGGGTCACACTCAGGTCTTTACACTATTATCTAAACCTTTATTTCTCTTCACAAAGACTCTAATCCACTTACATATTTCCTTGAACAAAAGGGCAACATATTATGACTTGTGGGATTGTAAAGGGTTGAGATACCTCTCCTGGGCGACACCTGTCCCAAAATGCCTATCTATTGAGTACAATGTATTCCTTCTTGGGCACTGAAGTGACACAGAATGATACTAATGCATAATCAGAAGAGTATAAATTTAATTTTCAATCATCAGTGATCACTGGCAAACTAGAGAAGCAAGTCACTATTCATGCAAAGGCCAGAAAACTTGACTTTCCTTTTGTCCTGGTTCTTCCTTTCTGGGGTCCTCGAACTACTTTATGTGTACCACATATCTGCCACCTCAAAGGCCCAGACTGGTTTGATTTTTGTCTGTGAATTCCAAGAACCTGGCACAATGCCCAGAAACAGCAGAGGCTTGATATATGTTTGTCTAATTGTTGAATGAATTACACAGTACAGGAAATTCCTCTTTTCTGAATCTCATGGAATGAAGAGCTAAATGGGAGCACCCTAAAGCTGGGAAGGAACTCCAAAATCCTTCTTCCTGCCTCCAGGCAGCTAAACTACCCAAGACAGAGCATAATCTCCTCTTTTATTCAGATCTTTGGAATGCCAAGGAGAGCAAAGAAAGAAGAGGAAGGGCGGTGTGTACAACAATATGCATAGCAACTCTTTGTGGTGGCAAAGAATTGGAAACTGCGGGGGTGCCCAGCGAAATGGCGCAGGGATGTAATTGAATGCAACTGTACTGTAGGAAATGATGAAGGGACAGTTTCAAAGAAACCTGGGAAGACTCGGATGAGCTGATGCAAAGGGAAGTGAGAAGAGCCAGAAAACAATTTCTACAATGACAACAGCTTTGTAAAGTAAGACTTCTTGAAAAGACTTAAGAATTCTGATCAGTGCAATGACCAAACAGGATTCCAGAAGACCGGTGATGAAGAATGCTACCAGCCTCCTGGAAGAGATATGATAGACTCAATGTGGAGGAGACGCATGTTTGGATGTGGCCATTGTGGGAATTTATCGTGTCTGATTATGCATATTTCTTACAAGGATTTTGTTTTTCTTTTTTGGGGGGAGATAGAGATAATAAATGCCTTTTAATTGAAGAAAAAGTTCTTTTACATCTCCGGGCATAAGAATGTCATGCCTTCCATATCCTCCCTATCCATCCCATTGTGGTGTTTCATTACTCCCTCAGTCAAGAAGTCCTTCCTTATTCAACTGCAATCTTGCCTGCTTTAATTAATCTCCTTTCATTTTTCTCTTGTCCCTTCTTACCTGCTCTCTTCCCCCCTCTTTTTCCCATTCTCTCTTCAAGGTCCCTTTTCACCTGAGCTTCTCTGGAAGTGAGGCAGACAACTTGTCATACCTTGAAAACAGGGTGCACAGCTGGCAGCTGCCGGAACACGGCGATACCAAACACTTCAGACATGAGATGTGTTCGTAGGAGGTGGGTGATAGTCTGGTGGACGTGGAAGTCAGAAGAGCGAACCCAGATTTTGGCCAGAAGCCAATCATACTTTTCATCAGAAGGGAGGAAAATGGGATTGTCATTTCCTGGAGTCTGATTAATCTGAAACGTTAGAAAAAGACAAAAATGGTTAGGATGCCTGACCCCTAGGGTACACGGGTTGATGATCTAGTCTTACAGGGCAAGTCTAAACTTAGTTACCATCTGGCTTAATCCTCTAATTTTACAAGTGGAAAATCAAATAAGGGAAACAGTTCATGGAATTGAAGAACTTGGGAGTTGGAAAAAAACCTCAGATGCCTTCTAGTTCAGCCCTAGCCAAAACAGAATCTTCACTATAACCTACTTGAAAAGGAGCCATCCAGCCTCTGGATGAAGACCTCCAGGGAGGAGGGAAGCCATCACCTGCTGAGGTCGCCCGCTCCACTTTGGACACCTTGAATTGTTAGAAAGCATTTCTTTGTGTCATATCTGCCCCCCACTGGTTCTGCTTCTGCCATCTGGGTCAAGCAGAACAAAGCTAATCTCTTTTCTACTGGGCAGTCCTTTCAGGGCTTGAGGACAGCTCTTATGGCCCCTCTGAGTCTTCTCTTCTACAGGATAGCATCTCCATTTCCTTCCACTGATCCTCATACGACATGAACTCATTCAAAGCCCTTCACCATCTTGGTTGCCCTTGTTTGGACTCTCCAAAATTGCCCAAGCTCAAACAAAGTCAGAACTAGAACCCGGGACTCTTGCCTCTCAGTCTAATATCCTATCCCTTGCACCAAATGCCTGTATAATTCAGGTTTGTGCCTATCACTGATTAAGAAGGAGGACAGAAAGCTCCTCAAAGCAGAACTGCTTCTTGAAATTAAAGACCAGAGTCCAGGGAGATCCCCTACTGCCTACCCATCCCAATGTCCCGCCTCCTATACCTCACTGCTTTTCCAGTCCTGCAAATCCCCCTTCTGAATAAGGGCTCAGATTCTCAGCTCTGACCCATGAAGAACAAATTCAGTCTAAATTCTAGACCAGGGGTGCTTAGCCATAGATAGATTTAAGGGGATCAGTGGATTTGTTTTTTTTAATCTTTTTTTTGATAACTCAATTTCAATACCTTTGCTTTCATATATATATATATATATATATATATATATATATATATATATATATATATGCATGAACCACATTATCTATAGGCCAAAGGGATCAATGACACACACAAAGGTTAAAAACCCCTGATCTAGAACATCTGACTTTCTGGAGCTGGTTGGGTTGTGTCCTGAACTTTGGCTTCCTTGCTCTTTGGTCCTCATTTCAATGTTGAATGAAACACCCTTTCTTCACTGGACCCCATGCCTTCCTTGTTTCCCTGTCTCAGTGAGTCACATTTGTTTACTAATGCTAAAATACACCTTTGTTTCAACCTTGAGGGAAATTTTGTGGCTAGTTCGTGTTGCCTCCCCTGATTCCACCTGCCTTTCTTAGGCTTAATTATCCATAGACACGAGCATTTGGGGCAGTGTATGGAGCTTTGGACTGGGAGGCAGGAAACCTCACTTAAAAAATTTTTTTTTGCTTTTTGGAAGGGGGAATGCAGGGCAATTGGGGTTAAGTGACTTGCCCAAGGTCACACTTAAATGTTAAGTGTCTGAGGTCAGATTGGAACTCAGGTCCTCCTGACTCCAGGGCCAATGCTCTACTCACTGCACCACTTCGCTGCCCTGGAAATCTCACTTTTAGTGTGAGTTTTGCCAGTAGTTGTGTGAGCATAGGCCAATCACATCTGCACTTCCCACACTGCCTCTGATTCCAGAAGGGCCCTGCTTCTAGACAAGTCACTTTCCATGTTCTCCATTGCCAGACCTAGGGATCACCTTCAACCACACCCCTACACAACAAGCTTTAAGAGCTTAACTGCACATTTCACTTGGTGAGGGAATTGGCCACTGGACCAAGGAGGAGAGAAGAGGGAGGAAAGTGGAGGAATGGTCACTCCAATAGAATCCTCTGGGGGGGCAGTATGAAGACATAAAGATAGGAAAGAATGACGGACACCCCCCCCCTCCATAAACCTGTCTCCTTGGCTCTGATTTCTCTCTTTCCACCATTTCCTCTTTTGATAAAAGAAATGATGACAGCCATGTGGCATGTGCATGTGAATGTACATGTATGAACAGTGAAGACAGGCCCTGCTTTCAAGATGCTTATGTTTCAATATTAGGAGATCATACAAAGGGGGAATAGTGGTAAGGGAGGCGTATTTTGGTTTGGAAAGTTAAAAGGATGGTGAATGGAGCCTTGGGAGAGTAGATTGATATACAATCTGTATATGTAAGCATGCTCAAATATTCCTAATCCTAAAATACCCAAACCAACCCCAATCCCATTTTCAGTCCCTCAAACTGCTGATCCACGTGTTCTCCTTTTCCTTCCTTGTGGGTACTCCTTCTGCTGGTACATATTGAGACCTCTCAACAACTCAGGAATTGTCTTCAACAGTTACAATGACCAAAAATGTCATTACTCAGCAGCCAAGTTGTCCATGAGCCTCCCAGGACTTAGCTAAATAGGTTCTCAAATGAGAGGCACACTGCACCATCAGGCCCATATCTGAAATCTTCACAGCTTAGTAAGGGCTAGCAGACTTTTCACTATCCTGGTGAAGCAATCTAGAGCTTGTGGTCACCTCCCCCCTAAGGCAAGGCATATACAGAGGACATCAGTGAAGGGCTGCCCATTAATTGTCAGAAAGTGGTGAGCACTCCCAATCAGAATGCTGACACACCTAGCTTGGTGTCATTTAAGGACCGACCCACCTGGATGGCAATGGGGACGATTTTGTTCTCTAGATTCTTGTATAGCAGACAGATGGGGGCTGCCAGGTACTGCAGTGTGCATGGGTCAGTTTTGTTGGCATCGATGCCATCCAGAATTTCAAAGTCCACTATGAAGATGTTCCCTTGCTGTCAAAAGGAAGAGAAGTTACTTTTTCTTTTTTCTATTGAAAATGTTAAACCTTTTTATATTGATAACTTTTATTTTCACATCATCTTAGTTTCTGAATATACCTTTGCCCGTTCCCCACCCACTGAGCCACTCCATGTAACAAAGAGAAAAAGGGGGAAAAAAAGCAGGCAAGTAAAACTAACCACTCCAATGATAGTGTCTAACAGGACGTATACTTTTCAGTGTCCATAATCTTCACCTCTGTGATAATGGGAAACAAGTGCATTTTCTCAATTAGAAGTCAATTTCTCAATTCATATTCAGCCTAGAAGGAACCTCAAAGGTTGACCAATGATCCAGTAACTTAATGTTGGTCAGTAGAGAGGGACTGGGTCAGACTAATCTCTCCATCTCCCCTGACCCCATCCCCAAAGTATTCAAGCAGTGAGTTCCTTGACAGAGAATGGGAGGGTTTGCCATGGAACCCTAAGGTCAGGTTTTGACATGCCCTCCAACACCTCTACCATCCCTATCCCACTTTCTCGATCCTCCAACCCAGCACCGACACTGTGGAAGAGGCTGAAAGATAAGCCAGCCACAAAAAGGTAAAGCTCTCCTAAGCTTTACTGAGAGAGGAACAGTGTCTGAGACCAGGAAGCAGTAGTCCTGTTGTCTGTCCTCTGCCTGGCACCTGTTTTTAGTTCTGAGCACTTCAGACAAGCTGGCATCTCTGGAGAGATGAGGCAATTGGCATTACCTAAAGAGTCATTGTGGCCCTGAGGGAGGGGTTTGCCAATTAGCAGAGGCTGCTTTTATTAAAGGTTTCAAGGAGTTGTTTGGATTCTCTGAGAGATTTTTGTACAATAAGCACGGGCACCAAGCTGAGTTTTATTTGCCCAGCAGCAGGATGGTGTATGTGGAAGGAGTAGAGGGCTCAGACTCAGAAGCCTGGAGTTTAAATCCCAGCTCTGACACTTAGCTCTGTGTCCCTGGATAAGTCCTTAAGTTCACTGAGCCTCAGTTTCTCCATCTGTAAAACTGGGTTAATAATACATACATTGGCCAGCTCAGAGGGTAATTGTGATAAAGATATATTGTAAGCGTCAGAGCATTATTTTAACGTGATTCATTGGCTCTCACGCTTTACTTCCTTCCTGAAATTCTCTCCTGATAGAGAAAACTATCACCTGCCCTCTTACTCTGCCTGACCATTGCCAGTGACAGAGTGTGCTCCATTGTTGGGCAGCTCTAATAGTTAGAACATGCTTCTTTTATATGGAGCAGAAATCTGCCAGGCTGTGACTTTTACCCATGGATCCTAATTCTGCTAGACAGAAGAAGCCTGCTTCTTAAAGTCCAAGTCCAGGTCTCACCAAGTCACCCCTCACTCAATAAACACCAGCTGCACCCTATCACTTGTAAGATCAAATAGAAAATCCTGATTGGCTTCGAAAGCCCTTCCTAACTCCCCCCACTCTCCAACATTCCTACTTCTCACACCCCTCCCTCCCCACTGGCTTTCTGTGCTTCAGGGTCGCTGGCCTCCTGGCGCTTCTTGTACCACCCATCTTTGGGTGTTCACTGGCTGTTCCCCCCTTTGTGGAATGCTCTCACCTCATCTCTGCCTCCTCAGAGACTGCATTTAAGTCCCAGCTAAGATCCCACCTTCTACAGGAAGCCCTTCCCAATCCCCTCAATGCCAGAGCCTTCCCTCTGTTAAGAGGCCCCATTTCTCCTATCTCAATGACATTTGCCCACAGCTGCTTGCGTGTTGTCTCCCCCATCAGACTGGGAGCTGTAGGAGAGCAGGCATTATTTCTTACCTCTGTAGCCCCAGCTCTTGGCATGGTGCCAGGTATGTACCAGGCCCTTGCTGGCTCACTGACTGACTGCTTTCTGTATGATGGCCTGCCTGGTCTTATAATTGGGTGGCCAGAGGGACTGAGGAGGTGGGGGTGAGGCTCACCTGGGTTTCTCTGATAGTATTGGGTGGTTCAAGGATGAGATTCCAAAAGCTGAGGCTATTACTGTCAGCCAATATCAAGAACACCAGGGACTAATAACAGGAATAGAATAGAATGTCTAAGGCTAAATGGAGGAAGGAGCCTGGAGTGAGTGCTGACAGTTGGTAGGCAGGTTCCCATGCTCAGCTATTCAGTGATCCTAAGTCAAAGACCCTGGACACCTAATTTCCAGACCCTCAGTTTCCTTATCTGTAAAGTAGGGATGATATTAATATTTATCCATCCTATCCCATTGCTGCAGGGTAAGCATTTAAAAGCTTTAAAGTGCTATGGAAAGGTGAATTACTTTTTGTTTTTCATATCATCCTAATTGTAAATAATAATGATCATGTTCCAGATCTGTTCATGGTCCAGAATGGAGCCCAGTGGCTCTGTGAGAAGAAGTTGGACCAGATAATCTCTGACTGCAGATCACTGACTCTGGAATCAAAGGTTGGGGGTTCAAATCCCACCCATGTGACCTTAGGGAGTCCTTGTCTATAAAACAAAGAGGCTGGACTGGATGGGCTCAATAGGCCTATAATTCTGTGAACTCCAAGGTCCTTCCATCAGTGTGTGACAAACCTGAGCAAGTCACTTTTAACCACTAAGTGTCTCCGACATTAAGTTGCAGATAAGGTTCTGACATGCATTAGTAGAGGGACTTTTTTCTTGGGACTTCTCTTACCAATGAAACTGTGGCCCTGGACCTAGGCTCCGTCTCCCTTCCTATCCTACCATTGTCAACAATAGCTCACATTTCTTCCTCTTTTTCCTCTTCTTTAAATATCAAATTGATTGACTTGCCCAGGGTCACACAACTAGTAATTGTCACACAATTAGAATGCATCAGAACTGGTGAGACCTGAACCCAGGTTTTCCTGGCTCTGGGGCCAGGCCTCCATCCACAGCACTGTGCTCTTTCTATTCGACAATGGTATGACGATGAAAACATAAATACATGCTCAGCTGACATATTGCTAGACACAGTGTGTGCCAGAAGCCTCAGTGCAGGCTCAGCTTTTAAAAGGGTGTCCCACAACAGAACAGGGATTCTCAACCTTGGGTGTGGATGGATCTCAGTGGGCCTGGGAAACTGGGTGGGAAAAGTCACCTTCACTTTCACTAACCTCTGGTCTCCTTTGTAATCCTCAGTGTTTTGTTTTATTCATTTAAAACATAATTCTGAGAAAGGTTCCGTGGGCTCCCCAAGGATCCAGGACACACAAAAAGGGAAGAGCTCTTACTCTAGGGCCTATCAGAGCTGAGAGATGGAAAATTCTGGCATCACTAAGATCTGGATTCAAGACCTGCCGCTCAGAAACACTAAGTGACCATGGACACGTCATTCAACAGCTTTGTGTCCTGAGCAGCGTTCTCATGTTCTACAGAGGAGTTGCTGATCTACATAAGTGGGTGATGTTTCCCATGCTAGGAGTTCCCTAACCCGATGAGATCACAGGTCATTCCTGTCCCCCAAGCTTATGATTCGTGTCATACTCGATCAATAAGCAGTTATTAAATACCTACTCTGTACCATAGGGTAGCTAGGTGGTGCAGTGGTTAGAGTTCTAGTTTGGAGTCAGAGTTCAAATCTGGCATCAGACATATACTAGCTGTGTGACCCTGGGCAAGTCACTTCACCCTGTTTGCCTCAGTTTCCCTCATCTGTAAAATGAACTGGAGAAGGAAACAGCCACTCCAGTACCTTTGCTAAGAAAACCTCAAATGGGGCCATGAAGAGTTGGACACGACCAAAACAACTTAACAACAATTGTGTGTCCCAGGCAAGGCACACGGCACTGGAGATACAAGAAAAATGAAATCACCCTGCCCCCCCCACCCCGCTAACTTTATATTAATAATGAAAGTAATAAAGGAAAGCAGCTATTGGGCCAGGGTGCTGCTGCTACCTGGATCTCCTCTTCCAAGGTCAGCTGCCGCTCCAGGCTGCATTCCACCATCTCTGTGGTCACTGGGAACTTGTCTGGGATCTTGGTGCACCTCTTGATCATGACTGGGTTGCATCCATTCAGAAACTGGTAGCCAAACATGAAATCCTCCTGCCAGTGCTGCATGACGTACTCTACCAGGAAAACAATACCCCGTCCCGAGTCCTTGGCACCTCCTAGCTCAGCCAGCTAGCTGACAGCCCTTGGGATCCAGGAGCAGGTCAGCAAGAGCCAACCTGGGCTTTCTTGCTAGAGCAATACAAAGAAACCCAAAGGCCTGTGTCTTCTGCGGATGGTTTGGGGTCAGTCTCCGGGGATTTAGGCCAGGACCAGCACAGCCATACCATGGCACTGTCTCTCAGCGCAGGCTGCTACTAGTCTTCCAGCCAAGATTGTGGTATAGAGCTCAGCTCCAGGAGCCCCAAAGGGGTTCCAACCTACCAAAAAGAGAAGCATGACCCAACTCTCTTCTTGGCCTTGCAGTGAACTGAAGCCTTTCTTAGAGAAAAGGTATCGAACCAACCCTTCTGGTCAGCTACAGCCATATCTCTGATCATGATTCTGTCTTTATCAACCAATTGATCAGCACACCTTGATTAAGCTTCTCTGATGTGCCAGGTGCTGGGGATACAGAGTCAAAGGTGGACAAGTTCCTGATCTTGAGGCCTGGGTTAGAGACTTGCCTCTGACACCATTGCCTGTGTGACCTCAGGCAAGTCACCCAAACTCTCAGAACTGGAGGCAGCTCTCAGAGACTGAATCACAGAGAAGGTGCCTGTCTGTGTCAAGGGAGGGAGCTTCCTCACCTGTGAATTCCTTATACGGATGAAATCACAAGTACCATCCCTATGCCCATTCAGCCCTTAGGGACCTTATATTCTATTAGAAATGGAATTTCCATAGAATAGTGTTGGGGCTCTTGTTGGTAATGGGTTGAATTGGTCCTCAGCTAAAAGGAGGCCTGTGATCACCTGGGGGCAGAATGCGATATCTCTCCGCCTTCGGGGTGATGCAGGATTGGCTCGCTGTGGCGTGGGCAAGGCCAGGGGAGGGGCCCTAAGGGGCCCTGGAGAAAGGACTTAAACACAGGCTACCCGGAGGCAGAAGGAAGTCCAGCCATGCCAAGTTTAGAGAACGTAGCTAGAGGCAAGTGTTGTGCTCTAAAGAAGAGAAAGTCCAGCCACGCCAAGCTTAGAGAATGAGAGGAAGTTCCAGCCACGCCAAGCCTAAGAGAAAGTAGCAAGAAGCAAGCTCTGTGTCTTAAGTTTTCTGTGCAGCTGTTTCTCCCGGAGAAAGCGGGAGCCGGGAGCCGGGGACCCCCGAAGCCTGTTGAGGAAGGGTATAGGTTTCACCTATACAGCCTGACCCCCAAGAACTGTAACAGAATAGATGTGTAAGTGGGTATGTATGTATCTATACAGATATATTCACATATGTCTGTGTAGTAGATATCCATCTTTCTATATCTGTCTACCTGTCCATCCACCAATCCACCTGTCGACACAGAGAGAGAAAGAGAGAGACAGAGACAGAGAGACAGAGACAGAGACAGAGAGAGACAGAGAGAGGGGGGGGCGGGGAGAAGAAGGGGCAGGGAAAGGTACCAGTGGCCCTAGGGATCAGGTAAGGTCTCACATAGCAAGCACCTGATTCTTGAACTGAACTTCAAAAGAAATAGGGAATTCTATCACATCAGGAGCCATTGCCTGCCCATCCCACTCCAGTTACCAGGCTGTATTTCTGGAACTGGCATCCAGGTGAATTTTGCCAATTTTCAGGAGAGGTTGAAGTAAGAAAACTATCCCATTCTCCTTGGTGCCAAGGAGGGATACTCTCACTTTGGGGGGAGAAGGCATGTCACACACCCAGGTGGGCAGCCTACCTGAAATGGTGTTACTGATCTTGACAAAGATCTTCTCGAAGTCTGCAAAGTCACTCCAGGAAGACTGGAACATGTGCATGAAGCGATTTACAAAGAGATTCTCCATCCTGCAGACAAAGAGGAACCATCATCTATAAAGGACGGTGAAGTCTTGGCCTTGCCCTTGGCAGAAAGAGCCCAGCAAACAAAGGGCCCCTGCTGAGCCGCAGTGGGCTTGCTCTGACCCTGGAGGCAACCTGGTACAAGAGAAAGGTCATGGGGTAGGGGATCAGGAAGACCTGAGTTTGAATCCTGCCTCAGATACTCCCTTGCTGTGTGACTTGGGTTTCCGGTTCCTCATCTGTAAAATGAAGGGGTTTGAGTCAGATGCCTCCGATGTCCCTTGCAGTTCCAATCCTACTGATCAGGTCTAGACCCAGGAGGAAAGTTTGCGTTCCTATGACTGCATTAACCTTTTTCTTTTTCTCCTAAGCAGCCAAACCACTATGTCTGCTTAAGGTCTTAGGGCTCTTTGAGTCTGGTCAGTGGAGATTAGAACACTGAATCAGTCCGGGGGCCAGGCAGAGTTTGCTCTCAGGCTTGTGCTACTCCTCGATCCTCTCCTTTGTGGCAACCTTACACATCAGGCTGATGCCTAGTGGCCAATAGGAAGATTTTCCTCACCCAAGGGTCACCTTTAAGGGCTGTGCTGGGCTGTGGGAAGACACAAGCCAGATGCGTAACGTCACAAAGAGAACAAGGTGTGTATTGCATGGGCAGAGATGAGACTTGGTGTGATAAGTCGAGGCAGCTGATGATTAAGGGTCCCCCAAAAGAGTTCTAAGGTTATGACACGGAGCAGGTAGGAAGAGTCCCCTTGCCAAAGGACGTCACCTTAACTGGGTCCTAAAAAGAGCACTGACCTTGGAGGCCCAACCTAGCCCGGCCAGCTGTGTGACCCTGGGCACACTTCCTCCCTCTCTGGGTCTGAGTTCCTCCAATTATAAAATGAGAGTGTCTAAGATCCCTGCTAGCCAGAAGCGTGCTGGTAAATGTTTAACCACCAGCTCTCCCGAAAGAAAAAAAAGGTACACAAGATACACTTGTAAGTATAATCTGCCTAGTAACACTTTCTCCATCATTTTCCCAAGTCTAGACAATCAACAAAACAAAGTCAAGGCCTGACTTATAGTGTTTGCCCATTTCTGAGGTGTAAATGCTTACACTGAAAACATAATAACTGGCTCTTGCCAGCCAGTGTGAGCTGTCTCCAGCATATCCCATTCTCCCAACTATAAATCCCACAGTCCTGTGAAGGATGAGTAAGATCTTGACAGACACAGGGGATTCTAGCCCCTCAGAACCTGGCTCCATACTGTATTTCCAAAATTAATTACCCTTTACTTACTACCTCTTTCTTTTTTTGGCAGGTGAGGTTAAGTGACTTGCCTAGGGTCACACAGCTAGTATCTGAGGTCATATTTGAACTCAGGACCTCCTGACTCTGGGGTCACCTAGCTGCCCTTGCCCCCTACTTTTCTGTCCTGCCAAACTGACCTTTTTGCTATTCCTCACACACTGGGCACAGTAGTAACATTGCTATTACACTTGCTTCTGGAAAGAGTGTGTCAATTGACTGCTCTGCGGATTGTCACTCACCATCCCTGTGACTCCCCAGCCATTACTCCCTGATTAAAGGGTAAGCTCTTCGGGGACAAGGGCTGCCCCACTTTTTGTATTTGCAATCACAGTGCTTAGCATGATGCCCTGTACATAATAAGTGCCTAATAATTGCTTATTCATTCATTTACTTATCTTCCTTCATCTCCCCCTTCTGTGCCTTTGCACAGGCTGTGCCCCATGCTTGGAATACACTCTCTCCTCCATACCACATCTTGGAATCTCTGGTTTCTTTCAAAACTGAACCTGTCATCTCCTACATTGTGTCTTTTCCTGATTTTTCCACTGCTAGAATCCTGGGGCCAAATTAGTTTTTTTTTTTGCACATATTTTGAATATATGTGTATATGTAGTTTTCCCTACCAACAAACCTGTAAGCTCCTTGAGGTCTTGGACTGCTCCTTTCTGTCTTTGTATCTCCAAGCGCTTAACCTAGTAGCTCTGGAGTCAGGTTCTGGGTTCAGATTCTACCTCAGATATGAGCTACCTGAGTGATCTCGGGCAAGTCACTCGTAGCCTCAATTTCTGAATCTTTAAATGGGAGGAGGGTCAAATTAAGTGACCTCTGAAGGTCATTTCAGCTGTAGAGGTTTCAGATTCAGGAACTCTTGTATCTGCTCTGAACTCTAACAAGGAGTCTTCATGCTTTAGTCTCTTTTTCTGTTAAATAAGTATCACAGAGCATTCTTTTTATTCCCTTCCTTCCCCCCAAAACAACCCCACATGTGCAGGTCTTGCCCTGGGGCCACCAAGGCCCATGTTCACATGTCCACATGTACTCCCTTCCTCTTGCTTTAACACTGCAGGGATAGACTTGGGCTATCCCTGGTGCGGATGCCCCCACCCCAGCACGGGCTGCAGCCCCTCTCTCCTCCAGGAGCTGCCGAGGCTCCAAAGCACATTACTTGGTGCCACCCGTCTGGTGATGATGTGGCCAGGCTGGTCCTGACGTGACAGAGCCCACACACCTCTCCAGCCCACACAACTTTCCAGCCCATACGCAGAGTCCTTCCAGACTGGTAGAACCTAACGGTGCTTGTGCACTTCTGAGGAGGCTTCGACAATCCAGGGTCTCCTCCACACAGTGAGGAGGCATTGGAGGATCATAGGAGGTGAAGGCAAACTGAAGCAGTGGAAAGATGGCAGGTTTGGGAGTCAGGGGACCTGGGTTCAAAGTCTAATTCTGCTACTTTCTTCTGATCTGCCTCGAGGCAAGTCAATTAACTGCTGTGGGCCCCAGTCTTCTCCTCTGTCAAAGGTTGGAGGTGGTTTAGATGGCCTCTGTGCTCCCTTCCAACTCTGAATCTAAGTTCCTATGATCCTGGGACCCCCACTATTATCTTTATTAGGAAGAGAAAAGACAACACACACACGCCCCCAAATCCAAAGTCAGTGAGAAGCTACAGGACTCAATGTGAAGGGTTTCCTCTGAGATGTTCCATACAAAAAGGAGCTATTGAGGAGCTGAGCTGAAAAAGCAAACAAAACCCACAAGGACATCTGGGAGTTCTATAGGAGGAGCCCAGCATATAGTAAAACCTTGACCCTTTATCACAAGAAGAGTGGCAGGACAGCTATACTGCGGGAGCATAAAGGCAGCCAGCAGCTGCTGCCAAGAACCCTCAAGTGGGCACTGACCCTTTTCCCATTCTGAAGCTATTTTCAGACAATCCAAAAAGCCAGGATACCCTAAACCTTGGCCTGGCACTCCTAGGCTGATCCTGATGTTGTAGGCGTAGAGATGATTTTCTTAGAGGGAGAATATGACATCCCAGTGACCTCTTCCTCGCTGAGCACTGAGGTTCTGAGAGTCTAGTGTTGCTGGAGAACTTTCCTTAGGTGTGGTGTTTCTGTTCCCCTATGCTGTGGGTGGCCCTGGAGAAGTCTTACATGTGGCGTTATGCATCAAGCCCTCTGAGGTGCTGGGCAGGGAAGACACTGAGTGAGCGGTTGCCACAAGAGGGACACCGCAGCAACATCACTGACAACACCTTCCCTCTTCCCCTACCCTGACATTGGCTCACTGCAGGTGAAAGATGACATTATGGACTGAGGAATTTCTTTTGTCACAGTAGAACATAGAAAGTTATCTGCAATCAGATACAACTCTGTTCACTAGTTACCAACCGATGAGGAAAGAGAAGGCCGAAGGGTCATTTATTAGGAGTCTGCAGGAGCCAATTCTAGGTCTCCAGGGTCAAGGGTGTATTATACCTTCCCTCCATCTGAACAACCTAGATTGCTGCCAGATACCTCAGCTGGCAAGCCAAGTAGCTTCATCAGACTCCTCCAATGAGAGAAGGGTTTTCTCTGCTTCTTTCTGCATCTCTCCAAGACACAGGAAGAAATCAGCAGTGACTGCTCCTGACAGTCCACTTGACTGGCCTGATGCCCTGTGGTCTGTCCAGCCAGTTCTGAGGAAGCATCAAGTATCTGAGTAGGAACCACACACAAAAGTATCAGGAGGTGGAGCCTGGATTTTTGTACTCTGAATTAACCTCTTTTTCCTCCTGGAAGATATGAATTGCTTCAGTGTTCTACTGTTCTCTTCTTCCCCTATAGAACTTAGGGAAGGCCTGATAAATGTATTCACACTTATACAAAAAAAGGGCTTAATTAGACATTCCTCTAGAAGAAACATATATCACTATGGGTTAGAGGCCTTACACCAAAGGAAAAAATATCTAACTGTGGAATTTCAGGCATCCATCAATGGAATGAAGAGAGTATAAGGTAGAAGAGAAAACTACCCAGTGCCTTTGAAATCATGCAATATAGGTGGCCACCTTCTTTACACACTAATAAGGTTCACCTAATAATGCAGATCTAAAATTTAACCCATCTACCAGAATGACTACAGGGTTGCCTGTATCCAAAACCTTCTATGCAGGATGTGTCCAGAGTCTGGAGAAAACCAGTAGACTTTCTTGTTGCAGAAGGGACTAGAAGCAACCCTAGGTCCCCAACCAGGGTGTAGAATCACACTTCCCTCTGCCCTAACCCCCCATGCTACAGTATCATCGTTCACCTCAAAAGAGAGTTACTCCTCTAATGGAATGGAGTGTGCTCTTAAATTGAGGAAGTCCTATGGCTTCATGAAGAAAGTTGGGGTTTCAGGAAGGGAAAAATATCTACATCAAATGGGAGGAAACAGCTGTGTGATCTCAGTTCTATGGAAGTGGCAAATTGGCAAAGACAGAAACAGAGAACACTATGGGTGGATGCTTAGCAAGCATAAGGGCAGCTTCTGCGTCAGAGATGCTGGATGTCCAGAAGGAGGAGGTGGCTCTGTTCCACTCTCAAGGAGAATGATCTTCAGATGACAGAAAGCAGGACAGAAACAGTTAACGCTGAAACGTAATCAGCAGATCTACCAGCATTTAAGCCCTTACTATGTGCCAGGAATGGAGATACAAAGAGGGAGCATGGAGTCAGGTCCTTCAAACGTGGCTCTAGTGAGAGTTTAATGGAAATAGAGGGTTGGGTTCTGGGAATGTCCTTCTAAGAAGGACAATGTCTGGAGGATGGAGCCAGAAGAGTGAAATGGCCAGGAGATGGGCTGTACAAAGATGTATGGCGTAAAGAACCAGGGGTAGATAACCTTGAAAAGAGAAGCCTGGGGGGTGATGACAGGAGGGCTGACTTTGAGGATCTGAGGCACTGTCCTGTGGCAGACAGGGCAGATGAATTTGTTGTCTCCAGAGAGGACATAGCTCAGCTCAGTGACTGGAAGTTATAGACAGGCAGATTCCCATTCAATATTAGCCAAAACTTCCTAACAATTAGAACTGTCTAGAAATGGGACGATTTGCCTTGTAACTTAGACACGCCCCTATTCCTGGAAATCTTTCCATAGAAGCTGAAAGGCAAGCTTCCCTTGCCTTTCCTGCCCCCCCCCTCCCCAGCCTCTACCCACAAGCTTAGGTTTTGAGTAGCTCACAGGCAAAGCTCTGAATCTAATAAGTCTTGGCTTGATATTTATGGCGAGGCAGATCGAGTGGATGGAAAGATGCCGTCAGAGGTGGGAAGACACGGGCTTACATTGTTCATCTGACATACACTGGTTGGGTGACCCTGGGCAAGTCATTTCACCTTTTTGGTGCCCCAGGTACCTTCTTAAGGTGCTTAAGGGTAAAAGCTTCAGAGCTGAAGCTGGAAGGTCCACACCTGATGCTCCTGAAAACAAATGAAAAACCCATAGCCCTGGGGTTGGCATGTTTTTTTAAAAAAGGTTTAGATACATTCATTCAATAAACATTCATTAAACATCTATTGTGTGCTAGATACAAATATGAAGCTGAAAATTTCCCCTGCATTGAATGAAGGGGTACAGGAAGCTATATACAAAGTAACTTTTAGGGGATGGGGGTGAGAGAATCAAGGTAGACTTTTCTGGGTAGGTAGTTAGGTGTGGCTTGAGTGGCTAGACCACTAGACTTGGAGTGAACAAGATCTGGGTTCAAATCCTGCCTCAGACACTTAGTAGCTGTGTGACCCTGGGCAAGTCACTTAACCATTCTGAGCCTTGGTGTCCTCTTCTGTAAAATGGGAATAATACTAGCCCCCTACTTACAGGGTTGTCATGAGGATCAAATGAGAGAGATTGTGTGAAGTGCTTCACAAACCTTAAAGTGATATTTTTTTTAAAGTGCTATTTAATTGTTGCTGTCATGTAGGACGTAGGGTAGCTAGGTGGCAGAGTGGATAAAATATTGGGGCCTAAATTCAGGAAGACCTGAGTTCAAATCTGACCTCAGACACTTACTAGCTGTGTGACTCTGGGAGAGTCACTTAACACTGTTTACCTCAGTTTCCTAATCTGTAAAATGAGCTGGAGAAGGAAATGGCAAACCTCACCAGTATCTCTGCCAGGAAAAATCCCAAATTGGATCATGAAGAGTCAGACATGACAGAAATGACTGAACAATGGGACGTGGCCCCTGAGCTTAACCTGGAAGGAAGGAAGGAAGCTGCCTTGGGTGGTCTTCAGTCATTGGCTGTGACCCACCCACAGCTTAAAGTGCAGCTGTGAGGTGGCTGATGTGTGACTTTTCTACCTGCAGAAGTGAGATAAACGGATGGATTAAGCCAGCATCGTTACTGCTTTCTTTCTGACTGCTCTTGTTATTATTAGTGATTTTCTACTGAAACTGTCAGGGCAGCCCCTTTGGGGGAGATGCCTTTCCTAAATAGAAAAAACATTTATATTAAACATAGTTTATCGTAATCCTTTTCAACTGCATCTTAAGAGCCAATGCTTCTTTTGCAGCACAGCCATTTGAAATCTCATTAGGTCAACAAGTTATTTCCCCTGTAACATCTGCAAAAAGCTTTATTCTATCTCTGCTCCCGGTCACTTCAGTTCTTAGATGACAATAGCTTTGGTTAAAGTCATCATCATTATCGGGACCAGTGCCCAAACTGATCAGACATTTCATCCTGAGATAAGCAACCACTATCCAAAGTCACCAACTATTTATCATCTTTAGGTTAATTAGGAGCGATGGGGTTCAACACCAGCCAATAGGTGCCTGTATTTGAGGCCAATGAGGGTTTTGAATATTTGCAAAGGTCAAATTGGCTCAAAGACTAATCATGAGTGTAGAAAAGGCTGTCTACAAGCTCAGGCTTGGCATGACCAATTAACCTTCCAATATTTAAGAGCTTGGAGATGAGAAAAAGCAAAGAGGGGGAAGAGAAGACCCAGGGCAGAGCCTTAGGGTATACATATATATTAAAGAGCCAAGGTTTGAGAACATGGGTCAGAAAGGAAGCTGAGAAGTCAGATAGGGAGGACTGGTAATACCCAACGAAGCTTTGGCAGTTTGGGAATTCCTCATACTCTCCCTTCATCTGGATCGAACCAACCGTAGCTCTTATTCTTCAAACATAATTCACTGGAATCTATTTTGCATTAACTTTTGCTTTCACCTCTTATTGGTACTTATCACAAAACATTGCTTACTATGTCGATATTTATTTGTTGCTAAAGGAATGAGTGGAAGAGCCTAATCAGCTCTCCAGCCCTTAGAATTCCCTCCATGAACCTAGGATAAAAGCTAAGGATTGCAAGAGGCAGAAGTGAGAAGGACTGCTATCTGGTTCTTTAAGGTTTTCTATATTTTAAATCCTTCACTTAATCCATGGAAGATAATTAACCTTAGCCAGAGTAAACAGCTTAAAGCCAGGTCCTCCAGATACAGAACAATGGATAGATGCCTGAGGGTGGGCAAGGACCTTCAGCAGAAGATTGGAAACTGTCAAGGACATATTTGATGCCCATTTTTGTAATCAAGCCAAAGCACATTCTTTATAGTTAGTCTCAGTGAAACAGAAAAGAGCTAATAAGAAAACACTCAGAAGCAGATATGGAATCAGAGTTGAATGTAACCTCAGCGGCCACTACTGAGTTCAACCTATACCTAAACCTTGTTGTTGTTGTTTGTCATTCATTCTACATAAAGTGACTCTACAACAAACCCAACAAGGGGTCATTGGTCTTTGCTTGAAAACTTCCAGTAAAGGGCACCTCATTCCCTTCCAAGGCAGCCCATTCCACTTATAGACAGTTCTAATGTGTAGGAAACTTTTTCCATTTGTCTAGCTGTACTTTCCACCCACTGCTTCTGTTTGTGCCCTCTGGGGTTCAGCAGACTTGTTCTTCCCCATGACAGCCCTTCAAATACTTGATGAAAATGAACAGGTGTCCTCTAAGTTTCCTTTCCCCCCAATTCTCATAGAATTGGATTTTATTTGCTTTCATATGATTTGATCTTGAGGCCCCCACTACTGTGGTTGGTCTTCTCTAGAAGGTTATCAATTGTCCTTCCTGCTGTGGTTCCCAGATCTAAGAACACTATGATAGGTGTAGTCTGACCAGAACGTGGTACCGCAGGACTATCACCTCACCTCCCTAGTCCTGTGAAATGTATATGTCAATGTGTTCAACCTTTTTTTGCCAATCACATCACATACCTTGACTATTGATTCACCTTGAGTTTGCAGTCCATTAAGATCTCTAGATCTTTTCAAGATGAATTTTTCTTTTACAAATAAATACAATATTTGTTGTATGGGATGGTTCTGGGGAAGGGGGAGGGGAGGAGGAGGGATACAGTGGGAAGTTTAAGCAATGTAAAAATAAAAGATGTCAATTAAAAATCTATTTAAAAAAACAATATGAGTACTCCCCATAGTTCTAAACCTTTCCTCTGTATATACTCTATCTCTAGGCAAATCGCATCTGCTCCCATGATTTCAGCTATTACCTTTCTGCAGATAATTCCCAAATTTTTGCCTCTATATTCGTTTCTCCCCAGAGTTCTACTCTCATATTTCCAAATGCCTATTAGGTATTTCCACCTGGACCTCCTGACACAATATCTACTCTGCATTTTATCTCACTTGATCCTCATAACAACCCTGAAAGGTAGGTGCTATTATTATCCCCACTTTATCGTTGAAGAAACTGAGGCAGACAAAGGTGAAGTCACACAGCTAGTGTCTGAAGTTGAATTTGAACTCAGGTCATTCTGACTCCACACCTAGCACTCTATCCACTGCCTCAAACTCTAGTATGTTCCACTCCTGACTCATCACGTCCTCCATATCTGTCTCTCCTGTTTCCCCCACCCCCTCAACTTCTCTATTTCCTATTGATAGTACCAGGTAAACAGGACCAGAACCTCAGTGTGAGTTTCCCCTTTAGACTAACCGCAGTACCTTGTTTTGTGACTCTGATGGACTTACTCAACAGTACATGACATTCTAGCTATTTCTGTTGTCTTAAATATTCCAATAAGACTAGACTAATTCTTCAAAAGGTAGAGGAAACAGCAAGGGGAACTGCTATTTTGGACCTGATTCTGACCAAGAAGGAACTGGTCACTGAAATAGAAATTATGGAAACCTTAGCAACGAATGAGACAGAAAAAAGGAAAATCAGAGGTGTTCCACTATGCATCCTAGCTTGTTTTACAGGGTTAGGAGAAAGAAGAGAGAGAATCCTAACCCCTATAGCTACAGGGGAGTGATCTTAAAGAGCATGAGGGCAGGTAGAGGAGGCTCTCAAGAATGAAATTCTGACAACACAAAGAGAAACCATTTTAATGGGGAAGACAGAGAGACAACAGTGGGGAAACCATTTATTTTGAGTCAAAGGACCTGAGGTTGAGTCTCAGGTCTGGCATTTACTACCTTGAGCATTTTGCTTCACCTCTCTTGTCTTAAGTTTCTTCATGAGATGGTTAGACTAGATAACCCTAGCACTGCCATCTTGTGATCTATGATCCTTAAAAAAGGAGTTATTTAAAGAAGCTGCTAAGGACGCCCACCGACTAACTTGGATTTTAAAAAATGTTGAGAAGCCACGTGTGGTGCACATCTATCATCTCCATAATCAGTAAGACTGAGGCTGGTGGATGTCTTGAGCTCTGAAGTTCTTTACTAAAGTGGGCTAAGCTAATCAGGACTTTGTTAAGTTCAACATTAATATGTTAAGTCTCTAGGAGCAGTGGTCCCCAGATTGCTTAAGAAAATGACAAACCAGTCCAGATTGGAAAAGGAGCCAGTTAAAGTCTCCATGTTACTTAGAGCCCATGGGTACCCATGACATTGCCAGCCTAGGTAAGACAGGGAAAAAGAAAAGTATGTGTAGGAGTTTGAAATATGGATAGGATACAGAGGACAAACTCAAGGGCAAAGTCATGTAAGAGTGGTCAAAAGTGCTAAAACTCAGAATGAGCCACGATAGGTGATCAAATACTAGAGACAACAGAAAGGACTTTGTAATGACTATCATGGTGGCAGCAGGAGAAGGAAAGAAAGGATAGGACCATTGCCCAGGGAGGTTAGAATAATGCTGATGAATGACAGTGAGAAGGTGGTACCACTCAAGGCTTATTTTGCTCCTGTTTTCTCTTTCAAAGAGAATGATCCTTGGCCTGGGAAGAGCTGAACACAAAACGTTAACAAAGAGCTGGAATCCAAGACAGGTTAAAGAGATAGGAAGAGGACACCTGGTTATCCTTGATGAATTTAATGAACCTTATCCTAGCGCACTAAAGGATTGCTGAAATAATATCTTTAAAGCACCCTGGAGGATGGAAGGAATGAAAATGGAGGTTGCCAACTATAAGCCAATGAGCCTGACTTCAACTCTTGGCCGAATTCTAGAGCATATTATTAAAATGATGGTTTGTCAACAGTGGTTTGCTAACACTTTTTAAATTATAAATTTTAAGTTATAAAATTAATCAACAAAGAGAAGTAGTAACGGCTGTAAGAACAAAAAGGATTGTAGCTGAAATACTTGACTTCCATTATTTACAGCTTACATTATTTACAATCTTTAAAAGTGCATATCAACTCTAACAGGGGAGGAATAATGCAGCTGTCCTGTTGGTTTTATAACTTTTCTAAACTTATGGAAGAGAGTTGATTATGTTTGTAACCACGTGTAAGAGTCAATAAAGAAACTAAAGGAAAGGAAGAAATTAAAAATAGATGAGAAGAAAAGATTGATTGGAGGAAGGTCATAAAGAACGCAGGAGGCAATGGGATCAGTGGTGCAGGAAGGACTGGCCTTAGTGAGGAGTAAGGATTCCTCTTCTTAACCAAAAAGGAAGGAGAAAGGAGTGGGTGGTACTGAGAAGTAGAGAAGGTGAAATGGAGGAACTCCTCTTAGATGGCCCCAATCTTCTTAATGATGTCAAAAAGGTCAACTCAGCTGCTCTATATGTAAGAAATAGTATGTGATTGGGCACTTGAGAAGAGGTGAAAGGGTTTGGAGCAGTCACTTCAGGTAATAAGAAAGGCAGTCAAGTTAACAAACATTCACAAAGTACATACTATGTGCCAGACACTCCTTAAAGTGCCTCAGTAAATAGCAGTAGAATAGAAGGGCTGTGAGACAGCAAAGGGCCCAGACAAGATTGGACAGAGTACATTTAAAGTGGATGAAATCATTGTAATTTCATGTCTTTCTCCAGCAAAGCTCAGCAGCTCAAATAGGAATGGAAATGAGATTCTGTAACAATAACTCTGCTTTTTTATATTTTATGCTTTTTGAGGTGTTTTTACACAGTCGTACTTGACTTAAGGTCCATATTGGGCAATCAATCTAGGCCTAGAGGCAGGAAACCACTCTAGGTGCCCTTGCCTGTGGTGGGGAGGGGTATTAGGCTGATCCCCAGATACATACCACTTCTGCACTGTCCTCCTACCTTGGGAAAGAAGGTCTTTTTACTCAACTTCTCTTTATAGGATGTGTTTTCTTATCAGCCCTGCTGACTCACTGCAACCAGGTACTGGGCAGTCGGAAGTGGTCAGAGAAACCAAACAGCTACACGCCTCCTCTTTGGTAAGTCACCAGAACATTACCTAACTTACTATATAAACATGTGGCTTGTGACAAGAGCACAAGCAGACTTTGCCAGGTCTGCACACCTGTAACCTGTACAGCTCAGAACCTTCAGGGGGAGCCATTCCCCACTGTCTACTGTATAAAAATCCCACCTCTGTGGCTCATCTTCGGATCTCCTTTCTCTGGCCCCAATTTGCCTGAGACGAGCCATTCTACTTTCTATTTAATAGACGAATTAATTTTAAAATATTTAATTATTGGAAGAATCAAATAAAATTAAATCTAATGAAGATAAAAGTACTATACCAGAGCTCAAAAAATTAATGTTATAAGTACAAATAAAGTAGATATGGAGAGAAAGTGTGCCCTTTTATACCAATAGAATGTAAGCTCCTTGAGGGCAAGACCTATTTTTTTGTCTTTGTATTTCCAGGATTTGGCACATAAAAGACACTTAATGTTTACTGAATTGAGTTCTTGTGGGGGAAAAAAGACCGGAAAGGGGAAAGGGTTTGGTGAATCACAAAGTCCAATAGGCATCAAGAGTATGATATGGCAGACAAAAGAGAAAAATTAGCTTTTTAAAAAAAATCATTCATTTGGAGCACAGAAGACATCAATTCTAATTCTTCATTTTACAGATAAGGAAACTGAAGCCCAAGGAACTTGTGACAAAGTCAAGGTCACACTAGCAAGTAACAGAATTGGGATTGGAATCCATGCCTTCTGATTTCAAATACAGGACTCATTCTATTACAGCAAGGCTAATAATGTTTGGACAAGGGAGCCGAGTCCTACTGGACTCTACCGTAGTTAGTTAGACTTCATCTAGAGTATCCTTAGCAAGCATAATGGTGAAGAGACTCAAGTCCATGTCCTGTGGAGACCAGTTGGGGTCAGTGGAAAAAAATAGAGGCAGAGCATTAATGCATTGTGACCTTGGGTATCAATTAACCCTTGTGTGCCTCAGTTTCCTCATATGTAAAATGTAAAGTTTGGGCTGGATGGCCTCTATAATACCCTCAAGCTCTAGATTTATGACACTATGATGGGAAGTAATGGATTGGAGGGAGGAATGGGATGGTGGAGGTGGGGGGATATGATCCGTCTTCCTATATTTAAATGGTTGGCAAGGATGTGCTAGAGACAGCTTGAATTTGCTCATAACAGCTGATGATTTAATTTTCAGTGTGAGCATTTAAGCCTTGGAAATTGGCAATTCTACAAATCAGGGGCTTGAATTATTGTTTTGTGGGTTGACTAGAATTAAGAGAGTAATAGAGAAAATTTAAATAAAGAAGGTTAGATTTAGACATGTGCTGTGTGCACACTTATTTTTCGGCTAGCTAACTGTTAGTTATTTACCAGTACATCCCTAGATTGTCATGGACGAAGAACATTAAACCTGTTCTCTTTAGACCAAAGAGCAGAATTAGGACCAATGGAGAAAAGCTCCAGAGAGGCAGATTTTAACTAAATAAAAGGAAGAAATTCTTCACAATTAGGATGATACTAAGATTGGAATGGCTGCCTTGGGATGTGGTGAGTTTGCCATCACTGGAGGTCTTCAGACTGGATGGCTGCCCACCTGGAATGTTCTATATGCAACACAAACTTCCAATAAGGCATGGAACTAGGTTATGATGATAATAATCAAAATAAGTTAGAATATCTCTTCCAGTTCTCCTATGATGCTTGTCTCCCACTCCTTCCTTATAATGTATCCTATACGCAAGCAAAGTATAGGGTGCTGGACAAAAGCATCAAAAATACTTATGTGATCTTGGGTACGTCACTTTCCCAGTCTCTCTATGACTTAGTTCCTCATAGAAAACAAGGGAGGTTTGCTCCCCCTGTCCCCTCCAAGTAGAGAAGCTGGAGGCTTCTGGGATAGAATGCTATGTACACTGTCATATATGGTCACTATATCAGGGGGTTGTTGCTTAATTTCTCTTTGCTTCAGGGGAGGATTTAATCTGAAGGGCAAGAGGGAAGAGCAGAGAGAGAAGGATGGAGGGATTTCCAGAAATGACTGTCGTGTTAAAAGAAAAGATATCATAAAAACTTACGTTTGGAGAAACATGTTTAAACATGGGAAGTTTGTAGCAAGTTATCTAGCTTCACATTATATGACAGGGGCTGTTTCCCTGACAAGCCCTCCTCCCATGCCTCCACTCTCCTTTCCCCAGTTCCACTTGCCCAAATCTTGTCTCCATCATCCTCAATCGGCTGAGACTCCTTCTGAACCCCTATAGCACTCTGACCTGCCCTCTCTTGAGGTAAGAATTATTTGTGTGCTTTTCATCCTATTTCCTAGGCTGTCAGTTTGTTGAAAGCAGAGCCCAAGGAAACTGAGTACTACACTTGGAGGCAGGAGAGGCCTGGACTCTACCACTTATTATCTGTGTGACCTTGGGAAAGTAGCTCAGCCCCTTTGGGACTGAGATTTTTCATCTGTAAAATGAGAAGGTTGGAAATCCTTTCCAGCTCTAAGTCTCTGTACCCATGATCCCAGAGGAGACTCAACTATTGTTGTTGAGTCATTTTTTCAGTCATGTCTGACTCTTCCTGACCCCATTTGGGGTTTTCTTGGCAAAGATCCTAGAGTGGTTTGCCCTTTCCTTCTCCAGCTCATTTTATAGATGAGGAAACTGAAACAAATAGGGTTAGGTGACTTGCCCAGAGTCACCCAGCTAGGAAGCATCTGAGGTCAGACTTGAACTCATGAAGATGAGTCTTCCTGTCTCCAGGTCTGGTGTTCTATGCACTGTGCCACCTGAATGCCCACAGTTATTTCTACCTGGTTCTAAAAAATAAGCCTGGGAAGTAAAGGGAATGAGGGTGGGAGGTGGGGTTGAAGGAAGAAGTTACCAAGAGACAGATTTTATCTCAACAATAAGAAAAACAATTCTAAACCAGTAGAGCTGCCCCAGAATGGATTAGGTAGCCTTGAGAAGGAAGATCACAGGATCATAGCTCTAGAACTGTAAGGATCTTCAGAGACTCTTGAGGCCAACCAACTTATCTTAAAGATGAGAAAATTGAAGCCTAGAGAAGCTGAGATTTACCTAAGTCCACACAGAGGTGACCAAATAAGAATCTGAACTCAGGTCCTAGGACTCCCTAGACATTAATCTTTATACTGTAGTGGGTATCTCCTCATGAGAGGTCACAGGCCATATGAGCTCTTGTACACTATAACATAGAAAAGACTGAATCAGTACAAGATGGCAGACTTCCCTGCCCAAGCTTTCAGATTCCGTGATTCTGTGACCTCATCTGTGGTACAAACCACTTCACAGGAAGGTAGTGTTTTCTAACACTGGCCTCATCACTTGGGAACAAAGTGCCAACTGATGAAAACAAAAAGCCAAATACTCAGAGACTGCAAAACCACAGCTCATTGTCTGGAAGGACAGTGGGGGTGGAAGACATGAGGACTCCAAGTCAGAAAGATCATTGTGAACCTAAAAAAAAGGAACTTCTGGTCATAAGCTCAGTTCTACCACAGCTAGAGGAGCTAAAATGGTACCTTATGAGTTATGGTCAAAGGAGTGCCATTAATTCTGCCCATTGAGAGTCAATTTTAAGACAACCAATCAGTATTTATAAAATATATATAAACAGCTCTCCCCTCAAGAAGCTTATATTCTACAAGGCCTTCAGAAGCCATCTAGAAGAGCTTTCTTATTCCTCCACTGTGTCCAACACTGTCCTCTACCAGAGGGAAGACCTTAAAAAAAGATCTATCAGTGATCCAACTGGAAAAGCAGTGGCATTTCAGGGCTAATATGGCATTGTGGTACACCTGCAATATACTCCCAGAATGAAATTAAATACACATGAGAGGAGCATGAAGAACCACCAGAGACACCATGGTTGTGTCTCCAGATGCCAAAGCATATGATAGGACATGTTTCATGGATATATGGCTTGACATTCTCTCTGCCAGTGATACTATTCCTTCAATTAGTTCTGTGCTCTGTGAATGAATGAATGGTTAAATGAATAAACAAACATTTAGGTACACTTTAACACATACAAATACAAAAGCAAGATAGAGAAAAGACAACATATGTAGGGAGTTGTAGCCATAGAAGAAAATTTTGGTCTGCGGAGTCACAGAGATGGTGGGTGGTGCCATAGGGCAGTCCATTGACAAACCCTTTCCAGAAGTAATAGGAATGTCATACCATTGATTTGATTATAGTTCCCAGAGCATCAAGTAAAAGTTGAATGGGAAAGGTTCAGGAAAAAAGACCTTGGCTGGGCCCGAGGCTGGCCAGATATAGGTCAGTATCATCAGTCAGGCCCAGTGTCACTATGTAACAGCCTCTTCAGATGTCCCTCTTAAAACCTATCCCAAACACATCAGCATGAAGTTTAATTAAACAACACCAAGTTTCTGGATGAAATGTAGAAATTAACTCAGGGTTACTACCAATCAGATACTTGACAAATTCAACAACATTTATTAAGCTCCTGGTTTATTTTTCTCTTTATGTGCCCTCCTTTCCAACCTCAGTCTGTCCTTGACCACTTCATCTTCTCTCCTCTACAAATCTTTTTTCTTTTAAAAACCAAATTGTCTTAATATTAATTCCTCCCTTCCCCTCAAAAACAGCTCTGAGTTTTATTTATTAATTCAATATATTTTTATTAATCTCTTTGATTTTCAGAATTACTCTTTTATTTGAGTAATTTGAACCCAGGCTTCTCAATTTCAAATCTAGAAAGGGTTTAATTTGTTAGTTTTCTAGGTTATTTTTAGTTATGTGGTCACTGTATTGATTTACTCTTTCTTTCTTTAATTGATGAAAGTGTTTAGAAATATAAATTTTCCCATGGGAATTAATCTGGCTGCAATCCAGAAATTTCTGTATGTTATCTCACTGCTGTCACTATTTTTAATGAAATTATTATTTCTATGATTTGTTCTTTGATCCATCCATTTTTTAGAATTGTTATTGAGTCCCCAATCAATTTTAATTATTTCGTCAGTAGCCTTTTATTGAATATAATTTTTACTGCACTGTGATCTATAATGAATATGCTTAACATCCCTGTTTTTCTGCATTTGTCCATGAAGTTTTTATTCCTCTATAAATGGCCAACTTCTGTGAAGGCATCACATACAACTGAGAAATTCTTATACTCCTTTAAATTCTAATTCAATATTCTACAGAGGCTTGTCATATCAAACTTTTGTAAAATTCTAGTTAGGTTCTCTTTTTCTTTTTGTTTACTTTTTTTTGTTAGAGTTATCTAGGTCTTAGAGGGGGTAAATTGAAGTCTCTCACTAGTATAAGTATACTATCTATTTTCCCCTGAAACTCATTTAACCTTTCCTTTTAAGTATTTGGATGTGATGCCACTCAGTGTATATCTTTTTAGCATTAATATTAGTTCATTGTCTATGGTTTCAGGAAAAATACAATTTTGTTGTTTTTAATTAAATCTATTTTTGCTGTTACTTTGTTTGAGATTATGATTGCTACCTACCTTTTGTTTTACACTTTAGTTGAAACATAATAAGTTGTGCTCCAACTCCTTATTTTAACTTCATGTGCATCTTTCTGTTTCTATTTCTTATAAACAACATATTCTATTCCATTCTGCCATCCTCTTCCATTTTATGAGTGAGTTCATCCCACTAACATTCATAATTGTGAGTTTTAACTATATATTTCTCTCCATCCTATTCCCGTATATTTTTTCTTCTCTCCCAGAGCCAAATAACAGGTTTCTATTCTGTCTTTTTTTTAAAGCTCCTCTTTGAAATTTTAACTAACTCCTTAGTTAGTTAATTAATTTAAAAAACTTAACTCCTTAAAACTTAAATCTAACTCCTTAGTCAGACTTTGTTTGCTTAAGACTAATATTTCCCACCCTTAATCTACCCTCTCTCTTGTTCTACTCTTTCCATTTTCCCTTTTGTTTCCATGTTGAATAAAATATATTTCTGTACCCAGTTCTGCATGTGTATTCTTCCCTTTGTTGACCAGTTGTACACCCTAATTTTGTGATACAATTTTGCTTGTCTTTCCTCTTCCTTCTTCCTTTCCTAGAACATTCATCTTCTTTCCCCTTTTCATCCTTCTTTTAAGATTGTCAAAACATAAGAAATCCCAGACACTTTAGCAAATTAAAGTTCCTCTATGATGCTGACAATGTTCTGAGAGGACACATATATCATCTCCCCCATTTGAATGTACTCATGAATTGAGCACAGGATGATAGATTTAGAATTGAAAAGGACTTTACAATGTATCTAATCCAACCCCCTCCATTTACACATGAAAAAACTATATCTCATAGAAGTTAAATGGTATACCTAAAGTCAACCAGGTAGTAAGTAAAAGAGGCAGGATTTGAACCCAGGCTTTCCAATGTCAAATCTAGAACTCTTTGTTTAGCATCATGTTGCCTCTCTCTGAGGGCCTTGAACACTAGAAAGGAGTCTGAAGTATATTTGGTCAGTAAGAGGGGAGGATAATTAAAAGATTTTTGAGAAGCAGGGTAACATTTTAGATTTTGAAAAGATTCATATGGCACTGAGAAGAAGGAGAGGAACAGGCTAGAGGAAGGGAATCTACATAGGAAGCCATTTCAAAAGTGCTGACAGGTGGCATGGAAATCCATGACTAGGGCTATAACAGTGGAAATACAAGGGATGGGATGAATTTTCTTTCTCCTTTGTATATTGGAATATTTTCATTTGCTGATGATTGTTCAGTTCTACGTCTATCTATCATCCTATGATCAATCTGATGCTCTACCACCATTTTTCTGGCTTTATAATATACCATTCTCCACCATGTCCTGAGGGTTCTAGGCAACGTCTCTAAACACTGTGAAAAGTCATCTCAGGATTCCAAGCAAGCAGACCTTGTTGACAAATCCAGCCAATATTTACAAAGTGCTTATCTATAGTCCCTTCCTCTTTCTGTCACTAGTCTGTCCTTGGCTTCCTCCTCTTCTCTACCCTTAAAGACCCAGCTTAAATTATGCCTCCTCCCACAGCTGGCACTGAACTTTCCTTGCTCAGAGCATAACCAGCACTTGGTTAAAACCTGTGCCTTATGCTCTGTCTAGGATCAGTGTATCCTGGCTAGGAAATGACAACATCCTCTAGGTTCCTGGTCTAGTATCTCCCTAGTCGAGTGTAAATTCCATAAATGTTATACCTTAATCATCTTGATATTCCCCTGGGTGCCTGGCACAGGTATCTTCACACAAAAGACCTGACCTCAAACCCTGGCTATGTGACCTTAGACAAGTTAACAGTTCCCAGACTCAGTTTCCTATTCTGCAAAATGGGGGTAATATTTGCCCTACCTCTCTGCCTCACAAGGTTGTTGTGGTGACAAAATTTTGTAAATTTTAAGGTGCTATGCCAATATAGTGATTGAGGCATTTAATAATTTGGACCACATGGTACACCTCCTGGAAACCCCTCCACTTGGCCACATCTGGACAGGACTATATGAATGACCACGTTTCTCCCTCCCAAGTGATGGTGGAGATGTAGAATGGCCCTGGCAGGAGCTCTTAGGCCCAGCCTCCTGGAGCAAGGTCAGGAGAACTGGGACACAGAGGAGGTGGGATTGATTTTTTTTTTCCAGCTTTCATCTGGAAGCTTACATTTAGATGTAGCCTGATGGGGGAGGGAGAATTCCATCTCTAATGCTTATGAGGGTGCCTCTCAAGGGTTGAAGAGGAGGCTCAGAAGGGAACTGCCCCAGTGGTTAAATAGGTCACATGTCATGGTTGGATGCTGTGGACATCTCTTCCCCAGGAGCTAGGTGGGGACTGTTGCAATGCGCTATCAATCATGGTTGATTTGTTAGTCAATTTTGAGAGTTCAGAAGGATTATGGTATATCTAGAAGTGACTGTGATATATGTATGTGTATATATATATATATATGTATACATACTACCAATAAAAAAGTTTTTTTAAAAGACTAAAATGGGGGGCCAATCTTGCCTAACTAATCATTTACAATATTCTACAGATTATATGAATGATGCAGAGTGATATAAGCAGGACTAGGAAAACAATGTATACCATGATTCATGGACATAACAACAGTAAAATCACAAAAATGGGATGCTACAAATGACCAAGCTTGAGCCCAAATCAAAGACAGAAAAATGCTCCTGCCCTCTTTCCTTGCAAAGGTAAAAGACTATGGGTGTGGGACCCTAAACATCATGCTGGATTTGGTGATGTGTTGGTAAGTTTTGTTGACCTGTTTTGACCCTCCTTTTCCCCCTGTGTGGTCTTCACCAGCATGACTCAGTTTCCTTCTCCCTGAGGAACTTCCCTCAGTATCTGGGACCTTCTCATCCTGGAATATCCCTCTGCGTTGTCATGTCCTTCTCCCAATGGTGAGGTCCTTTTGGGGCCTCCATTCTGAAGATGGGCCCAGGTCACCCATGCTTCATTCCCCTCCCTGTTGTACTATTTTCCAGACTTTGACAACATTACCCGAAAAGGATTCTTTCTCTGTTCTACACTCTGAGTGGTTCAGTTCCCTCTTATATGTTTTCTTCCCCAATCAGAATGGAAGCTTCTTGAGGACAGGAATTGTCTTTCTCTTTGCTTGTATTTGTATCCCCAGAACTTAGCCCAGGGCCTGGCACATAGATAACTGCTCGGCAAATGCTTGTTGCCTTGCCTTGTAATGTTTTATTCCTTGTTTTTATTTTGGTTTTTAAAAATTCCTTTATTCCTTGTTTTATATTCCTGTGAGGGGAAGGAAAAAGTGACACACTGGGAAATGCAGATGATGTAAAAACTGAAAATCAATACCACATTTTTAAGATCCTAAATGGATCAATTTCATGCAAAACTGAAGGGAGCATGTGGTGCCATAGTTACATAAGCTCACGCTACCTTACAGCAGAGTCCAGAATCCCTTTTTAGTTGTTCTCATATGACTGGAGAAGGTTTATCTTTGCTAACCAAGCCACAGACATTGAGGGAATCTGGTTGAGAGTATCAGAGATACAGCTGTTCAGTTACTCATTCTTACAGACCAGGCTGTAAATTTGCCCTGAGAATCAATCTACCAACATCATGCTTCATAAAGATTAAGACTATTGGGGCGGCTAGGTGGCTCAGTGAGTAGAGTACCAGCCTTGGAGTCAGGAGAATCTGAGTTCAAATCCGGCCTTAGACACTTGACAAACTTGCTAGCTGTGTGACTTTGGGCAGGTCACTTAACCCCAATTGCCCTCCAAAAAAAGCAAAAAAAAAAAAAAAAAAGACTAAGACCATTGCCAAGTTCAACCGGCTTCTAAAAAGTCAACTATATGTAAATAGGGAGAGATGGGCCGCTCCCTGGGCTTGCAGCCCTGAGCTGCTGTTGTCGAGCACTCAGACACTTACGCTTTGGAGTAATTTAGAACAAAGTCCACTCCTTTCTCGCTATCAAACTGAATGTCCCGTGGTAAATCACTGTGGTATTTGGCATCAATGCTCAAGGGGAATCCAGGATTCCATTCCATCCACCTGAGAAGGAAGAAGAAGGAAACTGGAACTGAGAAAAACGGTAGGAAAGTTCAAGAGAAACTATTCATTAAAAGAATGACACGGACATGTGGCAAAGTGACTTTCCTAAAACACAGATCTGACCATGTCACTACCCTACTTAATAATTCCAGTGACTACCTATTACCTCCAAGATTAAATATCTGGGTTCTGTAAGCCCTTCAGCACCCGGCTCCAACCTACCTTTCTAGTCTCACTGTACAGTATTAATACTGATCACAATATTCACATCTCTTAACCAATTTAGATGATGGTGGTGGTTGTCTGCTTGGCCCCATGGTCATTCTCCCTCCTTTCTCAAGTTCAGAATCTGGCTCACTGTCTTCTTCTCATCTGTAACTCCTACCATTTATACTAGGGGACTTCAATTTCCATGCTGATGTTCTCTAAAATCCCCCAACCTCCCAATTCTTCAGTCATGCCTAAACCATAATCATATGCTATATCTCACTACCACCCACAAATTTTATTAATTTATTTTTTAAAATTAATTTTATTCATTTTAAACTTTGACATTCTACTTCCTGGCCACGCTTCCTATCACTCCATCTCTCTCTCTCTCTAATGCCTCAAACTCCTAAATCCATTCTTCACCTGATTGTAAGAGTGACAATCCCTCATAATCTCCAACCCCTCTTCTCAGGATTTCAGGTCATTATCCTTGTTCTGACTTCATTTCTCTCCCTCTCCCTATCCTTCTCTTGACTCTATAGTTAGCCAATTTCAGCTCTGTTGTTGTCTTCTTCTCTAGAATCCCTTTGCTCTTGCACAGCTTATTCCTTATCCATAACTTCAGCCCACACAAAAATAGCTACTTCCTCTAATGCATTTGCTATTGGACTGAGCTGGAGAAGTTATACAACCTGTTAACTGAATATGTCAATAATTCGTGCTAAAAGGTATCAACCGGGCCCTCGCTTCAGCAAGGCAATCCTATCTCTGTTTGATTCTTTGAGTCATTCCCCAAAAAAGGCTTTCCAAGTTTACTTTTTTCTCTCTAATCTTGCCATGGTTCCCCCCCACCTCAGTTGAAGCCCTTACCTCTTACTTTCCTGAAAAAATTGAGGACATTCAACGTGAGTTTTCTCTCTCTTTTATCTCAAAAATCCTTTGACAGCATCCCCTACTCTCTGCCAGTGAGGTGACCCTTCTTGTTTCCTTGTCCATTTACACGTACCTTTGAGTCCTCCCTTCTTTTCCAGAAGAATACCACCTCAATCATTTCGTCCTCTCTAATTGTCAGTATCTTCCTATATACAGATTCCTTCTCTACTGTCTTCAAATGTGCCTATCTCCCATCCATAAAACACAACATTTACTACTCTCTTCTACTGTACTTCAATTACTAATACAATTATAATTCAACTATAATTACTTCAAGCTATATATCTCTCCTATATAACTATATCCGTGCAGCCTATATATCTCTCTTTGCTTTTTCAGCCAAATTCCTTACAGAAGTTGCCTGCAATGCACTCCCTCTTCATCTGTGCCTTTTAGAATCTCAAGTTTCCTCCAAGGCTCAGCTCAAAGATCATGTCCTACAGGAAGCCATTCCTGACCACTCTCCTCACCCCCAGCTGCTTGTGCCTCCCCATATAGTTATTTCACACATCCTTATAGAGGTGCCTATCTCCCCTGAAAGAATGAAATTGCCTGAGGGCAGAGACAGTTTCCCTTGCTTTCTATACCATCCAGCCTTGCTTAATTCTACTCGTAAGTAGGATGGTTACAGGCATAAATTCTCTAAGAACATTCATCCAAAACCACAGAATCTCAGAATTGGAAGTGCTTTCAGTAGCCATGTGGTCCAACCCATATCTGAACAAGACTCCCCTCTATAACATATGTGACAAGTAGTCACGCAGTATTTATTTTAAGACTTCAGTAATGAAGAAATCACTACCTGTTGAAACAGCCCATTCTATCTTTGGATTGTCCTAATTATCCAGAAGTTTCTCCCTATATCAAGCCTAAATCTACCACCCTAAAACTTCCCTCCCTTCCCCATTGTACCTAGCTGTCTCCCTCCCCACCCCTCACCAAGCAGAACAAATCTCATCCCTATGCTGTGCAACAACCCTTTGAATAATTGATGATAGCTGCCATGTCCAGGGTGATACAGGTTGTAAATGGCAGAGCTAGGATTAGAATTCAGGTCTCACAACAACAAGGTCCATGTTATTTCTGTTGGAGTGTGTTGTCTCATCTAAGAACTTGCATTCTTACTACATATTAGGGGAAAGAATTTTATGGTGTTAATAAATAACCAGAGAAGCAGCTTAGTATAGTAGATAGAGCTAACTTCTGAGTCAGAAAGACCTGGTCTCAAGTCCTGTCTTTGATACATTTTAGCTGTGTGATACTGGACAAGTCACTTAACCCCAGATGACTCTCTAAGACTAGAAGTTTAAGAGCAGGCATTGTTTTGCATTAGTAGGAGCTTCTTATATTAATAAAATCATAAGTCTGAAAAGACAAAAAAATCTGTGTGTGTATGTGTGTGTGTGTGCGTGTGTGTGTGTGTGTGTGTGTGTGTGTCCTGGCTTTCTGATATGGAGAATCTGTCCTTAAACTGCATCTCCTCAGCTGTTATTTCAGTTCAAAGTACTATATTTACTTCCAGAGATCTAAGGATTTTTTAAAAGAATTTTTTTGCAAACAGCACAAAATTTGGGGCTTCCTGAATAAGGCCTAAATGGGAAGAAGAAAATATGATGTGATGAATAAACAATCCACAGAGGAAGCAACTGAAAGTGGAAAAAAACTGAAGATGATGTTTGAAAATGGAGGGGAAATGTAACTGAGAAAGAAAGAGAGGGGTGGGGAGGCCAAAGGAAAAAAACCTTCAGTGTATTCACGTAAGTAAATGCCTGAGATTCATCCCAAGCTCATAGAATCGTGAATTTTCAAATGGCAATAAAGGCCCCAGGTCTAAGTTGCTTTGGTGTGAGCAGTCTTGTTCAGTTCATGCCAGAAGAGAGAACTGACTGAAGGAACTAGGAATACGTCGCCTGAGGAAGAGCTCAGGGAGGCTCAGAATCATTGTCACAAGGTATTTGATAGGCTCCCCTTGGGAAGAAGGTTGAAACTTGTTCTGCTTGGTTCTAGAAAGCAAAACTGGAAACAATGAGGGGAAGCTGAAGTCTACTAAGGAAAGGGAAGCTGACTTGCTTTGGGAAGTAATGGGCCCTTCTCATTGGAAGTCTTCGAAATTGTCAGGTATGTTGTAGAGAGGGTTGTTTGAGGGGCATGGGCTAAACTAGATGTTCCTTCTGTTTCTGAGAGTTTATGGTTCTGTGATATTTACATCTTAGAGAGTAGCAGGGTCTTGGCAGTAAATGATGTGAGGTTTTGGTTATTGTTGTTGCTTGTCCTTTGTTTTCAAAGAGGACCAATGACATTGTGAGTGATGTCTTGACTTGTTTGCTAATTGAAATAAGGCAGAATAAATAACACCTGAATGTTTGGCACTCAGGCACTGACTGGAAGAGATTGTCAGGCTGAGACAAAGCATAAAATGGAAATATAGGAAAATGAATAGGAACAAAGAGGCTCAAGAATTCATGTGAAATGAAATACACAAAGGGATTGCGATGTGGAAATACTGAGAGTGAGCAGCAAATCAGGTGAATGAATGATTCCAACTGAAGGAGGTAAATTTAACCTTATTGGTATTATGGAGATTCAGTAGGATCAAAGACTAAAATGGGCATCAACGGGTATTTTTTTGTGGGAGGAAGCCTGGGGCTATAAGTGCATTGCTATTGGGTAGCAATCTCGGTATGGGACTTCCTTCTACTGATGCATATCAGCCACAGCTACCTGGGACACTGGGAGATTAACTAGCACACAGGTGATCAATCACACGGCTAGAAGATGGTAGAGAAAAGATTTAATACTCAGTCCTCTATTGAAGGAACTGGGATTTTCTCCCTATACTTGAGGTGGGATAGCTATCTCTGAGTACCTGGAGCTTATGTAGAAGAGGGCTTAGACATACTCTTCTTGCTCTTGAGGGTAGGACTTGGACCAATGGGTGTTTGCAAAGAGGTTAATTTGAACTGGATTCCAGTAAAAACTTCCTAAAATTAAACTATCCCAATGGGCTTCTGTGGCAGACAGTAGGTTTCTCATCACTGAAAGTGTTCAAGCAAAGGCTAGATAATGAATTGTCACATATACTGTAGAAGTGATCCTTTTTGGGGTAAGGCTTTCCCTCAATGGCTTCTGAGGTTTCCCTCCAACTCTATGATGCTATCCCTCCTTTAGTCTTCTCTTCTTTAGCCTAAACATCATCAGTCTTTATAGAGCAGACCTCAAGACTCTTCACCATCTAGGTTGCTCCCTTCTGGAGGTCCTTATTAGTTCCTACATGTTCATCTAAATAAGGGCAATAGCTATGCAGGACAGGACAGGTGCTCATCTTTCTGTGCTTTCATACCTAGTCAGGGTATGACTAGCACTGAGCAAGCAATTCAGCTGAAGGTAGGGGCATCGGCTGCTGTAGCCAAAGAGCAGAAATGTGGAAGCTCAGAAAGATTTTCCATCTTTGCTCATCGGAGCTTGGCCAGAGGGCAGCATTTGGGCATGGGTTCCATCTGATTGATGAGCAGCAGAAAGTCACTGAGTTGAGACTAAGTAGGATCTGTCAGTCAGCAGGGTAAATCTGAGAAATTTAAGGATAGCCAGGATATCGCTGGTGTAATTTCCAGGGAGTCTCACTCAATGGAGAGAGGGCAGGGGAAAACAGAAGTGTGACACTTGAGAGGCAACCACAGTAAAACTAAAAGCTGAGTCAACCACAGTGGAACATGGAGAGATCAAGCAAGCCAAAATCAAAGTCATCATAGTCTTTGAGCAAATTCTGGATCTATTAGAGAAGTCTTTTTTAGGTTAAGGTTGGACTAGATCAGGGAGTTCCTAACACATGGACTATGAAGTTTCTTTTAATATTCAATAACTATTTAAATACAATTTATTTCCTTTGCAATCTTGTATATCTGTTTTATATATTTAAAAACATTATTGTGAGAAGTCCATTCTACCAAAGGTATCCACAACACAAAAAAGGCTCAGAACCCCCAGACTATTGACCTCAGAGGTTACCTCCAACTCTAACATTCTATGACTTTAACTCCCTCCCTTCCAAATCTTTCTTCTCCTCATCATTTCAACCAATCTTTGCATGACATGGCATTGATTTTGAACACCTGAGTTGCCCTCCTCTGGTTTCCCCATCTGTCAAATATGTCAGTTGGACTAGCTGCCCCCAAGGTCCCTTCTGTTTTAGACCTGTGACTTCATGATCCAGCTCCAAACTCAGAGTTCATGCAGTCTCCTGATCATCTTTGTCTATATTTACCTTCCCCTGAGATACCCTAGGCTATTCCAATGAAGTAAAAACAGCTCATGCAATGGAAGACCAGCCTTTTCCCACCCTCTTCAGAAAGAGCTCTGGGAACCTCTCCCAGTGGCAACTTCCTCTTAGTAGGTCCAACAGCTGTTTGCTACACCAGTTGTTGGGGCTATAACAGCTGTGCCCATAAAGGAATCATTTGTCCACAGCTGAGCTAAATATTTCTCATTTCTGTTGAAGGAAAAAGAAAGCTTTGGAGAATGTCTGCTTCCTACCACAGGGAGAAATTCCCTTTCTCTAGCTAGGTCTGATCTTAGGGAAAAGAGCTAGCTGCCCCACCTTAAACCAGGCAGGTCTGAGGAATCAAGTGCCTACCTTGCCTCAAGCCTAGGGATGCCTCCTGCCCTCCCAGGGGCCAATACACTTGTTATTTACCTCTCCTCCTAGATGAGGAGAGGTCAATCTATACCATCCTATAGATGAAACCTCTTCATCTATCTAGTGGTGAGACATGAGATGGAAAGTGGGGGACAAAGCAAGCAGCCACTCTCAGCTCACTCCATGGCAACATGAAAGTGGAAAAGGTCACAGAAACTTTGTGCCAGAGAGTTTTATGACCTGGGCAACTGCTCATATGCAGAATCCAATTTACTTCAACCAGCATTTATTAAGCACCTACTTATTCCAAGTACTTAGGTACTAAGGACACAAACTCAAAAATGAATGTCCCTGATCTCATGAAGTTTGCATTTGTTAGAGAGACAACACATACATAGAAAATTAAATATGAGATACAAAATAATTTCATAGGGACAGGAACCCAGTAATAAAGTTATCTGGGGAAGGGAGAAGAGTAAGATAAGCTTCTTGCAGGGAGGAGGCAGTTGAACTGAGCTTTGAAGGAAACCAGGGATACTTTGAGGTGGAGGTGAGACTGGAGTATGTTCTAGGCATGGGGCAACTTGTGCCAAGGCCTGGGGTCAAGAAATGGAATGTCACATATGGAGAATTGCAAGCAGGTCATGTCCACTGGAACATAGACCATCATATGCAAACATTCTGGAAAGGGCATTAGCAGGAACAGGGATCATACCATCAAATTGTTTCAGTGTCCCAACTCACCGATAGAGTTTCTGCCGAGTTTCTAGTTCTTTGCGTCTGTGCTGCTTGAGGATGTGAATTTGGTCATCCCGAGCCAGCTTTGCTGTAAAGAATGAAGACAAGTATAGACACCATCAGAGAGAATCACCTGACATATAGGAAGGAATGGAGGTCCTGTGGTTTCAAGTCCTGTTCTAAGAAGTCCTGGCAAGCCCAGGCATCCATCAAGTGCTGGGCCATCTTCAGATTGAGCCTCTTCATTCCTGAATTCTGACACCACTAGCTAAAGGAGATCAAGAAGAGCATGGCCATGGCAGGGGATCTTACTAAGATAAGGGAGCTCTCCTAGCCTGGAGTCTTATACTTCATATAAAAGAAGAGGGATTTCAAGTAAGAAAAGAAAGTCCTAAAGTCAGTTTATATTAGACATTGAGGTGAAGCTTTCCATAAGCCCCTTTAGTCCCAAGCTAAGAAGTCAGAAGAGTACTTAGGTTTGCATCCAAAAGCACAAATATTAAATTAAGCCTAGAAGCTGTGCGCATCAGTCCTAGAAGTAGGTGGTTAAGATTTATCCCCACTTACCTGGTATTCAATTAGGCAGATTCTCTCTGGGTCTCAAATATTCAAAGGATCATAGGCTTAGAGGTGGAAGGGTCCTTAGAGACCATCTGGTGAAAATTTCTTATTTTACAGGTGAGGAAACTGAGGCCCAAAGAGTGACTCTCATGATGTAGAGTCTTGGAGTCTCAGTCACTTACCAACCCATTCCCAGATGCCCATCAGTCTGATAAAAGGGTTTTTGAGGATCTTGAGCTATACTGACCTACAAGAGCAAGAGCTGCTTTCTTAGCTCAGATACAAATACACCAACTAGATCTAAGATACAAACATTCACAGGGCACTGAGTAACATAGTGACCAAAGAACTCACCTAATGCAACCTAGAGTCAGAGGACCTCAATTCAAATGCTTGCTCTAATGTTGAGCATTGGTGTGTCTTTGAGCTAGTCATTTAACTCCTCACCTCCAAAATGGTGATGTTGGACAAGATGATTCCTATGATCCCTTCCTTCCTATGATCTTAGTTCTTTTGTAGGCATAGCGTCCCTCGGGACATACTTACGTTGCAATCTAGCCCATGAAAGAAGTCTCCTAGTACTCACCTCTCCCGTCTCGGAGGACAATTTCGCCCTCTCCAGTGAACCAGCGGTAGCAGGGAAATTCAATGTATTCTCCATAGGGAGTCTTCAAAGTGATATACTTAAGATACCAGTCGTCGTGGAGCCAATACTTTCGTTTTTCAACTTTGATCAGAAGGATCTCTCCGAGCTCTTCATCCACAGTCACATCATAAGAATCTACCTGTACAGAATAAAAGGCAAATCCAACTTACAATCTAATAAACATATTCAAATTTCTAACAGATATGTGTCAACTAATACTAAGTAATCATTTGAAATTGTCTTGCTTTGTAGGAGAACAAATGGAAGCTTAATGGTGTATTTATAGACCCCAGTCTCTCCCCTATTCCCATAGTTATTAAATTCCTTTGCCAAGATAAATACATACATACACACACATACACATACAGGTATGTGTATATATACATATGTGCATGTATATATATACATATATATATATATATAAACTTTTTATCCTTTATTTGGTAAACTTAATAAAAGTATCTGACTTGGGGTGGCTAGGTGGCATAGTGAATAAAATACCGGCCCTGGAGTCAGGAGGACTTGAGTTCAAATCCAGTTTCAGACACATAACACAAAACTAACTGTGTGACCTTGGGCAAGTCATTTAACCCCAATTGCCCTACCTTCCCCCCCAAAAAAAGTTTTTTAAAAAGCTATCTGACTTCTGGCAAAATAATACAGTAAGGACATAAAAGAGCTTGGAATTCTGAGCATCTTCCTTAAAAAAAGGCAGCAACAGATTGCCAAAGAAAACTTGCAGAAAAGGAAAAAACATGGCAAATTGATTTAAAAACAACCTTCTAGCAACGAACGAATGTTATGAATTAAACAAACTGAAGGGGAGACATCAAGTGAGTGAAAAGATTAATTTAACACCAACAATGTCTAGCATCGAAGTAGCTAAAACTATCACACAATCTAATTGTGGATAATAATTATGCTAAATTAAATAAAAGTAGAACTGAAAAAGTAAAAAAATAATGGGGGGAGGGAAGCATACAATAAAGGATAATAATACTTAAACAACTTAGAATTATCTATGGATAACATAAAAAATGTGGATGAGAAATAGAACTATTCTGTTGGAAGTCAAAATAATACAGGTAGCAGAACAATCAGCAAAAAAAAAAAAGCTAAAAAATCAACACAATTCAAAATTACCCAATAACCTTCAAAGAAAGGTAAAAAAAACTAGAGAAGACTCAAAGAAATAAACTGAGAGATAATGAAATTCCTTAAAAGGATGAAAAAAGAATCTGATATAATTTCAGAAAAATCATACAAGTAAATTTCTCAGGATTATTAAAATTCAGAGATGTATTGCAGATTTATGGAATATACTAAATGGCAAAAAAGGATAAAGCCAGATTCAACCCACCCAGACATGCTATCATCAAATTCCAAAATTATGATGGACAAATTATTTTTAAATGACCAAGGGGGAGAAAAATCACATCTATATAAAAAACCTATCTCAATTACTCAAGAGTTTTCCCCCAAGACAAGGGATAATAGGAAGTGCTGGTATATCATGTCATGAATCTAGAGAAATTATACTTTATCCTAAGATTACCTCTTCAGCTAGATTAAGTTTATGTTTTCAAGTCATTTAATATCATTTAATAATGACATTAATAATTGGTCATATGATAATGATGATATGAGTGATCATTTAATAATGCACACAAGAATTTCAACTATTCCTAGAGAATCAGCCAAGGTTGTATAAGATCTTTGATACTACGAACAGGTATGAAGAACTTCAACAAGGAAAACTCATTGATTTTGAAAGCTGTTCATAACTAAGCTTTGGCTCAATGTTATTTCTGTTACTACTAAAACAGTAGTAGACTTGTTTGAATCATCAGTTTTCTCAAAGTAACCACCTTGCGGGTTGCGGAAGGCAACAAGATAGTAAGAGTGTTTATATAATGATATAATGTAACTATTATAGGAACGTACAAAAGAAACAATAGCTTCGGCTTTATTAACATATGTAAGTAGGAACTGAATTGTATCATTTGGGAACTAGAGTATATAAATACTCCGCTTTGAGAAGAAATGATAAATGAATATTTAAGATATATGTAGATGGGGGGGAGAGAGTTGATCAGGACACCAGGACATTATTTAATTAAAAATGGATCACAATTTGGTGAAAAATATAGATACCCAGCACACTATACCACAATAAATTCCAAATAGATCAATAATCCACTGTTTTGAATCATTAAAACAATGTTGAAGGGAATGGAATAATATTTTTCACAACTGTAGAGGAAAGAAAAGCCCCTCGTGATTTAAGAAAAATTATAAATTATATAATTATAAATAAAATACTTGAAGTGATTATATAAGAAAACAAAAGGTTTTGCACAACCAAAAAGCAAGGTATCCAGAACGAGGAGGAAAGAAAGCCTGGGGGGAAATCTGCAATAAACAATTATGATAGAAGTCTAACATCTAAAATCTATAAGTAATAGGCACAAATTTGTAAGAATACAGGAAATTCTGCAAAAGTAGCACTCAAAGAATATGAGGAGGGAGCTCAGCTGAACGACAGACAGACACATTAAACTCTTAACATGTGAAAAGCACTTGGGATATTAAGTTAAATACTCCTTGTCTTCAAGAAGCTCTTAGTCTGCTGGAGGTGGAGGTGGGATTGGATACAACAGTCATATATGTGTGTATATATGTACAAATATGTATACATATGTATATGTACATGTATACATACACACATACAAAGTGTGCACAAAGAATACAAAATCCTTTAAAAAGGGACCCTGGGGAAACAAGGAAAGTGTGTTGCTGGGCTGTAAAGAAGTTAGGGATCTTGTGAGGAGGAAATCAGTTCCAGACATGAAGCAAAGACAAAGGGGCAAGTGATAAAATGTGGCTGATGGGGAGAATTCAATTCAATATGATTCAATTCTATTTCCTCTCCATTCGATTTCTCTCTGTTCAACTCACTCTCCCTTTTCCATCAACTTTACTACACTGAATATCATGCCACCCCCAGGATAAGGGGATCACCTGAAATCTTATCACCGTGCAGACTGACTCAGTTATTGATACTCAGCACCATCTCAACTCCCTCAGTGACTTTTCCCCTCTGGAGTGCAGAGTGAAAGTTCTCCCACAGAGGGCTCAGAACTCGGCAGATAACTGTCCATTTTCCTGTCCATTATCCATTGGTTCTGCTTGGTTTCCACTGAGATGGGTATTCCTGGTGGCTCCACACTCATTTTAGCTTCCTTTTGTATATTATCTTACCTCATTAAACTGTAAACTCCTTGAGAGCAAGAACCATCTTTTTCTTATTTACATCCTTAGTGCTCAGTACAGTGCCTAGCACATAGTGCTATGCCAAGCACTAAGGATATATGTCCATTCCAGCCAGATTGGACCATTAGCTGCTTCAGAAATTCGAGTCAATTTACTACCTCCATGCATTGACACTGGCCTAGAATTTACTTGCTTCTTATTGCTGCATTTCTGAATCTTTATCTTCTTCCGAGGCTCAGCTCAAGGGTCACCTATTTAGTCTTCCTTGATTCCTCCAAGCCAAAAGCTTCTTTCCAATCTCAGATGTGCCTAGTGCACTTTGTCTGAATCTCCCCTTTGCTCTCATCATTGCTTACCTTGAATTATACTTACCTGGATTTGTGTCATATCATGTTAAAAAAGAGAATATTGTGCAGTGAAGGGCTAGATTTGGAATCAAGAGGACCTGGGTTCAAATCTCACCATTGCAGGACATGGTCCAGTCCTAGACCTCAGTTTTCTCATTGGTAAATGAGGGCATTTGACCGGAAGATGTCGAAACTCTCTTCCACTTGTAAATCTACTATCTTCTGACCCCAAATAGAATGAAAACCCCTTCAGGGCAAGGACTATTAATCTTTGTCTTTGTAGTTCCAGTGCTGGTCTCCATAGTAGGTGGTTAAAAATAGATTTGTGCTGAATTGAACTGAGATTATCCAGAATATACAAAGTTTCAGTTGAAAAAAAATAATCATACTACTGAAAAATGAGAGACAGAAACCTTCTAAGTTTGCTCAAGAAATATATCAACTGCTCAGGGCATTAGTTAAGTGCAATTGTGTGTATTGTGCAGGGCAGGTAAATCTCTCCTCTTTCTTTTTTCCCAAGGGGTGAGTTCAGCCAATACCCAGACAAGAGGAGACCTATTTATTTCTAGTTAGTTGTTTGGACGGGGCAGGTCTAAGTGGAAGGCTACTCCTCATACAGTGATCCCCAAATTCTATTTACCTTCTGAGGTAGAGCTAAATCACAGAATGGTGCTAAGACTATTGGGAGAATGGTGTTGAAATTTTGGGGAAAGAAAAACTCACTGCCATATCAAAAGATTGCTCCAAGATGGTAGGACTCAACAGAAATAGAAACCTAAAATCCCATGATCCTATGGCATACTCTGTGCCTTAGTTTCCCCATATGTAAAATGGAATAACACTTGTAGTACCTTTTGTACACATTTGTGAGGTTCCGGTGAGATTATGTCTGTAAAGCGCTTTGCATACCTCAAGTATTGTTTACATTTTAGCTATTAATATTGTTGTTATATTTTGCTTTAAGGTTTGTAAAGTGTTTGGGGGCTCATTAGATATGCTCAGCAGCAATGTAAGCTAAGAAATGCAGGTTCATTGCTTTGGGCTGTGCAAAAATTCATTTTTATTTTCAATATTAAAATTCTTCGGGGCGGCTAGGTGGTGCAGTGAGTAGAGCACCAGCCCTGGAGTCAGGAGTACCTGAGTTCAAATCCGGCCTCAGACACTTAACACAAAAACTAGCCATGTGACCTTGGGCAAGTCACTTAACCCCAACTGCCCTCCAAAAAAAAAAGCAAAAAAAAAATTCTTCTATCTTCTATAATTCTATTTGTTAATTAATTAAGCATTTTCAACCTTTCTACAATGACTATAGATGCCATTCCGTTATCTTCAAATATTTTGTCATCCACTGTTTCCATTTAGCCCAATGATCCATTTCAGTATTTCTGTGTATTGTGTGAAATCTGAATGTAATCTGATTTGATTTGTAAAATTTTGAAATACCTCTCTAGTTCCTTGTCTTATGGTTTACACAAAGGACAAACACTTCTTGCGTTCTGATCAGCCAACATGCCACGAAGGTAGAAAAGAGGAAATTGTCTTTCTGTATACCATGGGTCTTGCGGGGTCCTTACTTAAGCAATTTTTCTAAGGACTGAGGAACTGAGCCCTTGCTTTGGGTTTAGAAGACATCCCACTGGTTTGAAATGTGTCTCTCTGAGGAAGATACAGTCAATGAAGATTAAGTGCCTGCTATGTTCCAAGGACTGTGTTAAGTACTAGAAAAAACAATCACATTAAAGTTGATTCTCAAAGGAGCAGATTGGTGCAAATTAAATCAGGCAGTGCAATTCCCACCCATGATATCATTCTTTATGTTTCTTGGTTTCTTGATTTTTACATTCCAGTTTATCCCAATCCATTACAAATGCTTGGGGACCTAGAAGAGGCAGAATGACCAGTGATAAGTGCCCTCACTGGCTAATGGACCTTTTAAAAGGCATAGATGGGGTTCTTTTGACTATAACTCTCAAGCTATATCATGTGACTCCTATAAAGGGCTGAGGAAGAATAAGCCCTTCTTTACCCTGGTATCATGGCAACTATAAGAAAGTGAAAGGTACCAAGGAAAGTGGGAGAGGAGGAATTGAAGGGGGGAGAGGAGGAAGAGGGAGAGGGAGGAGAGAACAAAGAAAGGAAAAGGAAGAAGAAGTGCAACAGCAACAGGAAGAGGGAGAAAGAGAAAGAAGCAGAGGAAGAAGGAGAAGATGAGTAAAAAGAGAAGAAGAAAAAGAGGAGAAAAAACCAGTGAGAGCACAGTATGGGCTCAGGTCATGAAGAATCTGACAGATAAGAAAGAAAAAGCTAGGGGAGGAAGCCCAGGACTGTGGGCTTTTGGATGGAGTAAAGCCAGGTACCAACACCCCTGGTTATAACCAGGGGCATGGTGAAAATCAGTTATATAGTTAAGCTTTGAAGAAAAAAAAGTGGGAAAAAAATGAAGACTTGGGAGAGGGATGGGGGCAAGGCAGTTCTATTTTTCTGAGAGTTACTCCCTTTCAAACTGTTTCCCTTTTTTTTACAGGGAAAACTGAGGCACAGAGAGGTAAATGACTTACTGAGAGCCCCACAGTTCCTAAGCGACTGAGGCAGGATTCAATTCTGTTCTTTCAGACTCTAACCACTAAAACTCTAGGCACTACGGCAGATGGCCTCTAGGGGGCACAATAGCAGAAGAGGCAGCAGGGTATAATGCATAGAAGCAGACTGCCTTGGAACCAGCTGGGCTTTAAGCCCTGTCTGTGGTATATACTGACTGAGTGACCAAGGACAAGCCACTTAGGTTCTCAGCACGCTGAACCCTCTTTAAGGTTATAAATTAGAAAGGCAGAATGGTCTAATGGATGGAGGGACTAGATTTGGGTTGAGAACCTGGGTCTAAATCCTGCTGCTTAGCTATGTGACTTTGGGTAAGTCACTGAACATCTTAGCCTCTGTTTCTTTATCTATAAAATGAAAAGGATATACAAGATGGCTTCTAAGGTCCCTAGTATTCTTATTGAAGAGTCAAAGATCAGTATCAGCAGAGGAAATTTTAGTACTGAGAGTTCCCCACGCTGCCAAAATCCCAGTGCCAGACTAAATAACCAGGGAGCAAGGAATGATCATTCTGTGAGTCCAGTGAGTCTGACCCCAAAGGTAGATCAGTGTTGGTGAGTCTGAACACAGCCACCAGAAACTCCTCCACCAAGGGAAGAAACCACTCTCTTGTTCACAGCAAGCATTTCTGGAAGTTTTCTCTTTCACCACCACTGAGAAGAAAAGACAAAATGTGCTAGAGCTAGAAAAAGAGGAACTACTCTCCCGGGCTGTGCAAGAGAAAATGTGAAAGTCTTTTGCATCAACAGGAACTTTCTCAAAAAGCCAAAAGAAAAAAAAAACACCAACCCCACACAAACGAGCCCTTCCACAATGGCAGCTTAGTCTCCCCAGCTGGTTTGCATGGCTCCAGGACTTTCAGTGATTCCAAGCCTTTCTCTACCTTCTCCAACTTCCGTCTGTGAAAATGGAGTATTGGTCATGCAAATCTCATACAAAACCTGCCAGAGGAGGTCTTGTTAGCCCTATTCATTCACCGACAACATTTTCATGGTTCCATGGAAAGAGGGATGTGAACAAGGGAGGAGGGATAAAGAAAGGGAAAGTAAATCAGTAGGAAGGCACCTGCATCTTGTCCACAAAAGACACCACTCTTTTCTCAACAGGCATCACCATCATCAAAGTTATTCTCCATGTGAAAATGCACAGGAGGCAGCATGGAGGTGGGGGGGTTGGTCTGGAGTTAGAGAACTTGGGGGCCACTCCTCCTTACTATCTGCTGTAAACTTAGCCAGTTTAGTTTCATGGAACATCACGTTTCTCAATCTGGAAAAGGAGGGGGATGAGACCAGATGACATTTAAGGAACGCATGATACCATGGCACCCTTCATGCGTGCCAACCATTGCAGAGGACCACAGGAACACCGGGTTATGGCTTCCTCAGAGGCTATGGAGGAAATGGAAGCCCAGAGAGATCACGTAATTTGTTCCAAGTCACTCAGGGGGCAAATATGAGTCAGGAAAATGGATACTGAAAAGAGATGTTAGGAAAGAACAGAGGAACAAGGCTTAACCCTCAGCTCTTTTCCTTACGTCTTTGACTCCTGGGAAAGTCTCTTCCCCAACTGTGGGCCTCAGTTTCCTCATCTGTAAAGTAAGATACTAGATGGACTCTATAAGAACCCATGATTGCTAAATCTAAGATCCTATTAATGTGATTGTATGAGTTGCCAAATTTGGCTGATTCTACTCCATCATCCCTCCTGTCTGTCCTCTTTTCTGTACTCATACCACACTCACCCTTGTCCAAGCCCTCATCCTGTCTTGCTTAGAATATTGACAGCTTCCCAATTTGTCACCCTGAAATCTCTCCCCTCTCCAAACCATCCCCAACACAGCCGCCATATTGATATTCCTGGAACTCAAAATCTATTTCACTCCTCAACTCAAGAAGCTTCTTTGGATCCCCATTGCCTTGAGGTTAAAATGTAAACTGCTCTCTTTGGCATTTAAGACCCTTCACATCCTGGGGTCCAGCTGATTACAAATTACTGCCCCCTCATACACTATATCCTCTAGTCAAAGAACTATCACCTGGACTAATCCATCTATCTCCCACCTTTGCTTCCTACTTTTGAGCAGGCTATCTATGGTTCCTGGAATGTTTCCCGCGTTACTGCCCACTCCCAGAAAACTGAGCTCCCTTCAAGGCCCAGCTGAAGTGCCAAGGGGACTTTCCTGATTCCTCTAGCTTCTAGTTTACCACCTGGCTTCCCCTCTCCCCTGACACACCCTCCCCCTTTGGGTAGTTTTAAAGTATAGCCTATATTTTAATTGAACATATGGCAGCTAGGTGGCTCAGTGGGTAGAGCGACAGGCCTGGAGTCAGGAACACCTGAATTCATATGTTACCTCAGACATTCACTAGCTATGTGACCCTGGACAAGTCACTTAACTTGTCTGCCTCAGCTCCCTCCTTTTTGAAATTGGGATAATTATAGCCCTTACCTCCAAGGGTTGTTGTGAGGATCAAGTGAGATATTTGTAAAGGGCTTAAAGTGCTATGTAAATGCATCATCTTCCTCCTCTTCCTCCTCCTCCTTCTCTCTCTCTCCTCCTCCTCCTCCTCCTCCTCCTCCTCCTCTCCCAGGCTGCAAATTACCTAAGAGAAGTGACTGCTTCATGTTTGTCCTTATATCCCTAGCACCCAAGACAGATCACAGCAGGTACTTAATAAATGTGTACTGGTTGATTAATTGATTAGAAAGGACCCTGGATTTGGAGGCAGAGGATCTGGGTTTAAATACAAAATCTGCCACTTATGGCCTGAATGACTTTGGGTTAGTCACTTCTCTCATTTTCTTCATCTGTAAAGTGAGGGAAACTGAAGTAGCTGGCTATGGAGGGTTCTCCCAACTCTAAATCTCTGCCCCTATATGCTTGTTGTAGATTGTATGTAGATTGAATGATATAATTGGATGCACTAGAAGACATGGCTTGGGTGGGAGTTGGTTTTGCTCAGCTTTTTTCTCTTTTTAAATTTCTGTTATAAAAGATGGTTCTATTATGAAGGGCAGGGAGTAGGGGAGTGATACATTTAGAAATGGTGTTGTCAAAAATAAAAGGCATCAATACAAAAATAAATAAAATGGATCATTTTAAAGGTTCAGTCTCATACTACCCAGAAACTTCATTATCACCCCATGCTTGGAGTCTATCATGAGAGCCTGCCGTGAAATGGGGTCCCTTTGACACGCCAATACTTCACCCCACTCAGATAAGAGCCTGAGAGGCAGAGGCAAAATGATATTCAGTCCCTGTCAGTACTGCACAGGGATCCAATGATGTTCTGGGTATTTAATTTAGAATCAAATTTGTAAAGCTTTAGCCAGAAAAGAAAATGCCTCAGGTAATTCTACCTACCTAGCCCAATGATGGGCAGCCAGGGGGTTCAGTGGATAGATAGAGCACTGGACTTGGAATCAGGAAAACTCATCCTCATGAGTTCAAATCCTTCTTCAGACACTTACTATCTGTGTGACCCTGGACAAATCATCGAATCCTGTTGTTTGCCTCAGTTTCCTCATCTGTAAAATGAGCTGGAGAAGGAAATGGGAAATCTCTCCAGTATCTCTGCCAAGAAAACCCCACATGGGGTCAGGAAGAGTCAGACATGACTAAACAACAACAGCAGCACAATGGAGAGTGGAGATTTTAGTGGGTTATTTTAGGCTGTTAAGATGGACAAATGAGAAGATTCAAGCTAGAAGGGAAAAGACCTCTCTCTTTGATGGCTTTCATTCCTTCCATCCTTCCTTCCTCCCTCCCTCCCTTCCTTCCTCTCTTTCCTCCTTCTTTCTTTTCTGCCTCCCTCCCTCCTTCCATCCTTCCTTCCTCCCTTTTCTTCCTCCTTCTTTCTTTTCTTCCTCCTTCCTTCCTTCCTTCCTTCCTTCCTTCCTTCCTTCCTTCCTTCCTTCCACCCCACCATCTGCCAAGTTCTAGAGACAGCTTTATCCAGATTAGATCTGTTTGGAGTCCCTACTACAGTTTTCTCTAACTGCTGTAGCCTATAATCAACTTCAGGGCCAGGGCCTCCTATTTCTTACTCAATTTCATCTCTCCCACACACATTGCCCCCCCATGTATTCCTTGCACATAGTAAATGTTTACAAAATATTTGCAGATTAGAGCTGGCAATAAAATATTTGAATAATTTCCAGAACTCTCCTTGACTTGCCACTGCTGTGGATTCTGCTCTAATGAAGGGAATTATTTCTTACCAAGATGGATTTTTAGTTCACAGCTTCTGACTCTGGGGTCACGCTCATGGAATTCCAAGGGGCCTTGGGACTGTCCAGTCTAACTTTGGCTTACAACATATTCAACAGGGAGCCATGCAGGCTTTCCTTAGAAACCCCTAGGAACTCATTTTTTGCCCTCTTCCCCATGCCCACAGGTTCCACTTTCAGATGGCTCTGTTAGGAAAATTTTCCTGACAGTGATCAGAGGAAAAAGTATTATTCGATGGCCACATCTGTCTTTGCCCTTCCCCCTTCATCCCAATGAGAAAGCTTTGGGCCTCTTTAAAGTCTTTTGAAACCCTTTCAGTCTGATGTTCTACACACTGCCTGCTTCCCTGCACTCCCTGACCAAAATGGTTAGGTAATGTCTACATGGTCATGCTGATAGCTCACACTTGTGAGCAGCAGTCTTGCAAGCCAGGAAATGCAGGCTCAGAGAGGTTAAATATTTTGTCTATAAACACACAGCTAGCAAATATCAAGGCTGAGTCTGAACCCAGATTTTTAAACTTTAGATCCAACCCTCTTCACATTATTATGGCTAAGACAACACAAAAATATAAGATCCAGTCTACTGCAGGCCACCAATCCAACTGCCAACCCCCCAGGAAGGGGCAATCAATCATTATTGCTTCTTCCTTCCTATGGTCATTGGCTGGGGTGATGGCTATTTACTAAGTACTCAAGGAAGGGACAACCAAATTTGCAATGAGATGTCATATTTGTGAAGGTGGTAATGACCTTTACGTGGCAACACCTTCCCAAGACTTTAGAACTCGACGGCACCTTGGCAGTCATCTAGCCCAGTGCCACAAATTGGCTTCTCCCTGCCAGATTGGCCCTAGGATGACTGTACAAGAACCAAGAGAAATAACAGAGCTGTCAAGGGTTCATGTACTCATAGGACTAGGGCAGTGGTTCTCAACCTGTGGGTTATGTTCAATTTAAATACATCCTACATATTAGATATTTACATTACAATTCATCACAGTAGCAAAATTACAGTTATGAAGTAGCAACAAAAATGATTTTATGGTTGGGGGTCACCACAACATGAGGAACTATATTAAAGGGTCA
>CM053598.1:32046085-32073630 GCA_028646575.1 Pseudocheirus occidentalis | reverse complement strand
TATTCTGGACCTTTTGTTCTTCCAGATGAGTTTTGTTACTATTTTTTCTAGCTCTATAAAATAATGTTTTGGCAGATTGATTGGAATGGCACTAAATAGGTAAATTAATTTGGGTAAAATTGCCATTATCATTATATTAGCTCAACCTAACCACAAGAAATGAATGTTTTTCCAGTTATTTAGAACTGACTTTATTTGTGTGAAAAGTGTTTTATAACTGTGTTTGTATAACTCATAAGTTTGTTTGGTCAGGTAGATACCCAAATATTTTATAATGTCTACAATAACTTTAAATGGAATTTCTCTATTTCTTACTGTTGGACTTTGTTAGAAATATATAGGAATGCCAAGGATTTATGTGAGCTTATTTTATATCCTGCAACTTTGCTAAATTTATTTATCTAAAGTAATTTTTTCTTGCTTCTCTAAGATTCTCTAAGTATATCATCATACCATCTAAAGAGTGATAGCTTAGTCTTTTCTTTGCCTAATCTACTTCCTTTTATTTCTTTTCCTTCTCTTATTGCTATGACTAACATTTCTAGTACAAAATTGAATAAGAGGGGTAATACTGGACATCCTTGTTTCACCTCCAATTCTTTTTGAAAATGCTTCTAGCTAATCCCCATTACATATAATATTTGCTGATGGTTTTAGATAGATGCTACTTATCATTTTAAGAAAGACTCCATTTATTCCTATACTTTCTAGTGTTTTAGATAGGAATGGGTGTTGCATTTTGGCAACAGCTTTTTCTGCATCTATTGATATAATCATATGTTTCTGCTAGTTTTGTTGTTGATATAATCAATTACACTAAGTTTTCTGAATATTGAATTATCCTTGCATTCTTAGAATAAATCCTATCTGATCAAAGTGTATTATTCTTGTGATAAGTTGCTATGGTCTTTTTGCTAATCTTTTATTTAAAATTTTTGCATCTACATTCATTAGGGAAATTGGTCTATAATTTTCTTTCTCTGTTTTGACTCTTCCTGATTTAGGTATCAGTACTATTTTTGTGTCAGAAAAAGAATTTGTTAGGATTCCTTCTTCTCCAATTTTCCCAAATAGTTTATACAGTATTTGAATTAATTGTTCTTTAAATGTTTGATAGAATTTGCTTGTAAATCCATCTTGTCCTAGAGATTTTTTTCCTAGGGAGTTCACTGTGGCTTGTTCAATTTCTTTTTCTGATTTTTGAGGTTAAGTATTTTACTTCCTCTTCAGTTAATCTAGGTAATTTATATTTTTGTAAATATTTATCCATTTCATTAACATTGTCAAATTTGTGGGCATACAATTGGGCAAAATAAGTCCTAATTATTGTTTTAATTTCCTCTTCGTAGGAGGTCAATTCACCCTTTTCATTTTTTATACTGATAATTTGGTTTTCTTCTTTCCTTTTTTTTTTTTATCAAATTGACTAAAGGTCTATTAATTCTATTGGTTTTTTGATAAAACCAGCTCTTAGTTTTATTTATTAGTTCCATAGTTTTCTTAATTTCAGTTTTACTAATCTCTCCTTTGGTTTTCAGTATTTCTGATTTAGTATTTAATTGGGTATTTACAATTAGTTCTTTTTCTAGCTTTTCCAACTGCATGCCCAATTTATTGATCTCCATTTTCTCTATTTTATTCATGTATGCATTCAGAGATATAAAACTTCCTCTAAGAACTGCTTTTGATGAATCCCACAAGTTTTGGTATGTTGTCTCACTATTGTCACTCTCTTGAATGAAGTTACTGATTGTTTCTATGATCTCTTGTTTGAACCACTCATTCTTGAGGATTAAATTATTTATTTACTGATTAGTTTTTAGTCTATCTTTCCATGGCCCTTTATTACATATAATTTTTATTGCATCATGATCTTAAAAGGATGCATTTATTATTTCTACCTTTCTGCACTGGATTGTGAGGTTTTTATGCCCTAGTACACAGTTTTTGTGAACATGCCATATACTGCTGAGAAGAAGGTATATTCCTTTTTATCCCCTTTAAATTTTCTCCAGAGGCCTATCATATCTATTTTCTCTAACATTTTATTCACCTCCTTAACTTCTTTCTTGTTTATTTTGAGGTTATATGTGTCAAGTTCAGAAAAGGGGTAACTGAGGTCCTCCACTAGTATAGTTTTGCTATCTATTTCTTCTCCCAACTCCTTTCTCCAGGAATTTTGATGCTATGCCACTTGGTTATATATGGTTAGTAATGATATCACTTCATTGTTAATGGTGCCTTTTAGCAGGATATAGTTTCCCTCCCTATCTCTTAATTAGATCTATTTTTACTTTTGCTCTATCTGAGATAAGGATTGCTACCACAGCTTTTTTTTACTTTAGCTGAAACATAATATATTCTACTCCAGCCTTTTACCTTTACCCTGAGTGTATCCCTCTTTTTCAAATGTGTTTCTTGTAGACAGCATATTGTAGAATTGTGGTTTTTAATTTATTCTGCTATCTGCCTCCATTTTATGGGAGAGTTTATCCCATTCACATTCACAGTTATGATTACTATCTGTGGCTTTCCCTCCATCCTATTCCCTCCCCTGTTTATGCTTTTATTTCTCCCTTCTCCCTTCCCCTCAAGAGTTTTGCTTTTAACTACCACCTCCCTCAGTATTCCCTTCCTATCAATTCCTCTCCTTTTTTCTATCCTTCCCCTTTGCTACTTCTTCCCTCCCTTCTAACCAACTCCCCTTTCTTAACCCTTTCCCCTCCTACTGCCTGTAGGGTGAGATAGATTTTTATACCAAATGAGTATGTTATTTCCTCCTTGAACCAAAACTGATGAGAATAAGTCCCATAATGTGCTCTTCTCCCTCCCTTCTTTCCATCTACTATAAAAAGTTTTGTGTCTCTTCAGGATAGAATTCTAACATTAACTGATTATGTTGTTCCCTCCTTGAACCAAAACCAAGAGCAAAGTTCATATAACGTTCATCTCCCTCCCTTCTTTCCCTCTACTTTAATATGTTTTATGCCTCTTCATGTGGCATAATTTACCCTTTTCTGGCCTCTTCTTCCCTCTTCTCCCAATACAATCCATTTTCACCCTTTAATAAGGTTTTTTTTAATCATCTCTTTAGTTAATTTATACCCACAACCTCTAACTACATATATCCCTTTTAAATGTCACAATAATTTTACAGTTCTCAATATTGACAGGTATCAGCTTCCCATATAGGAATTTTAAAAGTTTGCTCTTATGAAATAACAAGTTGTGTTTCTATGTCTGTCTGTGTGTGTTTTCCCTGTTTGTCTTTTTATGTCTCTCTTGTGTCTTGTATTTGGAGATCAAATTTTCCATTGAGCTCTAATTTTTTCATCAGAAAGGTCTAAAAGTCCCTTATATCATTGAATGACCATCTCCTTGCCTGAAAGGTTATGCTCAGTATTGCTGGATAGTTGATCCTTGGTTGTAGTCCAAGCTCTTTTGCTTTAGGAAATATCATATTCCAATCCCTCTGATCTTTCAGTGTAGAAGTTGCTAGGTCCTACGTGATCCTGACTGTAGTTCCATTATATTTGAATTGTTTCTTTCTGGTTCTTTGCAGTATTTTCTCCTTGATCTTATAATTCTGGAATCTGGCTAAAGTATTTCTTGGAGTTTTTAATTTGGGATCTCTTTCAGGAGGTGTCCAATGGATTCTTTCAATAACTATTTTACCCTTTAGTTCTAGGACTTCAGGGCAGTTTTCTTTGATGATTTCTTGGAAGATGTTGTCCAGAATTTTCTATTGCAAGAGAACTCAGCAGGGATCACATTCAAAAAGCAGCCCTGAGTGAAACAAGGCTAGCAAATGAAAGCTGGTTTACTGAGGTTGGCCTCAGTACAAATAAAGGAGTACAAGTACAAGTACTCTACTTGTACTCAGTACAAGCCTGAGTACAAGTAGAGGAATCTAAAGTTGGACTGCTATTCCTGCTTTGCTTTCTTTGCCTGCTCATGTTGCAGTCAATTACTTGACTTTTTAGCTCTCTTGAACTCTGCTTCAAGAGGGAAAAATTATGTCCCAAATCGCTGGGGTTTTCACAGCTGCCAGAGCTATTAGGAGGCCACTGTAACCCCCACCAGCTTTGGCTCACTGAAAACGCACCCCAGGAACACCACCCAAGACCACATTCCTGATCCAGACAGCTTAATGCAAGAGCACTTAGCCTCTGAATGATCACTTTCCCCCCCCCCCCAGGAATCTGCAGGCTGGGAGCTTCTAAAGCAGCCACGTGGAGGCAGGCTGCAGGGCTGCCACTTCTGCTGCTTCCTTGCCCTGGAGGCAGTTTGGCCAGATGTTCTCCTCTGAATTTAGCCAAGTTCCACTAACCTTTCACTTAGTCCTTATTTCTTATGGTTTGATAAGTCTGGAAATTGCTACTGATCCACTCTCCTGAAAGCTCCAGCTGTGGCTTGTCCTGACCACCCCAGGGCCAAGCTGTGGTTTCATGCTGGGTTGATTTTGACTCCTAGCATGCTGTGATGAACCCGTCCTGTCCTGCTTACTGAGCTGTCTTCATTGGGAGATGTGTTTTTCTGTAGTTTTGTGAGTTTTGGAGCCCTAAATTTTGTTTAGAGTCATATTTTATGGGTATTTGAGGTGGTTATGAGGGAGCTGTGTAGTTTTCTTGCTTCTACGCTGCCATCTTGGCTCTGCCCCCTGGCTCTATGATCTTATGATCTTATGCATTGTTCATGGCCTACAAAGTTATCATCAGGATTTTACAAAAGTGACAGTCATACATGCAGATACATGCCAAACTTGCATCCCTACCTTTGACCTCTCCCAAGAGTACCAGCTCTGAAACACCCACTGTATCTAAAACCAAGGTCATTGTTTTCTTCCTCATCTCAAACTGGCTAAGCCTTTCAACTTCTCTGTTTCTGTCAGTAGGGTAACTATCACCATTGCTCTTGTAACCCATGGCCTAGAACCCAAGGCTTCTCCCCTCTTACTCCAGGCATACAAAAGGAAGTCCAATTTTAAAGGCTTGTTTTCTCTTTTTTTATCATGTGTCTCCACCTGGGATTTACTTTGGCAAAATATCCAAATTAAATTTTATAGTTAATGTCTGGGTCACTCTAAATGAGGGTAAGGGAGTCCTGAAAACAGTGCCCATACATGCACTGAGGGTAACAAATGCAATGGAAAGAAGACATTTCACTTCACATAAAATGCCAAAGTTGCAATAGAAAGAGAAAATATAAAACACACAGTGTCTTCCTTGCAACCAAATTAAACTTAAGGCTTCCATTAGCATAGTGTTCTGACCATGATTTTAGAGTCCCTTCCAGACCTATAGTGTGGTTTATACTTTCCTCAAAAGACAAAAAGACTTTAGGGCAGCTGAAAAGCAGAAGTAAACAAATTGCCCTATCCCTCTCTGAAATTACCATTGTCATGTAGGGTATGAGGACAGACAAATTAAGACTGATAAATACAGTCAAGTATGTTCTGGAGCTGACGGGGAGCTCCAGTGCCTATGTTTGTAACATCCAGTGGTAATTTCAATTTGTAAAATCACATTTGTATTTAGGTACCTATGTTTGTAATACCAGCTTGTGAAATCAAGTTGTAAAACCACACTTCCCCCAGCCTCAAAGCATTAACTCTACTTCTTCCCTAAGCCAGCATTCTGCCTAGTTACAATTCATGAACTGCTTTGAATCCTTCAGTCAACCATTTATAATCAATCCCTTTAGCTTAGAGAAATGTATATCTCCCTTGTTCTAATGGCCAGCTGAACCTATGAATCCTTCAATGAATTATCAGTAAGCTAACTCCTCTCCAATTAAGCACATCCTGAATCCCCAATTAATCTAGCTTCCCAACATCCATCTTGTCAAACAGGACATTGATGGGTAGCAGACTGGACACCTCTCAGTCAGTTCTGACCAATAGGTGACCCAGTGACATTTCAAGCCTAAAACCACACCTCCATGTAGCCCCCCCATAGGCTTTTTTCCAATGAATTATGGGCAATATGACTGTGCAGTAGAGATGTAAAGTGCATGTCCCTTTAAGCACTGACCACTTCTTAACTCCTCTCTAATGCCACCCTTACTCACCTAGTTAGTATAATTGATACCTGATTTATGATTTTATGGCTTTGTAATCTGTACCGCTGACTCCTTTAAGTTTGCAGGTTCCCTAAGACCTCTTGCCCACTGTAAAGCATAACAATAAACTTTTACAATCCTGACTCACAAGATTTCTTGAGTCCTAAGAAATCTTTCCAGACAATAACTCTCCAGGGATTCTTTAGGGTCCCTCAAACACCTACTTTTCTCACCCTCTTCAGAGCCAGAGTGAAGCACTGCCAAGAACACTTCTACTGCTGTGGACCTCATAACTTCCCTAGTTTCTATCTACAAAAGTCTACTCTGTCTAACACAATCTCACAGTAGCTATGTGGATGCTGGGGCAACAAAGCTTCCATCAACTCCCATACTGCTCCCAGATTGGCTAGCAAATAAACCTAGGAATAAGAATAAAAGGTGACAGAGGTGAGGTCTTGGGGCAGTTTTGCAGCTTTGGAGGAGCAGATTTCTGAGTTACATGTTGCATTCTATCTAATACAAATAACATTTCTTTCCCCACATCTCCTTGTGTCCCTGGAAGATCTCAGCAGCCCTAGCTCTTCCCCTTACCTTCATTTTCTGTCTCCTCTAATCAATCTTACCTACAAGATTAATCCTGAACCTCATCTTTCATGACAATCCTCTGCTCAATAAGGTTCTGTAACTTTCCTTTGAAGGCTAAGTATGAAATCCAAATGCCTCTGCCTGTCTTTCCACTCTGCAGAATCTAACTCTACCAGATCCTTTCCAATTTATTTCCCCCTAATCCCCAATATTCACCCTCTGACTTAACCTGATTTCCTATCTGTACCTCACTTACACCATAGTCAGGCCCACTCTTGTAACCTACTGCCTGCCTCCCTTTGAATGGAATGCTGTCCTTTCTCTCCTCTATTGAGTTGAGTTCCTTCTGCCCTACCTGACTGGGGTAGGTTGACTTATGCAGTCTTGGCCCAGGGCTTTTCCCATGGCTTTCACTGAGGCTGGTCTCCAGTGCCTTCCAACTATGCACAGATTGATGTAATTATTCTTGTTTCTCTCCCTAAAAGGTCAGTAGGGACCACGTGTCCTAGTGCTACATCCCTCATTCTGTGAGGCAACTTGGCATAGTGGGTACAGCCAGGAAGTTCAAGTCCCATGTCTAAGATATACTGGCTCTATGACCTCTCAGTGCTCTAAGGCCCTTACTAAGACTATATATAGCAGGCTATATGTAGGGGCTTAGCTGCATTGATAGAGGGGGTTTCCTTACCTGAGAGTTCCCTATCTCAATGAAATTGGTCCCTTTCCCCTAATCCACATTCTAACACAAAACTAGCTGGACCATGGATGAGACTCACTGAATTCTTATTGATTGAGGGAGGGCCTCTACAGAAATCCAATCCTGATGCTTCACTGGGGCATGGAGACAGGGGTGTGCTGGAGTCAGCTCAAACAAACTCCTTTGAACAGATGATTAACTTTTCACTATGTGCATTTACACCCTGGCAACTGCAAAAAGTACAAAGCAAGATTGAATTTATTGTTCTGTTGATAATCTAGACTTAAGAAAGAAATGGAGAAATTATAAATAATACAAAGCAAATATAAGTCAGTAATAAGTACAGTAGTGACAGAAAGCTTGTCTAATGGAAAAACATCAATATAGGCACTCAAAAAATATTTGCTGAGTGAATGAATGACTCAGAAATCTGGTGAGTGTGAGTGCCTCTGCTCAGTACACCAAGAGGACTAGCTGTTCACATAAAACCATCAACAGGCATACCCTAAGATTAAAGCTGCCACTTCTGCCATAATTACACAGAAAGATCTCTGACTTGTAGGGTAAAAGTCATGTATTTAATAAACTGGAATAGTCTAAAATGGTGGCTCTGAAATGATTCCTTTATTCTCAGGTTAAAAAGGACAAAAATCAACTTTCATAATGAATAAATGGAAAAAGATTCCTCCCCACTCATTTTTTCAGACAGTCTGACTTTAAACTGAAGTCGCAAAACTTGGAGAGTACTCAAAGTCCCCAAGGTGAAATGGCCCTCAGAAGTCATCTTGTCCTATCTGTCCCAGAACAGGAATATGCTCTAAACGTCCTCTATCTAACCTCCAGTGAGGGAGAGCTCATCCCCTCTCCAGGCAGCCCAATCCATGTTGGGACAACTCTAAGTATTAGAACATTTTTCCTTCATTGAGCCTAAATATGCATCTCTCCATCTTTTGCTCACTGCCCCTAGTTCTGGCATCTGGGGTTAATCAGAGAAAATAAAATAATTAATAAAAAAGATCACTAATCCCTTTTTCTTCTGACATCACATTCAAATACATAAAGAGCACTCATATCCTCTGTTCTCCTTCAGATTAACCACTAATCCCTTCCATGGGTCCTCATGTGACATGGGTTTACATCTCTATGCCATGCATATTGTAATGGTAATTAATTTAGCAGATACTTAGCCCTTCATAACTTAGGGGTAAGTAGCTCTTTAAAGAAACAGAAGGTATAACTCTGTCTCCTGTTGCTGACATAACAGAAAGGGGATGGCTGAGACAGGAAGCCAGTTTGTGCGTGTGTGTGTGTGTGTGTGTGTGTGTGTGTGTGTGTGCATGTGTGTGTGTGTGTGTGTGTATTTAAGAAGAGCTCCTGAGGACAGACAGACAGAATCAAGAATTTTCCTCCTGGTGGCGGGAGCAGAATTTTCACAGCATCTGGAAGCTGGGCTGCTAGACTGGGAAGTGAGTTGGAGTTTTCTATGAGACCAGAATCTGGTGAAGGCTGAAGTTGCCTGGAAGGCTGAGTCTTCTTCTGGGTCCTAGGGCCAGCTCAACTGGTGGAGGACTGAAGAAACATGACCCAGATAAGGAAGGCTTTGTTTGTTTGTGGCTTGGTTGATCCTTGAGTTCCCAGCAACAGAAGTGGTGAAGGTTTTGAGATGTGCTGGACCCTGTGAACTTCAATGTCTACCAAGAACTGCCCAGAGGACTGGACAAGAACCTGGGAGCTGTCTGCCTTTGAATCCAGGTAACTGTTTGGTGGATTCAGGAAGGAGCTGGGACCATGGAAGGGGATCCAAAGAATCTGAGAGAATACCCTGAGGCAAGATGAAGAAAAGGCCTCCCCTTGGATGCATGATGAAATTAAAGTTTACTAGACATCAAGAGGTGGAGGGTTTATGTAAATTTCTAATGATTGTATTTAGTGATAAATGATACTTAGTAATTGTGAATCTGGATAAGTGACTGATTAAGTTAATCTATAATTGCCCCATGAGTGGAAGATTGATTATTGTATTGTGAGATGACTGAATGACTAAATGAGGAGGCAAACCTCCTTAGGGAAACCAGATGATTATTCTTTGGTTCTTTGTTCTTAATACAGTGGCCACTTTGGTGAAAACTACAGTCCATTCTAATGATAATGGAGTGTTCACTATACTGTGTAATCAGAACCTTAAAAGATGTTCACAGTAGCACTCTTTTGGGAAGCTGCTCATGCATGGCGTTACACATATCTCAAGAAATACTGGGAGTTTAAGCCTATTGCTGGGCCCTAGTTGACAAAGGGGACTCCATTTTTGACTACTGATTGGTCTGCTTTTCTGACTACCAATTGACCTGGGAAGTTCCTATGTTCCCAACAATTGCCTTGGTTGGCTATACTTAGAGTTAGGAATGTGAGCTTAGCAAACTCCCTCTAATCCAGGTGGGTAAAGTTAAGGACCTTGCCTAGTCAAAATTTTCTTGTGACTGAGCAAGTGGATGTCAGTACAGACCACCTTCTAGTTGACTACCTCTCAGGGCCCCCAGCCACTCAGGCCCTGTGAATTAGCCCAGCAACAACAATCAGCTATAAAGTCAGTGACCCAGGAGATGTGGGATCTTGATGGGGATGCACTGCCCAAACCCTTGAGGTATATCTATGGGACTGAAGAGGCAGAAGCCACACACACTTAAATAGCTCTGTGATCTTTCCTTCTTGGTACCTCCTCACTATACCATGATTTACTCTGAATTTAACTGAAACCCAGGAAAGAAACAAGGTCATCGTCCACCCTGATGCAGTGGATGTTGGCCTAGTTTTCCACTGCAGCCAAAATCATCAACAGATGCTGGGCCTCAAATACTCATTATAGAGGTGACAAGAATATAGAATATTTCAAGTCAAAGGTGGCACAAGCAGGGTCAGCTCCAAGGTAACTTGTGACCTAAATGACACTTCTCTCTGCCTCCATCCATCATCATGGCCTTTCTTGCCTCCTCTGAAGTACCACTTTACACCTGCTGCCCAGGGAACCCAGTTGTGGTGACCCAACCAAAGTCAGCTCTGGCCTCTCCCTGATAAAAAAAACATCCTGTCCTGACCCTGCTCTAAATTAATTGTCCTTCTGGGAAGCAGGGCATAGGGACGAGAATAAGCCTTTATGTAGCAACTAGTACATGACAGGCCCTGTATGAAACTTTTTATTAACATTAGCTCATTTGATCCTTATAACAACTCATGAGGAAGGTATAATTATTAACCCCATTTTAGAGTTGGGATAACTGCACAAACAAAGGTTAAGGGACTGACCTAGGGTCGAACAGCATTTGCCTGAGGCCAAATTTGAAATCAGATTTTCCAGACTTAGCAATTTATCCAAGTACCACTAACTGACTCATAAGCAGTTATAACCTAAAATGAGGCCATTCTCCCCCCTCAAGGATCTCATATTCTCCTAAGGGGAATAGAGGGTACATGAAAATATATATTCACACTAATACAGGGAAACATGAAATGCTTCTGGCAGGAAGAGACACCTCTAACCTTTGAGAGAAGGGGAAGGATTTCCAGAGATTGAAGTGAACAGGAAGAGCATTTCATGTATTGGTGGGAGACAAGAGCCTCATGCAGAGATTTGAAGGCAGAAGATAGGAAACTGCATCTAGGCAGCCCGTTCTTTGGAACCAATGGTGGATTATTACGGAGAAGTGCAGAGTGTTTGAGGACATGCCCCTAAATTGTTAAGGGACATATCATGGACAATGACCAAGTTCTTACAAGACATCCTATCATTGTATGGGCAGAGCCAGGATCCTGGGCCACATGTGAACATCTCTCTGATTCAATGGTGATGATTTGTATATTTTAATATTCTTGCAGGGAAAGGGCAAGGTTATTTAAGTGAGGTGGAGATCTAATCCAGCATACATCTAATAATGCATACTGCATCAGTCTTTCCAGTTGGCAACCTGCCCTCTGTTTATACAATAGTATTTGTCATTTTTGTGTGTTTTATTTCCTCTTGGCTATTATTGCAAAATCATTTTAATCTCCCTCTACTATATATACAGAGAGACAGTGTGTGTGTGAGAGAGAGAGAGAGAGAGTGAGTCCTGATCTGGTTTCCTTCAGGAGCAACAGCACCTTGAAAGAGAAAGACTGCTAAGACACAATGGTAAGTAACTGGGTCCATCTCTGAAGAAAAATGAAGACACATTACTAGGTTTTTCTTAGGTTTCTCCTAAAAGTTGTCAAGTCCTCAATTGGTCAAGTCACCTATTTGGTGAATTTCTTCTTGGGTTACCTATAAAGAGATAGTATGATGTAGTAGAGAGGGAATAGGGCTAAGAGTCAGGAAGCTCAGGGTTCAAGGCCTACCTCCCATATATCCTAGTTGTCTGTCTTCCACTTACCTCTTTAGGTCTAAAAGTGGCAGAAGAGTCATCTACCTGCCTTGGTAGAGACAATTGCAACCCTGAAGGCCCCAGTGTCCATTAAATCACAGTTATATTATTTTTTACCTCAATTACAAATTGCCAATTTCTTCCATTCTGTCATACCCAAAGTCCATTATCATAATGCCCCTCTCTAGGCTACTGCCTTCTACCCAATCATAAGGGCAACAGGCTATGCCCTCTGCCAACATGACTGCCCCCCTAGTCATGTAGCAATATGTGCCAATGTCACCAACTCTCTCAATTTCCCCACCTCTCTCCAAAACCTCTTTCTCTGCCAAATGAATTTATCCCAGGCACAAGAAGTCAGAGTCTTGGATTTGTCTTAAGAAGTGGTAGCATGTGAATAGAATGAACGATTATCGTTTGTTAAGAAATGACAAATATGAAGAAATCAGAGGAACATGGAAAGACCTGAATGAACAGATGCAAAGTGAAAGCAGATTCAGGAAAACAATGCAAGTGATGCAAAAAAAGAACCCCTAAAAGTCCTCTGAACCCGGATGAAGTGCAATAAGTAATTTTGTCCCCAAAGGACAGGGGAAAATGTATTTATGACTACCAAGAATAGCATTAATGTGCTATTGTGCAATATGGCACATGCAGTAAGCAGAGCGAGCATTCAGAGTGCATCTGCTAAGTGCCAGATCCTGTGCTAAGTGCTTTCCAATTATTCTCTCATCCGACCCTCACAATCCCCCTGGGAAGTAGCTGCTATTATCTCTATTTTACATTGCAGGAAACTGAAGTGAAGAGAGGCAAAAAGTGATTTGCCCAAAGTCACACAGTATTTCTCATCTTGTCAGAAAAGTGGGTGACTATGGAGGCAGAAGCTAAAATATATAATGGTGCAGTGGATACATGGAGTCAGCATGACAAAGGCTTGAACCATGCATCAGCCACCAGCTTGGGCACTCTGAAAAAGTCAGTGTTGTTAGGGTCTTGTCAAGGCCTCAGTTTCCTCATCTGTAAAATGAGCATGCTAGACTCAATGACCTCTAAATTCCTCTATAGCTCTAAATCCATGATCCTGGGATGCCATGAAGTATAATTGCTTAACTGTGTTGGTTGGTTTTCCTTGATTGCTTTTGTAATAATAGCACTTTTCTAATAGTCTAACATTCGTTTGGTCCTTACAACCACCCTAGGAGGCTGTCATTGTCCCTGATTTACAGATAATGAAACTGAGGCAGACAGGCTAAGTGACTTGTACAAGGTCCCATAATCAGTGTCTGAACTGACTGAACTCAAGCCTTCCTGACTCAATGTCCAATACTTTATCCACTGTGCCCCCTCATAGACTTTGGGTCCATTGCCAGGAAGATACCATATATTGGGCAGCAACTGATATAAAATAGGAGAGCAATTATAAAACTTTAAAAAAACTCTAGCCAGTTTCCCTCCCCAACCACGTTTAATTTTTATCTTTTCTCTTTTTTAATAGAATACTATGTTATGTGTTCTCCTTGCATTGGATCTCTTTGTGACATTTTGTGATGCTCTATGCACATATACGCCCTTGGAAATCGCTCCAGGGGGCGAAGAAGGTAAATCATCATTTGCAGCTTTCATCAGTTTACCAGGAAAAGTGACTGGGAAAAGCTTGAATGGCATATCTGTGTCCATTGGAGCAAAGACCCATGAGATGGGAGTAGTGGGCAAAGGGTGGAAAAAGTGGATTTAATGTAAAGATGGAGAAAACAGGTATCTGTCTAAACATACATGTAAGGTCTTTCCCTTATCATCTTTCTTCTGTCACACAATTAAGAGGCAGAACTTATTTTCTGCAAATGATATGCTTCTAAGTGGTAGAATGTGTTAGTGGTTAAAGAGCTAGGATGAAAGTTTAAAAGATCTGGGTTTAAATCCCACTTCTGACACTTAATTGATTTTGTGGTGCTAGGCAAACTATAGCCACTTCTGTGCCTCAAGTACTTACCTACTTAGTCACTCAATTCATCAAGCATTTATTAAACATCTACTATGTGTCAAAGGTTGTATCTATAAAGGCAAAATTAATCATGGAAAAAAAAAGAAACCCTAAAAAAAAGTCGCTGCCTTCATGGAGCTTATGTCCTTCACTTGATTTGCTAGCACTTATCTTGCAAATGAATATACTAGATGTTTCCAACTGTCCCTCTGAAGCCTTGAGGAATGACTTAAGGCTGTTCTTAACTGAACGGGGTGTGAAGCATTAGAGGAGGTTGCCAAGGGAAATGGTAGAACCTCCTTGGAAGGTTCTACTTTAAAAGTGGCCCAGATTTTCCATGGTTTAGTGTGATACAATTTAAGGTAACTTTAAGGACTTGGTAAAAATCTGTTATAGAGGCATCAATTGCATTTTAACAGAAGATTTTCCATGTGCTCTGTCTTAGGTTGCAAGGATACTAAAGGTGTGGTCCACAAATTCCACAGTCGATGGAAATATGCTTGCATAAGCTGTTCATGTAACCCAAGATTTGGAATAACTTGCTGCAGCACGTAGGTTTGAGGCCGGTCCTAGATAGATGTAAAAGGATGAAAAATTTCCAATCTGGAACGAACCTCAGGGGCTATGGAGTAAAACCTATCTGGGAAGCAAAAACCACCACTCAACAAGGGCCTTTGTTTGAAGGTCTTCAGTGAGGGAAGCTCCTTCTCCTTCTGGAGAGTTCTCATGGCTAGGAAGCTTTCCTCTCATTGCACTTCATTGAAAACAGACTCTTCTCAGCCTCCACCCCCCCTCAGCTCTCAGCTCTGCCCCCTGGGGGCAAGCAAGGTGGGCAATATTATTCCCTCTTCCCTGTGACACAAGATTCCCTTCTGCCTTGTCTACTAAAGGTGGTTTTGACCTTGATGATTTCTAATGTCCATTTCGGTTTGAAATCTACAGTCAATGATGGTTTTCTGTCAAAATCTCAACTTATAACCAGATCATCTTGTGACCTTGGGCAAATCACTTGATCAATCTCAGCCTCAGTTTCTTCATCTGTTTCTTCAAAAAAGAGGAGTTTGGAATTGTTGACTTCTAATCTTCCTTCCAGTTTGAAAGTTAATATCTGTTACTCTTTTCTATTTCAATCCAAGATCAGAAATTTATTATCTGTGTGATCCCATGTGTTAGTGCAAGTTAACTAGTACCTAGGATGTAATATGTTCTCCATCTATATTTATGGATAGATTGAAATGGCTCCTTAGGTGATTGGGGAGGACAGGTGCTAAATGACCAGAGGTTGTCTGGAATATTGGTGAGTCTTAATAAATTAGTCATCATTTCCCAAAGACCACACTAATCTTTGCAAATTTTCTTCCACCAACAGGGTGATGAGGCCTAAGAATTATGACAAAGACAAGTGCAAGGAAATCTTCAACAAGGAAACCTGTAAAATCACTGTTGTGGAAAAAGTCAATCCTGCTGTACACTGTAAAGTCACAGGGTATATAGGTTAATTACTTCACCTCCTCATTTTGATGTTGCTACCAAAGTCATTGTATCCAAATGGAACTTGGCCAAGCTTGAAGCATTGACCCTTTCCTTGAAATTCAGAGCATCAAGAGGCTGAGAACCACATGGGCATAGCCTTGGATCTCTATTCTACTTAAAGTGTTGTCAAGACTCAGGCACACTGCATCTAACCACAAAGTGCTGCCTCTATGGCTTCTGAGATCTTCTGGGCATGTGGGTTGGGCCCATACCTCCTGTAACCTTCTGTCTGATGTATGCCCAAAGAAAATATATTGTTCTATAGCATGAAATGAATCTGTTCTTTTCTTTTTAAAGACTGGGGTGGCTAGGTGGCGCAGTGAATAGAGCACCGGCCCTGGAGTCAGGAGTACCTGAGTTCAAATCCGGCCTCAGACACTTAACAAAAAAAAAAAACAAAAAAAAAAACAAAAAAACTAGCTGTGTGACCTTGGGCAAGTCACTTAACCCCAACCGCCCTCCAAAAAGCGAAAAAAAAAGGCTCAACTTCTTTTTAAAGAATCAATGTCCAAATTTAGTATGGTAGTGAGCGATTCCTCTGGGGCAATTCCTAGGACATATACTTTGGGGCTCAAATACTCTATGCCTTTTTGCTTCTACTCACCTCCCAAAGCTATGTTTCAGAATCCTGGGACCTCAATCCTAGAACAACCAAGATTTCAAATAACCCAAGGAATAATACAAAGACACCTGACAGGTACAAGATGGCATATTTACCAGTGATGATGACTTTCAATTGAGTTGTACTATAAAATACATCACACATATATATGTTGGAGAGAACAGGGAAGTTGTTCAGTCATGGAATGAAAATGAGAGATATCCATGAAATAATGAGTGAATAAAAGGGAATTGCCCCTCCCACTCTAAGCCTAGGGCAGCCCTAGAACTGGGAAAGTTTCTATAAGATTACTACCAATGGAGTGTGATATTATATAAATAGTGATTTATTTAGATTCAGAGAACTTAAGTTCAAATCTTCTTTCAGTAATCAATCAATCAAAACTATTTCTTATGCACTTACTTTCAATAAATCAACAAGCCTGTATTAAATTCCAAGTACTGTCCTAAGTTCTGGAGATAGAAAGGAAGGCAAAAATTCCTGTAGCATTCCCTCTGGAGCTCACTCTCCAAATACACTTAGCACTGACAAGTTTGCTTCGCAGAGAAAAGAACATGACTTCTTCCCTCGGGTTTCTAGGATTGTCTAAAGGGTTGTAGTCTATTGTTCTTCATGAGTCCCTATCTAGGGTGTTCTCTCATATTAATCAGCCAGTAGGACTATCAGCTTATAGAAAGGGAATTTCCTAAGAAGCTAGAATGGAAACAATAGTTAATAAAACGTAATACTAATGATCAGTGGTATTTATCTAAAATTAACAGCAAGTAGTATCTACAATGTAGATAACCTAGAGACCCTCCCAATAATATCAGGGGTGAAACAAGGACACCTATTATCACAACTATTATTCAATATTGTACTAGAAATGCTTGTTATGACAATAAGACAAGACCAAGAAATTGAAGGAAGAATAGGCAATGAGGAAATAAAACTATCATTCTTTGCAGATGATAAGATGCTATACTTGGAGAATCCCAGAGAATCAACTCCAACTAGTTGAAAAAATTAATAATTTCAGCAAGATTGCAGGATACAAAATAAACCCACATAAATCATCAGCATTCCTATATATTACCAACAAAGTCCAGCAGTAAGACATAGAAAGAGAAATTCCATTTAAAATAACTATAGACGTAATCAAATACTTGGGAATCCACCTGCCTAGACAAACTCAGAAACTATTTGAGCACAATTACCAAACCCTTTTCACACAGATAAAGTCAGAGCTAAACAACTGGAAAATTTTAAATTGTTCTTCATCAGGTAAAAAGACAATTCTAGCCAAATTAATGAACTTATTCAGTGCTTTACCAATGAAACTACAAAAATATTGTTTAATACTAAAAAAATTAATTTATCTAGAACAACAAAAGTTCAAGAATATCAGTGAAATTAATGAAAATAATGTGAAGGAAGGTAGCCTAGCTATACCAGCTCTCAACTGGTATTACAACGCAGCAGTCTGGTACAGGCTAAAAAAATAGAGTGGTTGATCTGTGCAACAGATTAGGTACACAATACACAGTAGGAAATAACCATAGTAATCTTGTTTAATAAATGCCATGAGCCAGACTTTTGGGACAAGAACTCACTATTCAACAAAATCTGTTGGGGAAATTGGAAAATAGCATATCAAAAACTAGGTATAGATGACTACCTCACACCATATACCAAAATAAGTTTAAAATAGGTTTGAAAATAAAGGGTGATGGTGATACCATGAGCAAATTAGGAGAGGGTAGAATATTTTACCTTTCAGATCTATTCATAAAAGAATTTAATACCAAATAAGAAATAGTATTACAGAATGGAAATTAGATTTTTTTATTATATTAAATAAAAGAAGTTTTGCTCAAACAAAACCAAGGCAACCAAGATTAGAAGACCAGAAAACTGTGGGAAAATTTTTATAGCAAGTGTCTGATAAAGATTTTACCCCTCAAATATATAGAGAGCTGACTCAAATTATATTAATATGATTCATTCCCAAATTGATAAATGGTCAAAGGACATGAACAGTTTTCAGATGGAAAAATCAAAGTTATCTTCAGTCATATGAAAAAAATGCTCTAAATCACTATTAATTAGAGAATTGCAAATTAAAAAAACTCTGAGGTACCACCTCACACCTATCAATTAAGTTTATATGACAGAAAAGGAAAATGACAAATATCTGAGGGGATGTGGAAAAATTGGGACACTAATGCACTATTGGTAGAGTTCTGAACTGATCCAACCATTTTAGAAAGCAATTTGGAACTATGGCCAAAGAGATATAAAACTGTGCAAACCCTTTGATCCAACAATACCCCTACTAGGTCTATACTAAAGAGATCCAAAAATAGGAAAAGAGAAAGGACTTATATGTACAAAAATATTGATAGCAGTTCCTTTTAAAGGAGCAAAAAATTGGAAACTGGGGGAGGTACCTATCAATTAGAGAATGACCAAAGAAGTCATGGTGTATGATTGTGATGGAATACTATTGTGCTACAACACTAAAATAGGAGAACATTGTACACAATAAAAGCAATATTGTGTAATGATTGGCTGTTAATGACTTGGCTATTCCCAGCAACACAAAGGTCCAACACAATTTTTTTTAATATTTCATTTTTCCCCGTTTATATTTTTTAATTGTTTTAACATTCATTGTTTTTAAGTTTTAAGTTCCAAATTCCATCCATCTCCCTACCTCAGATGGTAAACATGATATAGGCTATACATGTGTAATCATGTAAAGAATATTTCCATATTAGTCATGTTGTGGCAGAGAGAGAAAGAGAGAGAGAGAGAGAGAGAGAAATAGTATGCTTTGATCTTTATTCAGACTCTATCAATTCTTTCTCTGGAGGCAGATAGCATTTTTCATCTTGAGTGATTTGGGATTGTCTTGATCATCGTATTACTGCAAATAGCTGTTATTTACAGCTATTTTACAGCTGTAATTTACAGCTAATCATTGTACAATATTGCTTTTATTGTATACAATGTTCTCCTGGTTCTTCTCACTTCACTTTTCATCAGTTCATGCAAGTCTTTTGGGGATTTTCTGAAAGCATTCTGCTCATCATTTCTTATTACAATCATGATTTATTCAACCATTTTCCAATTGATGGGCATTCCTTCAATTTCCAATTCTTTGCCACTATAAAAAAGAGCTGCTATAAATATTTTTGTACAAATAGGCACCTTCAAAAATGCATACAAAAACTTCCATTTAGTCTCTTTGTGATACAGACCTAGTATCGGTATTGCTATGTCAAAGGGTATGCATAATGTTATACCCCTTCTGACATAATTCCAAATTGCTCTCCAGAATGATGATCCAAGACAATTCTGAAGGACCTATGATATTTTAAAAATGTTATCCAGCGGCAGAGAAGAACTGATGAAATCTGAATTAAGACTGAAGCATACTAAGTTTTTTTTTAACTTTTATTTTTCTTTAGGGTTTTTTTCACAATATGGCTATTATAGAAATATATTGTGCATGAAATCACATCTATAACCTTTATCCAATTACTTGTGTTCTCGATGATGGGGAAGGGAGGGAAGGAGAGAATTTGGACTTCAAGATCCTAAAAAATGAAAGTTAATCATTATTTTTACATGAAATTGGAAAAACAAAATATTAGAATTCAAAAAATAAAACTTTCTACCACCAAACCAGAGACACATTCTACTCTTGTACATGAATAACATCCCTATGGGAAATAAGCTCAAACTTAAAATACAAGTATGAATGAAGCACAAACATAGGGAAGGTGAGGCCAAGGGACACTTACTGACTCTCAGCCCTGTTCATGGAGTCCTCACAAGTTTCCTCTTAGGTTAAGGTTTCTGCTGGATCCTAAAACTCAGCGTCTATGTATAACCCACAGACAATACTTCTCTTTGTTATGAGAGGTAATGACTCCTGAAGCTGCATGCATTTCCTGGGACTAACTTTTTACCTTCTTCAGTTACTTCTGTTGTAGGCCATTGACAGGCCAGCTGACTCTATTATTGACTCCAGATGTAGCAGAGACCTTTATGATGGCTCTGATGACTCTTCTGTTCTCACTTGTTGCCTCAGCATTCACATCTTAGGCTATTATTAATTTACCTAAAGTTAGGAAAGAATAAACATAAAAGAAACAGAAACAAGGAATATCTATCCATATTTGGTAAAATATACCAGACAGGGTAAAATCAAACATACTCTGAAGACTGGACCATTATCAGCAAAAACCCTTCATGATACACAAAATGGTTCTCAAAGAGCTTACATACTAATGAGAGTGATGATTATATGTAGATAAATAGATAGATAGATAGATAGATAGAAACAAAGAAAGAAACAAAGAAAGAAGAAAGATAGATAGATTATATAGTTGGTTGGTTGGTGGGAAGTTGTCCTTTGTTCTCAAAAAGGACCAAAATGACATCACTATGCTACAGTCAAGTTTCAGTCAGTTTAACTATGGCTGATCAGACCAATATGAGCTCTGAATGTTCTACCATGGGGCTAGCAGGCACAAGTAGCCCATGTGAACATTTGGGGTGGATTCTCTATATCTGCATATCTTGCATTTCTTTGGAGCTATTTCAATTCTGCTTTGCTCATAGAGACAGTACTTTCTCTGATGTGAGCATGCCATGCTGAGTGGTCCTGTGCCAGTGTCTCCTATGTCACACAATCAATTCCAAAGTTCTTAAGAGAAACATTGAGATAGTTCTTCTGACCACCATGTGAGTATTTTCCCTGTGCGAGATCTCCATAAAATAGACTTTGGGGCAAGTATACATTTTGTATTTGAAAAACATGACCAGCCCATTGGAGTTGTGCTCGCTGAAGCAAAATTTGAATTCTTGGCAGTTTAATTCAAGAAAAGACCTGTGTCTGGTATCTTATTCTGCCAGGTGATGTTCAGAATCAGACAATTCAAATGAAAGTGATTCACTTTCCTGGCATGGGACTAGTATACTGCCCAGTTTTCACAGACAGACAACAACGAGTTCAGCACAATGGCTCTATAGACCTTCAGTTTGATAGTCAGTCTAATACCTTTTCTCTCCCTTACTTTCCTTCAGAGCCTCCCAAACACTGAGCTAGCTCTGGCAATGCGTGAATCCCAATCTCATTATCAATGTGTACATGCCTGGAAAGTACACTACCAAAGTAGATGAATCTATCCACAATATTCAAAACTACTTCATTTGATAGAACTGATGATTCCACCCATGGATGGAGTAGTGGTAGGCAATAGAGCACCTGTGTTTTCTTAGTATTCATTATTGGGCCAAAATTAACACAAACAGCAAAGAATTGATCCACATTTTCTTGCATCTAAGGTTCAGAGGTTGCATTGACTGCAGTCATCTAAAAACAGAAAATCATGCACCAACACTCCCTCTACTTTCATCTTGGCTTGTAACCTTTTCAAGTTGGAGAATTTACGATCAGTGCAGTAGCTGACCTTGATGCCGTGTTCATCTTCATTGAAAGGATTTGGCAACATGGTTGAAAGCATCATGCTAAAAAGATTACATATTTAAATACACACATATATGTGTATACATGTGTGTATGTATAATATATAAGTATATACAGGATAGAGTAGAGTATATACAGAGTAGAAGAAAAATAACCTTAGAAGGGAAGGTGATTATGGAGACTTGAAATTGGTAGTAGTATTTGAACTGAGACTTTAAAGAACTCATGATATTCAGAGGTGGAGGTGAGGAGAGAGGATTCCAGATATGTGGGACAACCAATATAAAGGCACAGAGACAAGAGAGTGTCATGCACCAGGGAACAGCAAAAAAGGTGGTCTAGCTGGACCATAGAAAGCATGGAAGAGAGAAAGTATTAGAAGTCTAGAAAGTTAGGAAAAGTTCATGTTGTGAAGTGCTATAAATGCAAAAAAAGAGGACCTTCTATTTGCTCCTAGACTCTAGGACTCAGAGGAATAGAAGCCACTGGAGTTGAGAGCAGAAAAATTATATGGTCAGATCTGCACTTTTAGGACAATCATCTTGGCATCTTAATGGAAGATGAATTAGAATGGAAGAGACTTGATCCAGGAATACCATTTGGAAAGCCATTGCAATAATCTAGAAAAGAGGTGATAAGATCAGTTGTATGATTGGAGAGAAGGGTACCTGTATGAGAGATGTTGTGAAGGTAACAATGGAAAGATGTGACAACTAATTAGATTTGTGGGGTAAGTGAGAATGAGAGGTTGAGTTCAACCCTTAATCTTGAGAACCTGGGACACTAAAGAGGATGATGGTGCCCTGGAATTTCAGAAGAGAGGAGAGAGTTTTGGTGAAAAGATAATCATCACTTTGGGGGATATATTTGAGTTTGAGATATCAGTTTGAAATGTCCAATAGATGGTTGGCGATGTAGGACTAGAACTGAGAAGTGAGAAGAGGGCTAGATATCTAGGTAAAGAAATCATCTGCATAGAGATGGTAACTGGTCCTATTGGTGAGAATGGGAACATCCAACAAAATAATATAGATAGGAGAGAGAAAAGATTTGCTAGACAGAGTCTGGGGAGACATCAACAGTTAGGATGTGACAAGGATGAAGCTAGAGCAAAGAAAGGAGGAATTTTCAGACAGTGATGAGAAGAACCAGGAGAGCATTACTGAAACCCAGAATGGAGAAAGTATAAAATCGCAAGTGATCAACTTTTCAAAGACTACAGAAAGATCAAGAAGGACTGATAAAAGGTGCACTAGATTTGGCAATTAAGAGATCATTTGGTAACTTTAGAAAGAATATTATCAGTTGAATGATGAAGTCAGAAGATAGACTGCAGAGGGTTTAGAAGACAGTGACAAAAGAGAAAGTTGAGGGACTAAGTACAGATGATTTTTCAAGGAATTTAACAGAGAAGAGGAGATATGGGATGACAGTTAATAGGAATAGTAGTATCAAGTTTGAGATTTTTGATAGTGGGGTAGATATGTGTGTTTGTAGGAAAAAGGAAGGAGTCAGTGGAGAGTGAGATCCTGGAGATCAGTGATGGAGGGCAATTGTGGGGGGTAATATGCTTTAGAGCAGAGGAAAGAATGGGATCAAGGGTGCATATAGAGAGATTGGCTATGGCAAAGCCTTAACCATTTCTGGCTTTTACTACTGCCTTCATCAGAGACTAGAGAGAAAAATAGATGGAGGAGTCTATCAAAGGGGATGTAGGAAAAAGAAACAAAGGAGAAAGAGAGAAGATGCAACTCTTGACCTATGACTTCAATATTTTTTGTGAACTCTAAAGTGAAGTATTCCACTAAGAGGGTAGGAGTAAGGAGTCCTATTGGAGACTGGAACATACTCAAGGGGGTGGGATAGAGAATGAATGAGGGAAGGTTAAAGTATTCCTGTGCTGTTCTAAAGGCTCAGTTGAGAGTAAATAACCTGAATTGGTATGGGGCCCAATCAGCATGTTATTGTGACTTGCATCAGTTCTGTTCAGTAGCACATGAATAGCAACAAAGGAGTTAGATGATGGGAGTGAACCAGGCCTGAGGTCTAACAAGGTATTTATGATAGAACAAAGGGGCAAAGGATTCAAGAATAAACCAAAGGGCTGAACTGATTCACTAAGGAGTTGAAATTGGGAAGGGAGAAAGATGTTGCCTATGTAGGTGTGAAGGCTTATGAAAGTATTGAAGGGTAGAGAGACTGTAGGCCCTGGTAGGGGTTAAGTACAAGATGAGGGGTCAAAAGACATAGGGAGAGAAGGAATTACAAGGAACTACCTCTTTTGCATGTGGACAGTTTGGCCATTAAAAGGAGAGGGAAAAGAACATTTGTACAAGAAAAGATGGCAAAAGGCATTTCCAAAAAAAATACAGTTTCTCAGGTAGAACAGCAAGGAGAGATACAAGTTGTTCTAAGGATGAACTAGATAGAGACTTGTGCCTCAGAAGAGGGTACCAAGAGGATCTGTATAAAGCAGAAACATTGACTGAGCCAATGACAACTACAGGACATCTGTGGTCTATCATTTCATTTACATTTTAACGTCTTTTAGTACTTTGAAGTTCATAAATCTTAAATCAAATAACTATTCATTGAAAGATCTAGTAACAACACTCCTTAAACACTCTCCCACCAATGCAGGAGCACCTCTCCCTTTGCACCCCCCACAAGATCTCTGGGGAAAATGGGTTCAGATTTACAGTACAATTAATACAAAGCACATATGTAGGGAACAGATATGACCTTACACAAACCCTTTATAGGAATTTTACATGAGACTCAGACCTGAGATAAATATGGATTTCTTGAGTTTTACCGGTTGTATCGTAGCATAGTATTTAAAATGATGGGGTGAAGTCAGGAAGACCTGGGTTCCAATCTTGCCTCCATCACTCACTAGCCTAAGATCCTTAATAGTGTCACTCTAAGTAAGTCACTTAACTTTGGTGAAACTCAGTTTACTTATTTGTAAAATGAGAAGGGGCAGGGTCAATAATGGGCTTTCACTTCTTTTTCCCTCTACTCCTGGCTCTCCAGAATTCTTTCTCCACCATAACCATATTCACCCTGGAATTCACTGCACCCCAGCAACCTTGGCACTCTGGAAGATACCGTTTTCCCTATGTCTCTTTCCTATAGCCTCCATTTTATGGAAAATGTTCTGACCAGTCATGTTCATTCTTTTGTTCCTCTCTGAGCTTTCCTCCTAACTCTCCTGACTTTGCGTTCCACCATGCCCCAGAGTAGGTATCTTCTCTTCTCCGTTACCTTAACACTTTTCAGCTCCCTTTTATGTGTTGTCTACCCTTCCCCCATAGAGAGTAAGCTCCCTGTCTTTTTGCTAGTATATTTATTTCCAGTCCCTGTACATGGCACATAGTAAATGCTTAATAAATGCTGTGTGACCATAGACAAGCCATTTAAGCCTCTCTGGGCTTCAGTTTACTCATATGTAAAATAAAGAAGTTGGACTAGTAGTTTCTGAAATTTCTTCCAGCTCTAAAACCTATTATTTAAAGGCAAGACTAGTGTGAGTCAATAGTAAGGAGAAATCTTCTGGTTGGGATATTGTAAACTGAACATAAGAATAATCATTCCTCGGAGTAGGTGAAAATGAGGCTTGAATTAGGTAAAGCAAGACAGGTGATAGAAATGACAGACTGGTCAATTACAGGCGTGATTGTAGGGTTCTGGGTATACAAGAAGTGGGAACAATCGGAGACTTGCAACCAAAAAGAATCCTAAGTTTAGCGTTTCTGTTGACATGTAAGACAAAATTCAAGAAATGCCATGGAGCTGATGCTTTATCAAAACTCAAATTGTTCCCTGGAGACTTAAGTCTTTCTGGTTTTTTAAAATCTTATTTGATATTTCATTTTTCTCCAAATGTATGCAAAACACAATTCGAACATTCTGGTTTTTTTATTTTGAATTCCATATTCACTTCCTTCCCTTTAAGCAATTTGACATAGGTTATACATGTGTAGTTATGCAAAATACATTTCTGTGTAAGTCATTTTGTGAAAGAAAACAGACCAAAAGCCAAGAAAAATAAGGAAAAAGTATCTTTGATTCACATTCAGGCTCTACCATTTCTTTCTCTGGAGATGGACAGCACCTTTCATCGTAAGTCCTACAGAATTGTCTTGGATCATTGTACTGTGGAAATGAACTAACTTATTCATAGTAGATCACCGTACAATATGGCTGTTACTGTGTGCAATGTTCTCCTTGTTCTGCTCTTTTCACTTTACATCAGTTCATGTAAATCTTTCCATGGTTTTCTGAGAATTTCCTGCTCATCATTTTTAAAGCATAATAGTATTCCATCACAATCATATGCAGACTTAGTAGTGTTATTATTTGATCAAAGGATCATTGTGGTTTTAGCCAGCACAAAAAGATTTGCTATAAATACTTTTATACAAATAGGTGCTTTTCTCTCTCTCTTTAATAATCCTTCAGATACAGATCTAGTAGTTGTATGCTGGGTATGCACACTTTTATAGCCCTTTGGGCATTTGCCCCATGAGATGAGCTATCCTGAGTGAAAACCCACCTAAACTACACTCTCTTGTCAGTTTAGACAGGATTTCACATCTTTCTCCTTTTCCTTTTCCACAAGGGATCTACCTCTGGTCTGTTCCCATACTCAGAAAGCTGGTTTTATCATTGAGTAACTCCAAAGAAAAAGAAAAGGAAGCTTCCTCTCTCAAAAAGTAAGCTAAGTCTCTACAGCAATCCCAAAATTTAGGGTACTCTCTTCATTGAGATTAAAAACTTGAGATTCACTGGAAATTACCTCCTCACCCTCAGGTAAGTAGAAACTGTCCTCAGTGAAAACTCTTCCATGGATCCCTCAGCAAATAGAGCCATCCAACTGGGATTTGGACAAAATTTTTGTTGCGTCCCTTCCTATACTGGGCACACCAAAATTTCCTCTGAACCAAATGTAAAGTGGGTATAATAATCTGCATTCTTGTATATCACGCCTACCTACATCTTTGCCTCAGGGTTCCAGAAGTAATCCTGAGACCTTAGGCTGTCTCTTCAGGTTGAACTCCCATCCCAGGGTAGTTTCCACTGTTAACATCCAGTGCCTACCACCCCTATTTCACTTAGCCACAATATCAACTAGCTTTTAAAAAGAGATATTTACTTTGGATATATAATAAAAGCAGAAGTACAATCACTTTCCCCCAACACTGCAGGGCAAATTCTCCCCTATACCACCTTGGTCTCTGGATTGAGGCTTAAAATTAACACCATTTCTACACAACATTGGTCTGACCAGCTCGCATCCAAATTCACTGACTGGTAAGTGCTTATGGAATGTTCTCCCAGTTCCAGCTCCACAGCTGAAGCCAGTTCAATAAGGCACCACATGCTTGGGGGATCTGACATAGTCACAGAAGGTCTACTGTCCTCCTAAGTCTCTTTAAGGTGTCTCCATGACATGTCATCATAATTCTCTGAAAAATACCTTTCCCAGCTTCTCCCACTAGGGCATGTTTGAACCAGCCAAGCACTCTGCACCTTCTCCCAAGGACTGGCCTCACTGGCCACACTCTTATACTCATCTTGAGCAAGTGTTTTAACCTCTAAGGTGGTAACTCTCCAAGGTGCTGACCTGCATTATTAAAAGCGGCTTGTTTATGGGGGGGGTGCACTGAGGGGAGGGAATAAATAAGTATTTAAATGGTGTCAACTGGACACCAGGTGCTGTGTTAAGCACTAAACAAATGTAATTTCATTTGATCTTCACAACTTTGGGAGGTAAGTGCTACTATTATTATTATAATACCCTTTTTACAGTTGAGGAAACTGAGGTAGATGCTGGTTAAGTCCAGAGTCATACAGCTAAGTGTCTGAAGCCAAATATGAACTAAAGTTTTCCTAATTCTAGACCCAATGCTCTCACTTCTGTGCTACCTGACCACCTGATTCCAGATTCTGACTCAAATCCTCGCTACTTGTTCAACCCTGAGCAAGTCACAGACCCTCTCTTAGACTCAGTTTCTTCATCTGTAAAATGAAAGGGTAACATTCTGGAGGGAAATCTGGAACTATGCCCAAAGGGCTATAAATAATTGCATACCTTTTGACCCAGTAATACCACTTTTGGGGCTGTATCCCAAAGAGATCATAGAAACGGGAAAAGGACCCATATGTACAAAAATATTTATTGCAGCTCT
>CM053598.1:32027674-32045585 GCA_028646575.1 Pseudocheirus occidentalis | reverse complement strand
AGTAGATCCTCAGTCCCTTTAAAGAATCATAGTGTAGAGTCCTCTTCCTTTGCTAAAATGGTGGAGGGAGGAAGGAACACTTTGGAAGCCTCCCAAATTCCCCTCCAAACAACCTTGAAAAGCACTGTAGAGCCAATTTTGGAGTATGGAAACACCTTACCAGCACCAGCAGGAAAGATTTATCTCACTGAAATGGGAAGGGGGAACAGAAGATGATCAGCAACTGTATGCCCTACACCCAGGGGCTCTGCAGAGAGGCTCCAGGGCAATCCACCTGTGAACCAGCCCCATGCTAGCCATCAGTTCTAGACCAACAGCACAGCAAGGCCCCATTCCCAATGCAGGCCACCAGCAGGGCCCTGTCCTCATTTCTGACCTGTAGTGAGGCTGCACCTCTAGGGCTGTCCACTAGCAAGATCTCACTCCAGGGGTCAACCAGCAGAGAGGTCCCACCTCCAGAGGAAGCCAGCAGGGCATCCCCTCTCTCATGCACACCAGTAGGTAGGCTCTGAGGCCCAGTGAGGCTTCACACATAGACATTTTGACACTGTTGTTCTCGTCTAAGTTTGTGCCTTGACCCTCCCTGTAACCATAGTAACTTTCTATAGTCAAATATTGTTCTGTTTTTTGCTCACTTTTTCCTACCTATTTTGTGACTTTATACACTTACATAAGAGTTGGGTTCTGCTCCTATACTGTCCCAAATTTCTCATGCCAGGGCTTGGGGCCTTTCAGTTGTCTTTCACTGGGCCCTAAGAACCTTGCTGGGGGATTATCCTGGGGCTCAGAGCCCACTGCAGGTGCCCTGTGGTGCAAGGCATGCAGCCGTTGATCATTTATTGCCTGGGAATCTCTGCAGCACTGGCAAGTGCAACAAACTTTTGGAGAATGTGCCTTGTTTGATCATAAATGTGACAAATTTGTTGAGAAGTAAGCTCACAAACTCAGTAATAGTAGCAAGTTTGTCTCCAAGAGAGTTTCAATTTGAGGGTGAGGATCAGTTGAAGAAACTGGGTCTGTTTTAGCCTGGATGAGAGAAGGCTGGTTCACTTTTAAAGAGCTCCAAAGGAAGTTTTGCCATTTCCTTGGTAATCTCCTCCAATACTCCTAAACCTGTTCAGTCAAGAACAGCCTTTAAGTCATTTCCCAAGCCTTCACAGTGACAACTGAAAACATCCAATATGCCACTCTGGAAGATGAGTGTTAGCAGACCAGTAATCAGATATAAGCTTCGTGAAGGAAGGGACTTTAAAAAAAGCATTTCTTTTAATTTTAATTTTCTTTCTGTGATTAATACTGTATGATGATCAACTGTGAATGTTTTAGTTATTCTCAGCAATACAATGATCCAAGATAATTCTAAAGGACTCAAGATGAAAAATGTCATCCAACCTTGGAAAAAACTGAGGGAATCTGAATGCAGATTCAAGCATACTACCTTTCACTTTATTTTTTGTCGGCTTTTCCCTCTTTAGGGTTGTCTTCTTTCATAACATAACTAAAATGTAAATATGTTTGAATGCTTGAACATGTATAATCTATATCAAATTGCTTACTGTCTCAGGGATGGGATAGGTAAGGAAAGGAGGGAGAAAATCTGGAGCTCAAAATTTCAAAAAAATGAATGTGGAAATTGTCATTAAATGTAATTGACTGAAAATAAAATATTATTTTGGAAATAATATTTTAATGAAGATTAAAACAAATAAAATAGTCCCCCATATAAAATAGATATATTTCCCTTTCAAAAAAATGTTATATTATTCCACAGTCAATGCAGAATATGCAGTTACTCTTCCCTACAACTAATAATTCCTTTCTAATAACAGAGGCACCTAGGGGTGCTAGGGAAGGGAAGAAGGGGATGGAGATGGCAATACTTCATTGGCATAGAGTACTGCTTGCCTGTGGGTATAGTTATACTGGGAGAGGGAGTGATCTATTACAAGGTAATTGAGTAGATGGCAATACCCAGAGGAGGGGCACTATGACAATGGGATTTGGGAGAGGGTAGCAAAAATGAGTCTGAGATAACCAAACCATATGATAGTTTTAAAGTGCATTTTAGAAAAATCAGGTCTGTAATTTAATTGGTTGAGGGTAGGGAGGCTTCTAAAGACAAAAACTGCCTCCACTAAGGCAGATGGACAGCTGCCCTGCCACTTTCAGCCTGAAAGCCAAGTGGGAGGCTGACAACTAGCATACCCTGACAACCAGGACCTGAACCCTGAACTTGCTGACTCCTGGGGCTGCTCCCTGTGTGCTACATCATGCTGCTTCTCTACAGCCCATGAGGAAAATATTCAAGTAGCCCCATTGAGGACTCGACAGAATGCAGCAGAAATTCAAATTCCTGCTTCATCAAAATGGACACCAACAAAAACAAAATAGTAGAGTTCCCCCTCTTTCCTTCCAAAGAGGAATCTGTTCCTTATCATTGTGTCTTACTAGTGTTTCTCTTCCAAAGGGCTGTTCGTCCCCTAGAGCATCTGTGTCAGGTCTATGTATGTGGTAGATTTTGCAATAATAATATAAAAATACTAATAATAAAAAGAGGAAATACAACTCATCAAAAATGACAAATACTGTTGTATAAATAGAAGACACATTACCAGCTGCAAATTTATCCATTAGGTAGATTGTACACACTTGTTTGCACCTTATTTCCCTATCAGAATATGAAAATTTTGAGCATAAGTACTGGTTTTGCCTTTCTTTGCATCATCAGAGCTTAACACAGTGTTTGGCACAGAGCAGACATTCAATAAATGCTCTTTGATTTGACCTGACATCCACGTGAGTAGCACACGCACCCCTTCTTTGATCCTCTTCCCCGATATCTTTATCCACCTTTCAGTTGTATTTTGATTTCTTCATCACCATCATTCTGAGCTTGGACATTCCTGACACTCTTCTTGCAGGACCATGACACTCTTGCTTGTCTCTCATGCCTGGAAGGTTCTCCCTCCATACCTTTACCCCTTAGATTCTGCAACCTCCTGCATAACTCAGTTCAAATTCTGGGTTCTGAAAGAGATTTTCCCCAGCTTCTTCCACAACCCTCCAAATATCAGCATCATCCTTCTGAGATTTTTGTTTAGTCATATCCAGTCCTTTGTGATCCTATTTGGAGTTTTCTTGGCAAAGATACTCAAGTGGTTTTTCCATTTTCTTTTTCCAACTTATTTTACAAATGAGGAAACCAAGGCAATTTAAATGACTTGCTCAAGGTCACCCAGCTACTATTTGTCTGAGGTCAGATTTGAAGTCTGGAAAAGAAGTCTTCTTTACTCCAGGCCCGGTGGTCTGATCACTGCACCACCCAGCTGCTATTCCATCTGAGATGATTTCTCATTAAAATGCAGGTATTTTTGGATAGTTTTTTGCAGCACATTTCCCCTATTAGAATACAAATTTCTTAAGGACAAGTACCATGTTTTTGCTTTTTTTTGTTCCCCAAAACTGTACCTGGAACAGAATAAGTGCTTTACAAATACTGTTGATTGTTCATTGATTCCTATTACCCTCCTTTGCTGTGAACACCTATTCATATTTCCTTTATTCTAATTGATTAAGTAGTTCTAGAGGTATATATTTTGACAATTCTCACTTTTTATTTTACTATATCTGCTTTTCTTTGTGGATTCTGAATTTCATTCTTCAAGAGTTCAGCGGCTCTCCTGGGCGAAAAATTTCTCTATAAATAATTCTACCATGACCTACAATCCTTTCCCTCAATGTTCTGACATCTAATCTCCCCAGATTTAAGGTACAGGTCAGACTACTCCAAGCTTTCCTCTTCCCTTTCAAAAATGGAAAGATGAAGTGGTCTCTTCCCTCCAAGGTCCATATAATTTCTATCCCAGCAAACAGTTCCTCCTTGTTGATAAAAATCTGATCTGAAATGTAAGTTGCCTTCATTGATCCTTCTACCTTTTGAATAATGAGATTACCATTCAGGCAAGTTGAGGAATTATTAACTGTTCTGGTTTTGGCAAAAAATGTACAGTTCATTGACATCATACTGCTATAGAGTATGGCTATGCTAGGCTATCAGGCTGCAAGGCTCGTGATGCACTTAATAAAGGCTTGTGGGTAGATTATGTTCAGTTTTCTGAACTCCTCATCTATTTCTTCTTTTCTGATAATATGTTTCTATCTCTCCTGATCTTCGTCCTAGAGCTCTCTTTAGGTTTCCACTATCCCCAATTTCTGTGGCTTGTCTTTTGTTCTTGAAGAGGACCATGACTTCAGGGAGATGATGATATATTTCTGCTGAACTGAATTTGAATGAGGGAGAGCTGTGCAAAGTCACTAGTCTCACTTTCTCCTCCAGAGCCATTTGAGTCTAGTGGCCAAATATAGATCAGGATGAATGGAGACGGTCCAGGATGCAGTGGGAGACCTTGACCTTTTCAAGTTAAGGTCTTCCCTAGTTCTCACTTTGAGTGATGCAATGCTCATTCAATGAATAGGCCTGTTGGAGAAGAGAATCAAGGAATGTTCTCTTTTCCTCCTTGAGTACATCTTCTTAATATGCTATGCTCTTTTGAACCTTCCATGACATTTATCTGTTCTGTTCCTTTTGAATAAAGTATACCCTTTCAGAGTTGTTTTCCCAATTCTGTTCTCACTAATTAAGTCAACCAGCATTCATTAAGCATCTATTATATGCCAAGTACTGTGCTATGTACTGGGAATATAAAGAAAGGCCAAAAACCCCAACATTCTCTCTTCTGAAGGAGTTCACAGTCAAATGAGGACAATTGCTGGTGTGTCTTTCAAACAATTATGTACAAAGAAGATATATACAAGAAAAATTGGAGATAATCAACATAGGGAAGCATAAGTGTTATGGAGGACCTATTAAGTCAAATGAATTGAATTAATGTATCAAATTAAATTCTCTTTGTCACCTTGCTTATTACTCATACTTTGTTCATTTGTGCTCATCTGAGGCCATATGTTTTATTATTTTTGGGTTTTTTTGTTTTTAATTTTTATTTCCTGTGAATTTCTGGGATATTTTAATTTTCTTCTTATATTATGGCTCTTCTTTATGGTATATGTCTAGCTTGGTAGACATGTAGTGGGAGAACTGTGGGAATTGTCTAAAAGATACTCGTTCCATCTTGTAAAATTACATCCATTTTGAGACTCAAGCTTCACGTTTTCCCTTAAATTCCACCTGCTTGCTAATCAGGAATTGAGTGATATACTGTTTCACATGCTGGAACATTCCCCTGCTCATTCTCCCCCTTCCCAAATCCTTAAACTCCCCTAGTCCCCCTTCCAAGTCAGAAAGTCCCTAATCTTTTTTTCTAATTAGAAATCAGATTGCCTAATCTTGTATCCTGGTTGACATCCTGTTAATTGCTCACTTTTAATGCATAAACATTCATCTTCCCCTGCATTTGGGACCTTGTGCCAAGCTGAGGAGGTCTGCTCCCAAATTGTTATACAATTGGCATACATTGCTTAATAAATTGATATGCTTGAAAGCTTGGACCTTTGTTTCCTTGATTATTTCACATTTCACCCATCATAGTTTTTGGCAAAGTCAGCCAGGGTGAGTAAGGATTGCAAAAGGAATCCTTATAAATAAAACTCCCTTGAACACTCTGGACATTTCTCTGAGGGATTTCTTCAAGGAAGTCTCCCTCAGGAAGTTGAACTCCCTTCAATCTCAATTGCTTTATTAGTGAAGGTAAGCCTTCATGATGCTAGGATCAGGAAGTCTTTATAAGGGAAGCCCCTTGAAGGCAATAGATTAATGTAGGCTTCCTCAAGGTAGATGTCCCTTTAGGGAAATAAGCTAAGTTAAACCTCTATACTGTTGGAACAGTTCCCTTGGGTAAATTATAGGATCTGGAAGTAGCATCCCAATGGGACACCCCCCTTCCCCTGGAAAATTTTCTTTTGGGACCAGGGGAAGAGCCCACTTAAAACTGACTTCAAAGAAATTCAGATTGTTTTAAAACATGTCATTCAATTGGACACCAATTTGTCCTGAAGAAGAGACTTTTAACTACAAGAAATTAAGGGTCTTGAGATGAGACTTTCAGTAGGAGATAAGGAGGCTAGCACATATGTATTTCTCTCATTGTTTTGTTCATTGTTTTGTTTATTTGTAAAATGCTCAAAAAAAATCTTTGTCTTGGGTTGTGTGTACTGTTATTTGTAGATTCTACTACCTTGAAAAAATTCTAAGGAGGAAATGCAACTAGCCATAAAGACTACTGTAAAAGACTTTAGAAAGATTAGGTAGAAAGATTAATGACATTTCATAGTTTCATACATCATTTCTCCCAGCTTTCTGTAATTTGGTGCTAATCTCTCTGCCCAAGGTAGCAAGACTAATTCCCACTTTAAACTTGTAGGAGGAGATTAAGTTAAAATGAAGAAAAAAAAACCCCTTGCAAGATAGCTTCTCTCTGTCAGTTAAGTTCTAGTCAGGTTTGGGTTACAAAAATTAAACTTATATAATCAAAGAAAGAGAAGCTTTTTCCAGGTTTGAAGAAATTTCTGGCATTATAACTTAATTGGAGATGGAACTTATACCTTCCAATAATATCTTTATTGTAAATTTCCAAATTATGGAAGCTGCTAAATACACCTTAGTATATTTCAAAGTTTTGAAGATTAAACCTATAAGTACTTCTTTCCTCTTTATTGGAGGGAAGGATTTGGAGTTGGGAAAGAGGTCTGAGATGGATTGATTTCACTGGAATAAGTAAACTTGAGGCAAGTTCTGAATAAGGAATTCACCCTTTTTCTCTTTGTCCTGTCTCATAAGGCACTTAACAGAAATTTAACAAATTCTGAAATGTCTTAGTGAGTTTTGGGGGCACTACTCTGTAGAATTTGTTTTAAGGAAAAATAAGAATAAGACTTTGAAAGTCAAAGTTACAGGGACTTATCACCCTTTCCCTGGAGATTGAGAGTTATTGGTTTTGCGGAATAAAGAAAAGAAATTTAACTGGTACTTAACTCTTTCTTGACCATGAAAAGAGGAAAACTCATTCAGATCAGGAAATGACTTAAAAATAATTGAAATTTAATGAAGGCATTGACAAAGAGATTTATAATGAAGATGAACTTATGAGAAGGGACAGCTAAACCCTGCCCCCAGCTAATTAGGACCACCTCCCCAACCTCCAATGGTCCATGAGCCCTCTCCCAGTTATGAGTAATGAGGATAGACATTCACAGTGAGGGGAAGTGGCAGAATGACGGGCCCAGAAGCTAGGAATGTTTTTGGAGAAGCCTTAAGTAGAATTTTCAAAACCTTTTTATGACACAATTAATTGTTTAAGGAAATTGGAAGCAAGATCACCAGTAATATTTGAAAGAAACCATGCATTTTTAAGCTCTTAGAAATCCCAAAAGGTAATAGTATTGCAATTAATTGGGGTTGTTTAAATTTTTTGTACTAAATTGCATAGGAGAAATACAAGTGAAGATTGATTATTTAAATAATTTAGGATAGAATATGTGGTACTCTGCCCCTGAAGACCATTCTGAATGTTTCCCAGTCTTTTGAAACCTCTCAAGCTACAAAGTAAGAGGATGGGAATGCAAGTTGCTGCTTGGAGCCTCTTCCCACCTTTCTCTGGAATCGACAATGAAATGCCTCAGGGAAAGGGGAGAGGATGAAGCTAGATGATTTAACACAAAAGGAATTTATTTTGTTTTTGGGATGATTTAAAAAGATTTTTCAAAAAGTTTATGAAAAGGTGAAATGCTATCATGAACCTTTGGAAATAAGCCATTTGTTAACTCTGCACTCTTCATTTTAAAGTACAGGTACCTAATAATCCTGGAAAAATGTAGATTTTGATTTTGTGGTAGGAAATTCAGATTTGATTTGGTTGAAATTTGTTCTGTTACTTAATTACAGTATATTGAAATATGTTCTATTAATTGTGGCATCATGCAAAAAAAAGTTGGAAAAATGAGTGGATCAGGTAAAACTGAGTTATACTTGGTTTCAGAAATTTATTAACTGTGTGACTTTAAGCAAGGAATTTTACCTCTCTTTGCCTCAGTTTCCTAATTTGTGGAGGGGATAGGATTAGCATTCACCTCAAAGGGTCATTTTGAGAATTAAATGATGTAATGATTGTGAAGTTCTTAACCCAGTACTGGTGCTTCAGAAGTGATTACTGAAAAATGCTTAGAGTGATAAAAACAATGATTTTCTATGTAAGAAAACTTGGAAGTCAATTTGAATGAATTGATATCATCTAAGAATGTTCTGTTTCATGTTTGAAATACATAATTATTGTGCTTCTAAATTTTTTCTTATATTTTGAAATTTGAGAAATCATTGTCAGAAATGCTGTTAGACAAGTTCTCTTTTGCTATTAGATTAGAAATTGAGCTGTTAAAAGAAAGTGATTTGAAAATTGTTAAACATTTAATGGGGTAGGGGTGGCTAGGTGGTGCAGTGAGTAGAGCACCAGAGTCAGGAGGACCTGAGTTCAAATCTGGCCTCAGACAATTGACACACTAACTAGCCATATGACTTTGGGCAAGTCACTTAACCCAATTGCCCTCCAAGAAAAAAGCAAAAAAAAATTTAATGGGGTATATTTTATTTTAAAATAGATAATAATAATTAATAATAGTGTCATTGGAAAAAGTTGTACAGATTTTGCAAGATATTCTTATCTGAGACTTTGTATTCAGGCTGATTCATAGTAATTTATCAGCCCTGCTGGATGTGTGTTCTAAAATTCTAAAGTACTAAATTTTGAAAACTTACAACTAAGAAAATAAGATCCCCTTTTTCACTCTTTGTTAAATGGGAGGGAATTTTCAAGGTGGGTATAATAGTGAGCTTTCATTTGAAATTATTTGGCTATCACTGATGAGGGGGCTGGTATTTCAGGAATCCCAATAACCAGAGTCCCTGGAAAGCAGTCTGGAATTAATTCACAGAGTCGAGCAATTCTGTACAGTGGGCAAGAGTTCTTAGGGAACTTGGCAATCTTAAAGGAATACAGTTAAAGTTTATAAAGGCTAACCATAGTAAATCAGATGTCAATTATGCTAACTAGGTGAGTCAGGGTGGGATCAGGGAAGAGTTAAGGAGTGGTCAGTTCTTAAAGGAACACACACTTTTAATATCTATCACACAGGTGTATTGCCCAGAATTCGCCAGGAATTAGCCCAAGGAGGTGCTGCATGGAGGTGTGGTTTTAGGTTTGAAATGCCACTGAGTCAGCTAGCAGTCAGGGCTGACCAAGAAAACTCAGTCTGCCACCCATCAATGTCATGTTTGACAAAATGGATGTTGGGAGCATACATGTCCCAAGCTTACGAGGGATTCAAGATGTATCTAATGGGATAGGGAGTTACTTATAGATAGTCTAGTGAAGAATTCATAGGTGTAGCTTGTTATTGTATCAAGGGGAGATAAACGTTTGTCTGAGACTTGATCTTGAATGGTTGGTAGGCAGAGTACTGGCAGGAGAGAAGGGGCAGAGATAATGCTCTGAGGCTGGGGAGATTTGAGGATAGGGAGAAATGTAATTTTACAAACTGGGATTCAAGCACAGGCACCCAAGCACCCCATCATCACATGTACAATTATGAATTTTATCTGAATAGTTTATAATGATAATAGTTTATAATGTACATTTTGGTACCAACTTGATATAGGGAGACTTTGGATTCCAGGATTTTAAGAGAGTCTTTGAATCTGAGGTCTATTGTTGCTAAGTGAGTTTTGAGTAAACTTATGTATTCACTGTATGCATGATTTAAATAACTCCAGAATGTGGTTATTTTCCATTTATAAATGAAAGATAAGTGAAATGTAACTATTAGGAATCACAAGAAAACTAATAATATTCAAGCCTTAAGCTGTGATTAGTGATAATTTTCTCTTTGAGATAAAAACTCAGATCTATAAGTTGATTTTTTTTTGAATTTTGATCATTTTAATGGTGGTCTGAATTGTCATGAAGCCAGTAGTGCACCATTCATGGAGAAAATGTCATGTGCCACAGTCTGAGAATTGCTACAGGTATATGTCTATTCCTGGGAAAAGTTTGGTAGATGATCTTGGTATAGCCTAAAATAGAATCCTCTTGACTCTTTTTTCCTATGGTTCTATTTACCTCTGAACAGGAAATTTTCCTACCTGGAGAATTCTGAGTTGGACTTTGATACCCTCAGAGTAATAGCTCTGGTATGTGATTGACTGTTGATCATTGTCCCTGGAAGGAAACAGAGCTAAGAAAGTTTCTCCCCTGTTATGGTATATGTTAGGTGAGAAGATTAAGATTGATCCTGTACCATTTTCTTACTGATCCTATTTACAATCAACTGGTTTTGTCCTGTATGTGCTTAAGTCATAGTTCTGTCTCTGAACTTTCTTCAGAGTTCAGCTGGACTGTGATGGTTAGATTTAAAAATCTAGATCTCCTGCCTCAAGGAACTTAATTTATCTTAAGGAATGTGTGAGAAATTAAGGGAGTTTGTTTTTTTTTCACTCCATCAAGCTATCCTTCAAAGGTGTCTGGTTTACTGTGCAAATGTCTGGGCTGCTATATTGCACCTGAACTCAAACAATGAGTACTTCTCAGTCTCACAAGAGAACAAGGGTGGTCTTTGCTAGTCCCCATTACCAAACTTCCAACTAATCATGTTGTTCCTTATGTTTCAGCTTTGCAACCAGTTACGGTCTCCTTAATTCCATAATGTCATCTGCCCTGTTCTGTTTTTTGTCCTGTACTCCCAAAAACATGTTAAAGAGGGAACTGTTCATCTGCTCAGAGTCTTTGGCATTAATGGAGGCAAACCACTGATTCATTTATTGACAGGTAGCATGCCTTTGCAGAGTTGTCCTGAGAATGAGGCTTATTCTAGAATGTCCAAGAGAAGATATTTCCAGGGATTAAACAACTACATTAGACATCTTGGACTCAAGAAGAAATGATTAAATGAACATTGGGAGTGGGTTATGAGTATACAAGGAGACTTGATGTTATTTAATATTGGTGACCAGCATTGTATTGCTTTGACCCTTTGTTTCATGACATTTACATTTCCTGAGTTTTCGTGGTTACCTTGGTGACATGTAAATCTTCTTTTCAAAATTAGTCCATAGTGAGCCCTCTAAGTAGTCTGATTGTAGCCTGATTTAATTCACCTATCAAGTTTATTTAACAAGGTTGGTCTCCTTAGGAAACGTCATCATTCTTGTTCTTAGGCTTTGTATTAGCTATTTTACTAAGCTATGCAAGAGGATGTTTCCTGGTGGTCGTTTTTTGATTCATCATGTTGATAGCGAACATCAGCACATTAAAACCCTTATAAATAAGTGATCTATGGCGGGAGTGCACTGGTATCTTCCCCCATGAATCGAAGGGGAAATTAAGAGAATGATGGGAGTCATGTGAACCAAACCAGCACCATTGTAAAACTGATTTACTTTGAGAGTTAACACCTCATTTTCCTATAAATTCCACATGCTTGCTAATTGTGGGAATGGAGTAACATCCTGTTTCACATCCTGGAAAGTGCACCTGTTTACTCTCCCCACTCCCAATTCTCCAAACTACTGAAATGCTCCTTCCAACTTGGAAAGTCCCTAATCTTTCTTTCAATTAGAAATCAGGCTACGTAATTTTGTATCCTGATTGACAGCCTGCTAATTGTTTGCTCTTAGTGTATAAAAATCTGTCTACCCCTTATTTTGGGTCCAGTGCCAAACTGAGGAGTCTAGTTCCTTTTATATAATTATCATGTATTGTTCATGAAATTAATGTACTTGGGAGTTCAAATCTTTGTTTCCTCAACTTTCCCCTGTCACTATAATCAGTTTTATCCCTCTTTCTACTTTTTCAATTTTCAGATTTTTCAAAATAAAACTTTCAAGACTCTAGGCCTTTTTATTCTTACCAGCCTCTAAGAGTTACACTCCACCCATGTGATAGCTCTTCTGATACTTGAAGACAACAATCATGTCTCCTCTAAATCTTCTCTTCTCCTGGCTTTGCTTCCCCAGTTTCTTCAATCAGTTCTCACATGATGTGAACTCAAGGTCCTTCCTCAGCATGTTCATTCTTCTCTGGATGCTCTTTAGCTTATAATTTTTAAAACCCAGTTGAGGTTCTATTAAAGTATGGAGCTTCCAGTAAGCAACTAGGAAGAACTTCTTTGACTAATTCAAATTAAAATCTGTTTTGAAACTTACAGTCATCTAGAGATACCTGAGACACTGACAAATTGAGTGACTTGCCCCAGATCACAAAGCCACATGATGTGAGAAGGAGAGGAGCAACCCAGGTCTTCTTGACTTTCAGGCCAGGTCTTTAATTACTTCACCATGCTGCTTGTCCAGTTGATCCATACTTTTCCTAATGTGGCACCTCGCACTGAACATAATACTCTAGATTAAGGATTCTTAATCTGTGGGGTCAAGAATTTGGGATTTTTTGAGGGGTGTAATAGCAAGCACTCTAGCATACCCAGGATGGCTGCTAGCACAGGTTCTTTGATCTACTTTACTAAAGTAAAACAACTTTAAAATATATATATATATATATATATATGTATATATATATGTGTGTGTGTGTATATATATGTATACATACATGCATACATACATAGAAACAAATACATATCATTCACTTAGTTCAGGGGGAAAAGAACTTCAGAAAATACAAACAGAAATTACAAGCAGACAAAAAATACAGATGAAAGAATAACATGATTCAACAGACCAACAGACAGGGCTTCTAGCTGTCTGATCATTACATGCATACATAGTTAGTTACCAGAGAGAGAAGCACCAAAATCTGGGTTTTCAAAGCCAGGGTGTTTCAATCGCTAACCAGAGTCTCATCTGACCAAATCACACAATTCTTCCCATAAGTGAGCCCTAAAGCAAAACCTTACCTCAGAGCACGTATACCTTTCTTCAGGGTCAGAGGACACCACAACCCTCATGACTCATTTCCTAATTACAAGGTAACAAAACATGTGGGCCTTTCTGAAAAACAAGCCTCCTCTCAATCAAGCCCCTCTTATTGGATTCCACTTGAGGCCCATTAAAGGGGCAGGGAAGATCTTTAAATTCCTTTACAATTACAAAGGGAGAAGGCAAGTAAATTGGGGTCAAGCAACTTGCCCAAGGAAACACAGCTAGTTAAGTGTCAAGTGTCTGAGACTGGATTTGAACTCAAGTCCTCCCGACTTCAGGGCTGCTGCTCTATTTATTGGGCCATCTAGCTACCCCCATGAATTTGTTTTTAAAATAAATGTTTATAATTCTATCTTAGCATCATTGGTTGCTTTTATAATCATGTGCACTTTATTTTGTTCACTGAGGAATATTATTTTTAGAAGAGTTCTGAAGGTTTCACCAGACCACCAAAGAAATCCATGACAGAAAATATATTAAAAAATTCTATTTTAGATATAGTTGGACCAAAACATGTTATGAAACACTATTATAATAATTAACTAATTTTAAGCCTTATGGCAATATAATGCCCTGCCCCAGTAGGTTCATGGGATTTCCTCCTCTACTTCTTTATGTGGGTTGTATTCAGGAAGACCTAAATTCATATTTGGCCTCAGATACAACACGTACATAATACAATCCATGGTTTATTGATATTTTTCAAGTTCATAATAATTTATCAAAAACAAAACAATATAGAAACAAAAACTAATATCATTATCATTGGGAAATGATATCTAATTAGCTGTTTGTGGGGGGAGGGGATTAATATATCATGGTGTCATAGAAAGAGGATTGGTCTCTATGTTAACAGAGAACTGAGCTTGAATTCCATTTCCAATATTTGCTAGTTATGTAACCACAGGCAAGCCACTTATCCTATTAGTCTTGGTATTATCATCTATAAAATAGGAATAACAATAATAATAACAATTATACTTTTTACCCAGAGCCATTTTGAGGCTTAAGTGGGATAATGTATGTCAGAGGAGTCAAACTCAATGACCTCTAAACACTCCAGTGTGACCAGAACCATATTAGAATGTAATTATGTTATATTTAACAATAAGTCTTCATTCTTCAGAAGGAAGGATGTCAATGATGGACTATGTCCCTGAGATGAATTGGTATTCTCAGACCCTTGGGAGGACAGACTCCTCTATTGAGTGTAGCTAACTTTCATAATGGGGCAGTTAGGTGACCCAGTGGCAGAGAGCACTGGTCACTGGTTCTGGAGTCAGGAAGACTCATCTTCATGAGTTTAAATTTGACCTTAGACACTTAGTAGCTCTGTGACCCTTCACTCCATTTGCCTCAGTTTCATCATCTATAAAATGAATTGTTGAAGGAAATGGCAAACCATTCTAGTATCTTTGGGGAGAAAACACCAGATGTGATCATGAAGAGTTGCACATGACTAAAAAGAATGAACAACAACATCCTTCATAATGACCTGCCTATAAAATATACTTTCTCAGTAACCCAGTGTTCTTTGTCTTTTTCCTTTAATTTTTCTTACACAGTGACCCTTAGAGAATTCCAGGTGGGTAGAGGAATGAAGGGGAAATGGCTTGACTTTACTTGCCAAAAACATGTTTCTCATGCCATGGTCCCCAAGACAGATCTATGAACTAAATAGTATCTCCGTTTTCCAAATTGTGAAGTTAAGATCGTAGCAGTTACCAAGTATAGCAGAGGCAAGATGAGAGCCTTCTACTTGTGATACCCAGTCCAACTTTTATGTGAGTAGATGCCCGAAGACCTCCAGTGATGAGAAACTTCCTCCCTCCTCAGAAAGTCCATCCCACTTCTGAAGAGCTCTCCCTGTTATTACATTTTTCTGGCTTCAAGCCTAAATCTATCTTTCTACAGTTTGTATCCATTGCTTCTGTTTTTCCTTCTGGGTCCAAATCTAATCTTTTCCCTAGATGACAGCTATTCAAATACTTGAAGTTAACCCCCATGTTCTTATACCATGCCTTCTCTTTGCTTGGTTGAAAATCAATTCCCACCCCATCTTGCCCCAATCCCCTTGATATACTTAAGCATTTCAACTCCTTCCTAAACTGTGGCATCCATGACTAAATTCCAAGATGTGGTCCAATCAAGGTGAAGAATATTGGGATTGTCACCTTTTTTTTTTTTTTTGCTTTTTTGGAGGGCAGTTGGGGTTAAGTGACTTGCCCAAAGTCACACGGCTAGTTAGTGTTTCAAGTGTCTGAGGCCGGATTTGAACTCAGGTCCTCCTGACTCCTTGCTCTACTCATTGTGCCACCTAACCGCCCCGGATTGTCACCTTCTTGTTCCTGGAAGTTTTGCCTCAAGTAAAGTGGAAAAGTAAGATTATCTTCTCCAAAGTCACACAGCTTCTCCTGTTTTGAACTTTGTGATTCTATTAAAACATTCTCACATTAAATCCCCCTTTTTATTAATAACAGCATCAACAACCACCACAAAGAATCATTTTATGTTTCTCTTTGATATTTGTGAAGTCCTTCCTTCACAACAACTTGGCAAAGTAGGCGACACAAATGTTACAATTCCCATTTTACAGATGAGGAAACTAAGACTCAGATCGACTGGGTGACTTGCCTACAGTAAAATACCTAGAATTTGAATTCAGGTCTCCTGTGTCCAAGTCCAGTTGTCATGCTGTTATTCTGACCCCCATTGAGCTTAACATCTAACTTCTTCTCCTGAGACAGGAGAAACACACACACACAAAGCCACAAAGGATAGAATGATTTTCTACACAAACAAGGAAACACAAATGACACCTTATGACTAAGCAGACTGCACAGAATGACTTACCATTATGCTTAATGAAGGCTGACCTCCACAGAACAGATGCTCCCCAGAAAAATTCAGACTTGCAGAGAGTTGAGTCAATAATGTGTGGTATAATGGGAGATACACAGTAGTAGTAAGACCAGAGGCAATCTAAAATTTCTTAGGAAATAAAACCATGCTTAAATAGTCCCAGGAGGCCTGTGGCCAACCCAATAAGTGACTGGAGAAGGAAGAATGAAATTTTTATTTTGTTGCAGAAATCTTATAAGCTATTATCTTTATGAGAAAAATGCAATATTCTCTTTTCCTTCCACTGGCGCTCTCCCCAGGGAGGCTCTAACTCAGAGTATGTCTCATTTCTTCCTTAGAAGTGTTATGTACTATCATTTCAGTCCACCGAAAGCAAATACGGTCAAATAAAAAAGACAATACCCTTAAATATTAGTGTCTTCCTTCTGTTGCTCATCTCTAAATTACCCTGGATGGATACAGATGGAGATATGTATGCATACATATAACACACACACAAACACATAATACACATATATAAAATGTATGTATGTATATATAGTGTATACATGTATATATTCAATGAATATATACGTACATATATATATATATACACACATATGCTCTATATCTTCACCATTTGCATACACACATATTCATACATTTATCTCAACCCCACTCTCCACAGTCACTACTCTCAAGTAGTTCATGGTCTAATAGGAGAGACAAGATGCAAACAATTATGTACAAACAAGAAAGATAGATATATATCTTAAACATTACATATAAAACACAATATATAATTATATTCCATATAATGTTATAGCATGCATAATTATATGATATAATGAATGTGGCTAGATATAATTTTATTTAAAGTGTCTTTATGTATATATAAAAAAGTACCCCACTTCCTTCAAGGCTTAAGTTCACACATCATTTTTCCTGCCTCGCCTAGTTAATTCATTCCTCCAAATGCTATTACTTTGCAATTTTACAAATCTCCCTTTTTGTATCTTTAGTTCCAGAGTTTTGAAGAGTGCCTGGTATATGGAAGATTCTTTTAAAATTTTTTTCAGAATTTATTTTTTGCTTTAAAAAATTGTAATTTATTTATTTTTTATAGTTTTTATTTTTTAAATTAAATTTTTGTTTATTTTTAGTTTACATCATTCATTTCTGCAAAATTTTGAGTTACACATTTTCTCCCCATCTTTTCCCTACCCATCACCCCCAAACAGTGATCCCACTGTATGCCCCCTCCCCCAATCTACTTTCTCCTATATCCTTCCCTATCCCCTGTCTGACTTTCTGTTTGGGCAAGATGGATCTTCATACAACCCAGTGCCTGTAAAACTTATTTCCCAGTTGCATGTAAATAATAATAATAAGAATGATGATGATGATGATAATAATTTTAAACATTTGATTTTAAAACTTTAAATTACATATTCTTTCCCTTCCTCATTCATCACTCACACTTACTGGGAAGGTAGGCAACTCAATATAGGTTGTGCATGTGTAGTTACGTAAAACATTTCCATAGTGTATATATTGTGAAAGATTGATCATATTTCCCTCCATCCTATCCTGCCTCCCACTTGTTCCATTCTCTGCTTTGTCCTTGTCCCTTCACAAAAATGTGTGCTTCTAGCTATGCTCCTCCCCCAATGTGCCCTCCCCTCCACTATGCCCCTCTCTCATCTCCTTCCCCCTTCTCTCCTGTAGGGCAAGATATCCAATTTAGAGTGTATGTCATTCCCTTCCTAAGCCAAATTCAATGAGAGTAAGGTTGACCCATTCCCTTTTGCCATTTTGTTCTTCCCCTCCTTTGTAAGTTATCCCTTGCCTCTTCTATATGATATAATTTACCCCATTCTCTCTCTCCCCATCTCTTCTCATTATATTCCTCCCTCACCTCTCAATTTCACCTTTGAAATATTATCCCTTTCTATTCAATTGACCCTGTGCCCTCTATCTATGTATACTTGTACACATATATACACACACTCACATATGTATCCATATGCATATATACCCTCCTATATAGACATATGTGTATGTATACATATTTATACATTTATATTCCCTTCAACTATCCTCATACTGAGAAAAGTTTTGTAAGTTACAATT